>AP027105.1:38538024-39138024 GCA_028142955.1 Pinctada fucata | reverse complement strand
GGTTAAAGTTTTTCAAAAGTAGGTCAATCTCCAAGGTCAAGGTCACAAGGTCAAAAATTTTGGTATCCATGGAAAGGTCTTGTCACAAGGAATACACATGTGAAATATCAAAGCCCTATCACTTACCATTCCAAAAATATGGCCAAGGTTAAAGTTTTTCAAAAGAAGGTCAATCTCCAAGGTCAAGGTCACAAGGTCAAAAATTTTGGTATCCATGGAAAGGTCTTGTCACAAGGAATGCACATGTGAAATATGAAAGCCCAATCTGTATTGGTTTAAAAGTTATAAGCAAGGTTAAAGTTTTTGTGCACGCGCACGCAGACGCAGACGCAGACGCCGACGCCGGGGGTATGACAATAGCTCTCCGGACATTCGTCCCGGCGAGCTAAAAAAATAATGCAAAACAACTAGGAAAAAAGAAGACTAACAGGGAGGTTAGCCAGGGAACCCTGACCTTGCTTCTCTCTCCCTCTATCTCGTATTGTTTGATTTTTTTTCGGAGGATTTGTCTTGTTTCTGACTTACCACAAGGTTATAAGATGTTTGGCAAAATGAGGAAACTTTCGTACATGAAGCCTGTGTGTCGGTTTCTGCTTCAACATTTGTTGACTCCAGCGATGACTCATTTTGAAGCCTTGAGTTCTGATGTGATACCTCTTTTTGATTTACCACTGCGACCTTTATTAAAATTTGATAAAAAGGGTCATATAACCATGACATAATACAAGAGAAAAAAATGGAGAATTTTCTATGCCTCTGGTAGTCATATTCATTTCCCGCCATTAGTATCCTGGTACATAATGAACACAAGAGAAATTTCATAAATAACTCATGCCAATATCATTTTCTCTTTTGAATGCATGAAAATTTTCAACATATTTTTCGCATTATTATCAAAAATGAAAAAAAAAAATTAAAAAAACTTTGACAATATTTGTTTAATTTTTGGATCGAAAAATTATTGTTTAAAATTATTACTAAAAGTATTATCATGATTATCAATCTTCCGATTCTCAGAAGTGTTGAAACCATTTCTTACAAAATAGACCTTGCGTTCAGCCAGTTTCTCAAAATATACTTACAAAATTTTTCGGGAATTTCAGATCTAGTAAACTAAAAATCGCGATATTTTGTTCCAGAACGTTTAACAATACATTGTTTATACAATATAACAAAATGTGACCGGAAAGGCTTTAATTTAATCTTTTCGTTAATTGCGACAGGTGCGGATTCATATTTTCTTTTTTAATCGGGGAGGGGGGGGGGGTTAGAATATTGCAGCAATGCAGTCCGGAAAAGGGGGGGTGGTTGAACATATCATTATGCCAGCATGGTTTTGAAAGGGCAAAAAAAAAAAAAAAAAGAAAGATGAATAAACGGGGTTTGGAGGAGGCGGAGAAGTTGGTCCCCTCAAAAGCTCCATTCAGATCCGCACTTGCCACTTCGAAGAAATTTCGATAGAATTTTTGCGCCAGCGATCAAACTTTGTGTCAGACAATTTATGAAAATAATGGCTTGTTACTGTATAAGCATGTTTGATTTTTTTTCTTTATGCATAAAAGACGAGACCCAAGGGACCATCTATAGCTTTTTGAAAAAAAAAAAAAAGAAAAAGAAAATCTCGGGCCACGGGAGTCAGACTAACCCCCCCCCCCCCCCCCCCCCCCCCATGTATTCTTCGTCTTCGTCTACCTCTCTATACAGTATAACTTATAAGCACATGTGGCTAATTACTGTATGGCTTTTAAAGTTGTTTTAAAGAAATTTCTAATAGTAGAAATCCGTTTAAAAAAGCATTCTTTTTTTTATTAACGACACATCACATACATTTATGGAAGAAGTTCTAAAGAGAAGTGTAATGTATAGTAGTTGCCATGTTTTCTACGACGTCCGCAACCAGTACTGTACCTGAAATCGTCGTCTTTTCTCTATGGCAGTTGAGTCTCTCGATTTTTTCTTTGCAATTTCTGTACCGTAACTCATCAGTTCCTTTGACGGAACTGCATCAGGAACGAGATCAGTTCTTTTAGGTTTGTAACCTACTGATGCCGCTATCCTTGGATCTAGAACAAACTGGTCAGGGGCGAAATGTTTAGCACATAATCTTGAATAATTATTTGGTGTGTATTTGTTTCGTTTTAATAATTGCACCCATATTTTCCGCCTTTGCAGATCTTTAGGAAATTTGAACATAGGTATCCCATGCTTAGGCTGGGTGCTGCAGTTTATAGCAGCGCAGCAAACCATATTTCGCGCGTTACAAACTACATGTAGCTACGCCATGTTTATCACCGTTTCTATGTAGTCAGTGACGTCATTTCGCAAAGGGAGGTAAGCAAGTTAGCTATCGTCTGAACCCGAAAACAAGAAAAGTTTGACCACCCAATACATTTGTATTGACTATATTTTTGTAAAACTTAATATGTATGATTTTTTTATTTGTATTTACTCGTCAGATGTTGTATAAAACACGCTTTTTTAACGATTTTTTTCGCTTCACCTTTAACATGATCATAACACGTTTCTTCAAGTTCATGAATCTCTCTACTAAGGATGTGTGTAAGAGAGACTTCATTTCCAATTTCCCTTTTCCGAATCCACATAAGAAAATTGATGGCCATTCTTTTCCTGAAATCAAATTTATCTTTTTAATTTCGAACATAAAAAGGCACGACAAAAGACATATGCTAGCATCAAAGAACCACCCCATGCTGGTCGAATTTACCCTATGACTTTTTAAGATAGTAGGGTAACTTCGACCACATAAATTTGGGATATATGCGACTCAAAAACAATAAAAAAAAGTTTTTAGGCATAAAAATTGATTTCTTATTTTATTATCAGATGATCTTCTGTTTTTTGCAAAGAAAATAACTATACCTCGCTTTCTTTATATTTGTTAAACTGATCGTGTTCTTCAGATTTTTTTTCAAATTTCCCTCTTCTGGAACTCTTCAAGAACTTTGAACGCTTCTTAATCAGGGTCATTGAAATGTTTTTAAAAATTATACTATTAAAAATCATACATGAAATTTGGTTTCCGTATTTCATAAGTTGATTATTTACAGGGAATTTTCATTCAGACATAAAAATAACTTTAATCGTAAAAAAACAATCATCGGTCGAATTTCCCTTCTGGTCGAAATTACACCAGTTTACCCTAATACTGCTCCATGGCCTCTTTAATATCAGTACCAGCAGCTCAATTGAAATCTATCTGGGATGAAGCAGAAGTTGCATTCTTAAGAAATACTGATTGATTCAAACTTAATATCATTGTTGCATTCGCATAGAATAAACTTTATCTTGTCATGATTAAAACATTCCCCCTAAAAGACTATTCATAAAAATTCCATTTATTAAGAAAGGTTTCGACCTTCTTAACATCTCTAATATTTTTCGGGATCATCGCGTACAAAGTACTATTCCTCAATATTGTGAGAATTTAGAACCTCCTCTTATTTGCTACAAGTATAAAAAACCTATTCGAAATTTCGTATTTAAAGTAACATCAGATTCTGAAATACTTGAATCTTGAAAGTCCTAATTCTTGAAAATGTGCAACTTCTGAATACCTTTATAAACCAGCTGGCCATATAATTTAATTGTCACCGGTGACATTTCAAATATCCTGGGTAGGCAGCTCCGCAGTCTTCTCAAGAAAGGACCTAAGTACAGATTGAGAATCCCAGCATCAAATGTCGCGAAGTACTAAAGGAAGCCTTAGATAACTATACAAATCGATGGTGTAAATCGGAAGGAGTCGAATCGCATTCTCTGAATGACTGGAAAAAAACTCATATTGGATATTACTGATATTCGAATAGATAACTTCCACAAAAATCATCTTTTCGAAAATCCTAGTTCTAAATCTGAAAGATATTTCAAATCCAAATTACGCAATTTACATGAAAAATATGTCTTCGCTCTTGCAGTCAAAGCAACCACCAACACCATAATCATTTGAAAACTTAAGATTTCCATATCAATTTACTACATATCAACTTTGGTTTCGGAACTTTCGTCTACAAATACTTGTATCAAAAGCAATGAAAGTGTCCCTAACATTTTGAGCAAACACAACAGTGAAATTTCTTCATTCAACATCCCTGTTTCTAAATTGGATCTTCCTACACTATATACTGCATCATGTGGAGAAATGATGCCACTTATCTCAGTCACGTGACGAAGTTCGGCGAAACTCCCATTAAAATCAGTTAGTAGCTTTTCTCCGTAAAATCTTCTTTTTATTTAATTTCTGTTATTCATATTATTTTCAATTTGTTATGTAACGATGATTCATGACCTATTTTCAATTCTATAAGAAAACATAATGATTTGATACTAGAAAATAGAGGAAATTTCGTAGAAAGAAGGAATTTTTAAAATATGTGGGAACCGCCAAAATCAGTTATCCGAAAAAACGACGATACCTGACTTCTACTACTTGTTATAAACTTTCAATCGCGATGCCCGGAACACGAATTATTAAACTAGAAACCTAATTAAACGGACACTGAAGTTGCCAAAACTCGCAAAATCATGCTGTCTTCCTATGAAATTACTGTATAGCCTATGGACAGAATCTTACCAATTTTCAACTCATGTGGGAACCGCGAATTTAACACGGAAAATAAAGTTTTTTACATCAACTTCTTCAGAAAATAGCCGAGTATCATATCCAATGTCCGGAAGCCGTTTAACAGTCTTAGTTACAGTGATGCCCATATACGACAATAGTAATTTCAAATCTGGCTGCGAGCCATGACGTGACGTCAGAGTGGCATTATTTCTCCGTATGTACCAAAACGGCACAAGTCTCCTTACAAGTTTCGATACATTGCTAATTCTAGGAACTGCTCAACTACAATTTTGTCTAGAAATCTGACGTCAGCACCCACGGTGATAAAAGAACACGTAGCAAAATATGTGAAACTGTTCTGTACAGGAATGATGTAAACTAATTATTTTGGTCTATTAAAAATTCAGGGGATGTGATTGACAAAATGAAATCTAGAACTTTTCAAGCTTATACGATTTCTTCGTACGACTTTTCAAATATGTACACCACGCTTCCTCACGATAAGATTTATGATCAGTTGTCCAAACTCATTAAAAGGTACTTTAATCGAGAGGGGAAAACTTATTTTTGTACATCAAAGGGTTTCTTTTCCACTACAGCTAAAATACAGATCATATAAATCATGGACATGTATTGACCTTTGTATTGCCTTGTCCTTCCTTATGGACAACATTTATGTAAGATTTGGCGAGAATCTCTACCAGCATGTTGTAGGGATCCCTATGGGTACTAATTGTGCGTCTCTTGTTGCAGATTTATTTTTATAAGCAGCAAGTATGCCGTTTTATCACCGTAGAGGTGGTGGTGGTGGACGCCGAACCTTTCTGGACTGGAGACTTCGTTATTTTGCACTCAATGACCTGGTATCCCCGGGTCGCTTTTTACTCTCCGAGACCTTTCATTTGATATGTCACAAGGTATATCTGTGATTACTTTATTATTTTGCACCCAATGACCCCGAACCACCCCGGGCTATTTGTACTCTTCGTGACCTTTAATTTGATATGCCACACGGTATACTTCTGATAACTTTGTTATTTTGCAACAAATGACCCCGAACCAACCCGGACTGTATTGTGCTCTTCGAGACCTTTCATTTGATATGCAACACGGTATACTTCTGATAACTTTGTTATTTTGCACCCAATGGCCCCGAACCACCCCCGGGCTGTATTGTTCTCCTCGTGACCTTTCATTTGATATCCCACACGGTATACTTCTGATAACTTTGTTATTTTTGCACCCAATGACCCCGAACCATCCCCGGGCTGTATTATACTCCCCGAGACCTTTCACCTGATATGTCATACGATATACTTCTGATAACGTTGTTTCTTTGCACCCAATGACCCTGAACTACCCCGGGCTGTAGTGTTTGGTACATCTGGTCAAACCCTTGTGTAAAGGGGGGGGGGGGGGGGTCGGAGTGGATGTAGGGGTCATCAATGTTTACTAAAAGGCCGTTCTCCGATCATCTACATGTAGTTGAAGAGGCGTGGTCTCTTTTAAGTGTCTTTGACCGAGTTTTTGATCGGTTGCCCTATCTTTTTATGACCGATTTTCCAGTTGCCTACCCCCATTGTATACGATTATCTCATTCATTAATTTCCATTGTTTTGATTCCTTTCAGATCTTGTTTCAAGTGTAATATGTGCTGCTTTTATACACGTATGAAAAAGAATTTATCCAAAATCTTCAAAAGCAAAGAAAACATGATGATGTGAACTGTTTCAATGGTACTTCTATATAGACATAACGTCAGACAGTGCATGAAGTTTATATATTGTTTTCATTTTCGTGCTTAACCATCGACGGCGGGTGTGGCTAGCCAACAGGGGATGCTTACTCCTCCCGGGCACCTGGTCCCACCTCTAGCTTGCTAGGGGTCCGTCGATGCTTAATTTTGTGCTCTATTGTGAGTGCTGTTGAGATTATCGTCAGGATCTTCTTTAACTCATTCTAAACAAGGGATGCTTGCTCCTCCTGGGCATCTGGTCCCATCTCTAGCTTGCTAGGGGTCCGTCGATGCTCTATTGTGAGTGCTGTTGAGATTATCGTACCTGGATTATATTCTTACTATCGACAATCCTGTTTTTGAAAAGTATAAAAATGTTATTTCTCCACAAGAACTGACTCTAAACAAGGCAAACGTTACAGACACAGAAACACCAATTTTGGACCTAAATATTGAAATTGTTAATGGAGAGATTCATTTATTTATTTCCTTTATTTATACAGGAAAGCACATTTAGCTACAAAATGAACTAGTTTACAATGTGGTCCTGTCTTAAAAATATGTACATATGAAGAAAATTAAGTCCATTATATCACCTTAATGAAATAAAACCTAAATATCACAGTTCATTTATAAAAATACATACCTGTAAAACAACAAGAGTGTATGACAAAAGAGATGATTTTGGATTCAATATAGTAAATTTTCACTGGCTTGGTGGTGATGTTCCTAGATTACCATCATATGGTATCTAAGTTTCGCAGTTCATCCGGTATGCTAGAACATGTACTGATGTTTTGGATTTTACAAATTACCAAGAAACTTTTAAGTCAAGATTTTCGCTTTCACAAACTAGTCAATACTCCCTGGAAATTTTACAAAAATTATTGTCAACTGCCTTTGAAATTCGGACCCATACAAGCAACAGAGTACTATATTACTTTGCGTTTTATAGTGACATGATCAACAAAATAAGAAGGATCAAAGGTATGCAGAATTACCATACAAAATGCGTCAGAATCACCAAACGCCTTTTATACCGTGGATTTGATCCTAATGTCACCAAATGGACACTAGGCTTGGTACTTGACCAATCTACAGTCGTGTACCAGCACATTCTTAAAACTTTTGCTCTGACTGACTGTGACGACGGAACTCCATGACGGGCCCTGTCCAAGCCCCTTTAAAGAAGACAGGGCCCCGACCACTTGTCCTCTCTGAATGTCAGTCGGACTCCTCGGATGGTAACATATATGAGTTCGCGTTGGCAGAGCACGGATTCCATTTACATATTTATCTATGTTGCTTGGACACCTGCGTTTTGCGGTCTTGTTTGTGTGTGGTCTTCTAACTGTGAGGAGGTTGTTTTACACCACAATTGTACGTTTTTTCGAGACCTCTGGGAAATCGGAAAAGTGGGAGGGTTGTGCGCATGTAATCCAGGATAACCACACCTTATGATATTTTCGTGACAGATGGCCGTCCTAAGTCGGCACCGGTTGCCCATTGGTCTCGTTGAGTTTATGTGTAGTCCTTTGTGTTTGATGTTTCTGTGTTGTGCTTTGACGTTCCTTGCCCCTTTTGCGTCCCTTTTCGTCTTTTTCTGTGCTTGTCTGTTCTGTGTTTTTGCATTGGGTGTTTTTACAGACACTACAACATTTATTTCGGATTTTGCTGTGGGTGCTGCAACCTGGTGTTGTTGGAGATCCCCTCCTTTGTTTTAAGAACAGATAAATTTGCAGATGCAGATGGATGGGATATGATGATACACTACCCAAGTTTTAGAAATTTCGATCAGTAAATTTTGAATGCGCGATGAAGAAACGATCAAACTTCGCATGTTGATCGCAGGTACGAAAATACTTATAACAGGGACAGTACATTATCAGGAAGAAGAACTTGGCTACATTTGCCGTCGGGGCCTCCTGGTCCACCAGCAGTGATACTCACCAAATGGTACAAATGTTAAACGTCTTCAAATTGAACATTTCATATCACACAGTTGTGTAATTCTCATGAAATACGAAATTTTTATATCATCGGGAGATATCATTAGTTATACAGTGTTTTACAGGGGGGGGGATACAGAAATATATCGGGTCGATGAAAAAAAGTTGTATTGGGCGAGGCGCAGCCGAGCTTAATACAGCTTTTTTCATCGACCAAACATTAAAATAATAAATCATGTCAGTAAAATAATATTCGGTTCTTCTCGACCAATCAGATTGCATGAAATTTGCCAGAGGTGGGATAAATTTTTGTACCCCCCTGTAAAACACTGTATAAAGAATTTATCCCGCTGATGGCTTTTGGTTTGTGTACGTTATGTCAACAGATTTTAAAGCTTCTAACTAACGTCAACAGCGTAAAGCGTCTTAGTAGAAGCCGGATATTGAATTAATATCATGTCAGTGGCAGAATACAACATAATATTCGGTTCTTCTCGACCAATCAGGTCGAAATTTTTATATCATCGGGAGATATCATTAGTTGTACAGTGTTTTACAGGGGGATACAGAAATATATCGGGTCGATGAAAAAAAGTTGTATTGGGCGAGGTGCAGCCGAGCTTAATACAGCTTTTTTCATCGACCAAATATTAAAATAATAAATCATGTCAGTAAGATAATACAACATAATATTCGGTTCTTCTCGACCAATCAGATTGCATGAAATTTGCCAGAGGTGGGATACATTTTTGTATCCCCCCTGTAAAACACTGTATAAAGAATTTATCCCGCCGATGGCTTTTGGTTTGTGTATGTTACATCAACAGATTTTAAAGCTTCTCACTGACGTCAACAGCGTAAAGCGTCTTAGTAGAAGCCGGATATTAAATTAATATCATGTCAGTGGCAGAATACAACATAATATTCGGTTCTTCTCGACCAATCAGATTGCAATAAATTTGCTAGAGGTGGGATAAAATTATATGTGCAGCCGTTTTAACATATAAATTCATTAAATGTTGGTGATGTCTCTACAAAATTAGTGATATCACTATTTGATAAGTTATATCATTTATTTTAATAGTGGTATGAACTATTTCAATAGTGATATCACTAATTATATAATAGTGTTAGGTTTAGTGTTCACTATGCCGAAATAGTAGTCAGGGTTCTGGCACATAGTGCACTCCCCTATAATAGTGTTAGGTTTAGTGTTCACTATGCCGAAATAGTAGTCAGGGTCCTGGCACATAGTGCACGACCCGAAGGGGAGTGCACTATGTGCCAGAACCCTGACTACCATTTCGGCATAGTGAACACTAAACCTAACACTATTGTTATTATTATGCTGACAGTTTTTGATAGTGTACATCCATTGATTCATTTCATACTGCGTCTAACAAACACTTATTTTTTTTTCACAGACTGCTTTTTGATAGTCTTTGCCTTCTTCTACCATCATTACTGGTATACAGACAGAAGAACACTTTTTTAATGGTTACTGAACTTTGATAATTTGTATACCTGGTATTCCCTTCATAGAAAACGTTTTCAAGATATGATTGCACGAGTTACCTCTCTTTCAAAAACACTGTGTTACAGACAAACATATTCTGGAGATACCCCTCTCTGACTGTAAATGATCTATAGTGTGGTCGTTTAGTATAGGCAAAATTTAACAAGAAAATATAGAGCAACATAAATTTGGCATTAATTGTAAAGGAAAAAATAAATATCTAGGAACATTTGCTTGGCTATGCAAACAAATTTAATTAAATATCTTGCATGAAAACGACATGTCTGTATATATAAGCAGGTCAGCATTACATAATGTCAAGAACACTACTGTGGAAAGACAGGGGTGCACTATTAGGCTGATAGAGCACACTTGGAAACCGTTCTCTGTCACAATATGGCAGAGAAGAAACTATCACAGAAGAAACTCACTGGAAGCATAATGATTATAGATAGAGATATCACTTATTAAAAAGAGATATCACTAATTTCCATACTTCTCGAAAAATTTTTGATATCATTCATTTTAATAGTACGTGATATCCATTAATAGAATAAGAGATATCAGTAATGAATTTAGTTATATCACTGTTTTGGATAAAGATATAACTAATTTGAATTAGTGATATCATCTCTAATTAAATTAGTGCTTTGATACCCTATTTATTTCAAAATAGTGATATCTTTACATTTTTTACAAAAAATGATATCACTATTTCATTTAGTGATATCATTAATTCTTAGAATTACAGATATCACTAATTCCAATTATTATGCTTCCAGTGAGTTTCTTCTGTGATTGTTTCTACTCTTACCATATTGTGACAGATAACGGTTTCAAAGTGTGCTCTATAACCCTAATAGTGCACCCCTGCCTTTCCACAGCTTTAAAACTAAGGGTTGTCGCTTTGTATTTAGTAGGTTGGGTCTAAATAGCAGAAATGATTGAATTAGGGGTGTCGCTCTGTCATTAGTAGGTTCTAAACAGCAGAAATTTTCGGTCAAGTTCAGTTTTTCATAGTTTCATTTCATTTGGATTTCGTCTTTTCGGCCCCGAGCATCACTGATGAGACATAACTTATTGAAATGCGCATATGGTGCTCTGAAATTTTTATAAAAGTACATATATTTCAATGTTGACAATATGTCCATAATTGTTATTTATTCCATATGTGACAAATTTATGGCATATCTAAATAAGTGTATGTATAGTCTGAGATATAATGACAAATATGGATAATGGCCATATCCCTGTATACAGCACAAAATCGACAATTCAGAAAATCAGAAACCGAATGCATACAAAATCAGGATAAAACAGGAACCAAAGAAAACAAACAAAAACCCCCACCATATGAAAAGAAGCGAACTCCCGATATGGGAGTGAGACCAGGTGCCCAGGAAGAGTAAGCATTTCCTGCTTGCATGCAACACCCGCCGCTTCAATTCGGTAGAAATGTCACATTCGGTTACTTCCATTTCGGAAGACATAGAGTACAATCTTTGGTTGGATGGTTCAAATGGTCTATGACAGAATATCATCCACCATTCTGGAGAATGGGACACTTTCGTAAATTTTCGGTGATTTAAAAATTTTTGATTGAACCATTAGTCCTACATTTTATTCGTACTTGACAGTAATGTCTTCCCTTCATGGAATCTATGTGAAGTATACGAATCAACAAAAAGTTCAGAATACAAATCATGCAAGTGATATCATGGATAAGTAGTGACATGTGTTCTTGGCAACATTTATCTGAGAATATATGAGAATCTCTACAAGCAAGTTGTAAGGATCCCTATGGGTACTTATTGTGCGCCTCTTGTTGTAAATTTCTTTCATACAAGTATGAAAATTAACTTATCCAAATCTTTAAAAGCAAAGAAAATATAATGATTTGAAATGTTTTATTGGTACTTCTAGGTACCTGGATCTAAACAAGGCAACCGTTACAAAGACAGAAACACCATTTTTGGACCTAAATATCAAAATTGTTAATTGAAAGATTCATACAAGTGTGTATGACAAAAGAGATAATGTTGGATTCAACATGCTGGTATCAAATTTTCCCTGGTTTGACGGTGATGTTTCTAGATTACCGTCATACGGTATAGATCAACATTTCGCAGCTCATCCAGTATGCTAGAGCATAAACTGATGTTTTGGATTTTCATAGTAGAAATTTACAAATTACCAATGAGTTAAAGAAGATCCTGACGATAATCTCAACAGCACTCACAATAGAGCACAAAATTAAGCATCGACGGACCCTTAGCAAGCTAGAGGTGGGACCAGGTGCCCGGGAGGAGAAAGCATCCCCTGTTGGCTAGCCGTACCCGCCGTCGACGTTTAAGCACGAAACTTAAAACAATATATAAAATTCATGCACTGTCCTACATCGTGTCTATATAGAAAGTGCTATGGCGACAATGTCAGGGAAATACATTCCAAGAAACTTTTAGGTCAAGGTTTTCGCTTTCGCTAACTAGTAAAAACTGTCTTGACATTTTACAAAATTATTTTCAACTTCTTTTGAAATTCCGACCCATACAAGCAACATAGTTTATTACTTTGGGTTTTTCAAAACTTTCATTTTATGGTGACATGATTAACAAAATAAGAAGGATCAAAGGTAGACAAAATTACCATCGTAATTGTGTTAAAATCATCAAACGTCTTATATACCGTGGATATGATCCTTCTGTCACCAGATGGGCACTTGGCTTGGTACTGGACCAATCTACAGCCTTGTACCATCGCATTCTTTTAAGACTTGCACTCTTACTGACTGACGACGGAACTCCATGACGGGCCCTGTCCAAACCTCTTTAGAGAAGACAGGACCCCGTCTACATGTCCTCTCTGAATGTCAGTCGGGCTCCTCGGGTGATCTCATGCATGAGCTCATTACTGCCGACAGAGCATGGACTGTATTTCGTATGTCTTCTGTTTTTTTTTTTATATCAATGTACATATCCATATGTGTGTTTCTTGGGCCCCTACGTCATGCTGTTTGTATGTTCATCTTACAGTGCGGAGGTTATTTTACACCACAACTGTGCTTTCTTCGAGACCTCTGGGTGATCGGAAAAGTGGAAGGGTCGTGCACACGTAATCCGGATAACCATACCGTCTGCTACTTGCGTGGCAGATGACCGCCCTAAGGTATCCCATTGGTCTCGTTTATATATGTGTGGTATTTTGTGTTTCACGTTTCTATGGTGTGAGTTGATGTTCCATGTCCCTTTTGTGTCTCTTTCTGTGAGTGTCTGCTCTGTGCTTTTGCATTGGGTGTTTTGGGATTTTGCTGTGGATGCTGCAGCTGAGTGCTTTTTGAGATCCCCTCTTTTCTTTCATTTTTTCAGTCGCATCCTATAAATCGCAGAAATAAAACCGTCCTTCTCTTGAAATACAATTAAAGACAATGTCGTTTTTTAAGCCAAATTTATATTGAGTTAAAGAAGATCCTGACGATAATCTCAACAGCACTCACAATAGAGCAGAAAATTAAACATCGACGGACCCCTAGCAAGCTAGAGGTGGGATCAGGTTTATATTTATATTGAATCATGATAACAGACGCTGTCGCAATAATCGGCAATAATCCACATTGTTACATGAATGGGAATTTCGCATTTTTCTGATTGGCTTAAACAGCCGCTCGGTGAAACTCTCAAACGTTATGTCTATCAACAGGGGCGAGGTATCATCGCTTGGCCACAAACCCTTTCCTCAATGCAATCCCTTTCCTCTATACGTCTATATTAAAACATAACTCTTTTGTACACGATCGTGGCTTCAACTTTTAGCATTCGACCGGTGCATCTTTTAGAATGAATTTTCGATTTGGATATGTTTTAGATTTATACATTCATCTTGAGATAACAAAACCAAAAAATCGTAGCAATTGGGCCGTGGGTTCAGTCTGTAGGAAGGGAAAAAAAAGGGAAAGCCACGATCGACCTTGGGGTTTTTAATATAGACTTAAATGATGCTATCAAATTTGAAGACGTTTAACATTTGTACCACTTGGTGAGTGTCACTGCTGGTGGACCAGGAGTCCCCGAGGGCACATGTAGCCAAGTTCGATAAACTTCGGTTGATCGTCTGTCTCTTCAACGCATTCAAAAATTTCTGTTACCAAATTTCTTGAAATTTCTTAAAAGGTGGGTCCTATAGCATCATATCCCACCCATCCTGCTACATCTTTCGGTACATTTTTGAACTTATAATTTTCACACTATTTGGACATATTACAATGTTTAGATTGAGGATCACTGACGAGGGTTGAGTACCCGAAACGTGCATGTAAATTCATCTGTTCTTAAATTATGCTATCGAATTTGAAGACGTTTAACATTATAGAGGAAAGAGTAGGTATTGAGGGAAGGGTTTGTGACCAAGCGATGATACCTCACCCCCGTTTGTCTATCTAGGAAGACGTCATCCCGGGTAGATATAAGATTCCAAAAGCTCTCCATGTGCTAAAATTAGACCGATGGACTTTGCCGCACCAGGAGAAGTCATGCGAGGTAGATATAAGCATGTGCTACAAATAGGCCAAAAGAGGCTTTTCATGGTGTGAAATTATGTTTGAATGATTTGTACAGATGATTTTGAAACTCAATGTAATAAAATAATTATTTTACTTTTACCTCGGCAAATACAATGGTTTAGCTTCTCGACCTTCGGGCTCGGTGGATATTGTCTTCTCGGGGAGCTAACCTCATTGCGTCGTGTGAAAATGGTGAATGCTATTCTTTGCACCATTAACGGATCTAGAATGTTTTTTTCCAATGGGGATCATCTATGATTTTGATAAGAAAAATATTACTTTGATAAAAGTTATATCTTAAAACGGGAAAATCGCAGGTTTGTTAGGGTTTTTTTTTTTTTGCAAATTCTAAAGAGGGGTCGTTGGGTCATCTTCGTACTTTCACGCTGTGAGACATACTATGTCCTTGTACAGATTTGATTGTCAATATTGAAATACTAGTATATGTTACCAATTTTGTTGTACTAGACACGTGTTTCGGATACTTTAATCCTCGTCAGTAGTATTTCATGTCAAACGGATTGAATAAAGCCAAAGTGAATTTTCCTGGCGCCATCTACAATACAGAGCTTTAATTTCCTTTTGCAAAATGAGCGGCTCCAAATTTTGTGTAGGGTTTATTCAGAAGCGTATTTAAGTGAAAAATATGGCCAAAAATCGTTGGAGGGTATGCGCAAGGAGCTTAATTCTAAACATGACCGAAAAAATTATGCCGAAATCCAGCCAAGGACAGAGCTAGTTTAGAAATTTAGGTCTCATTTGATGACAGGAAATTTAGAATATATTTCAATGCAGTGCGTAAACACTAATACTAGGTGGTTCATTGCTTGTTTAATGAATTATAATGCATAAAGAATAAAATATTGATCTCTTGGTGTCGGGACTAGAAGCTGGGTTCTCAGATGTCTCAAATCGACGTAATGACGCAGTTTTGAAGGCAATATTATTTGGTAAATACTTTTATGAGACATATTATCAACACATTTACATCACTCGGGAATACAAACGGACAAAATAACTGTACGACGTAAAAGGGAACGCCACATTTGCTTAACAGAATTCAGTCCGCTTCTCTTTAATATGCAAATAATATCAATGGCAAAAGACGGCTAAGTTCCAAAAATCATATATAAAACAAATTAAGAACCTACATTTGTTACTTCAGTAATACCCCAGCATTTTACTGAAAGAGGGTTAATTTCGGCCTTATCTAACAGTCAGGGGCATAATTGATTTCACTACTTTTTCATACATGACTGACATCAGTTATTTTGATTTTGTCTTTACTTGCTGCTTTACCTCAAAATTACTGAATTCAATACTTCAATGCGTGCATTCTTATTTCTAGAAACTCTTTCCTGTGCAGTTTCATCTTATGTGTTCATTTGGTGCAGAATAGAAAAGTACTACAAATCCTTGGAATTAGATAGTGTAGTATACGTAAAAGCAATGAAATCGACAAACTTTAGAATATGACGGAATTCTATCATTTTTATATGACTGCTTTATATCATTTTGCGAAAAGGAAAAGTGGACGAAAATACAATAACACAGCATCATAGAAACACGAATGACAAAAAATTCCAATAAAATGAGCAGCTTAAACGATTAGTGCGATGCGCTTATTCCTTCCAGATCCAAATGTGAAACAAACGTGCAGGTTTGGCCACCTTAGCATGAGGTTTTTTGTCTCATGCTGAGCTCCATCAATCTTATTAACAAATGAAATGAAAATACCAGGGATGGACTTTGTTCTAATTATGTCATAGGTGACAAAGGGTAAACCATGTTTGATTTTTAATTAAATACACACGTAATTGATATACTGTAAATTGCTTCATTTTCGTCAGTACCAATTTTCGTCAATTTCTTAAAAATGACCATTTCGTCAATACGTACATTCGTCATTCAAGGGTACATAAAATGTAAATTCGTCTGTTCAAATGGCAACTTACATTTATCCCACCCATTCTGCTACGTCATTTGGTACATTTTTGGACATAGTAATTTTCATACTTTTTGGCCATATTACATTGTTTAGACTGAGGATCACTGACGAGGGTTTAGTGCCCGAAACGTGCAGGTCTGGTCCATACTGTTAATTTATCAGCTTTTAAATGATGCTAGTGAATTTAAAGACGTTTAACATTTGAACTACTTGGTGAGTGTCACTGCTGGTGGACCAAGAGTCCCCGAGGGCACATGTAGCCAAGTTCGATCAACTTTGGTTGATCGTCTGTCTCTTCAACGCATTTTAAATTTTCTGTTACAAAATTTCTTGAAATTTCTAAAACATGGGTCCTGTAGCATCATATCCCATCCATTCTGCTACGTCTTTTGGTACATTTTTGGACATAGTAATTTTCATACTTTTTAGCCATATTACATTGTTTAGACTGAGGATCACTGACGAGGGTTTAGTACCCGAAACGTGCATGTCTGGTCCAAGCTGTTAATTTATCAGGTTTTAAATGATGCTAGTGAATTTAAAGACGTTTAACATTAGATCCGCCGTCAAATTCGCCGTACTCGTATGTGTTAAATGTATTTATTGTTTGTTTAACAATTATCGGTAAACTAGCAATTAGTCATGTATATCATCCAAATTGCTGTGCAAACATAATATTTACTCATTAGAAGTACATTATATGCGACTTTGTGTGCGTATTCAATTTTCATTGATTTGCCACTTGCCTGTCGTGATAACACTATTTAACAATATATGTCTTAAAACTCGGAACCCTCAGCTTCTTCGTCCCCCTCCGCAGTGCTCCCGGTTAATATTGAAGTTTACCAACAGACTGAAACTACAATTTATTTTTCGTCAGGAGTATTTATATTCGTTGGTACGTAATTTCGTTAAGGCAGGCACTGACGAAAATTGGTACCTGACGAATAAAAACCAATTCAAGTATTCTTTTTCTCTCCATGGTACTTTACCAATCTACAACCTTGTAATGGTACATTCTTAAGAACTGAACTCTGACTGTGACGACGGGACTCCATGACGACCCCTGTTTAAATATCGTTAGAGAAGACAGGGCCCCCCACCTGTCCTCTCTGAATGTCGGTCGGACTCCTCGGGCATATGCATACATGAGCTCGATCCAGAGCATGAGGCAGAACACGGACTGTTTTTCGTACGCCCTATATTTTAATATCCATGCCATTTACATATTCAACAGTGTGTTACATGGGCCCCTGTATTCTGCTATTTTGATTGTAAGGTCATCTTACAGTGAGGGAGCTTTTATACACAACAATCGGGTGTTTGTCGAGACCACGCAGGGTAACCGGACAAGTGGCAGGATTTTGCGCACGTAAACCACACAGTTTGCTACTAACGTGGCAGATGGTCGTCCTTAGTCGGCACTGGTTTTTATTGGTCTCATTGATTTCTGTGTATATAGTTTTTATTTTGTAAGGTGTTTTATTGACGTCGTATTTAATGTTCTTTTAACTTTTGTGTATACGCCAAACGTTACAAACACAGAAACACCATTTTTTAAGGACCTAAATATCAAAAATGATAATGGAGAGATTCATACATGTGTGTTTGACAAAAGAGATGATTTTGGATTCAACATGCCAGTAGTAAATTTTCCTTGGCTTGACGGTAATACTCCTAGATTACCGTCATACTGTATCTAAATTTCACAGCTCATCCGGTATGCTAAAGTATGTACTGATGTTTTGGATTTTCAAAGTAGAACTTCTTTTGAAATTTTGACCTATACAAGCAACAGAGTATACAGCCTTTCTACTCTAACTTGATGAAAAAGTAGGAAAAAAGTAGAAGTAGTCAATGAAAAAAGGAGGAGAAAAGTAGGAATTAATAGGGAAAAAGTAGAGAATTTTTCATCAATTTTAGTGACAATTTTCAGTAAGTATGTGAGTGTCACTGCTGGTGGACCAGGAGTCCCCGAGGGCACATGTAGCCAAGTTCGATCAACTTCGGTTGATCGTCTGTCTCTTTAACGCATTTGAAATTTTCTGTTACAAAATTTCTGGAAATTTCTAAAACGTGGGTCCTGTAGCATCATATCCCATCCATTCTTCTACGTCTTTTTGTACATTTTTGGACAGAATAATTTTCATACTTTTTGGCCATTTTACATTGTTTAGACTGAGGATCACTGACGAGGGTTTAGTACCCGAAACGTGCATGTCTGGTCCATGCTGTAAATTTATCAGGACTTTAATGATGCTATTGAATTTGAAGACGTTTAATATTTGAACTACTTGGTGAGTGTCACTGCTGGTGGACAAAGAGTCCCCGAGGGCACATGTAGCCAAGTTCAATCAACTTCGGTTTATCGTCTTTCCCTTTAACGCATTTGAAATTTTCTGTTACAAAATTTCTGGAAATTTCTAAAACGTGGGTCCTGTTGCATCATATCCCACCCATTCTGCTACGTCTTTTTGTACATTTTTGGACAGAATAAATTTCATACTTTTTGGCCATTTTACATTGTTTAGACTGAGGATCACTGACGAGGGTTTAGTACCCGAAACTTGCATGTCTGGTCCATGCTGTAAATTTATCAGGTCTTAAATGATGCTATTGAATTTGAAGACGTTTAACATGACACACAAAATCACAATGTTGTAGACTGGTAATATTTACCTTAGAGGGAATCACAGCGAGGAAAGGTGAAGAGCTGGCTGGATTATCCATTTTCTAATACATGTATTCTACTGTCCTGTTCACTAATTCCAGAGCACCCTGTTTTCCCGGTTTTCTCTAAAATATGATTATGTCATCTCTCAATAAGATATCAATTTTATAGTACTCCTTTAGTCGTAACAGAAAATACCATTGTTTTGGCTGTGCGTCAGCTGAGTTAGAAATAGGACGGAAAATAAAAAGTCTACGGGGATTTTCTATAGTAAAATCGCTGAAAATGTGTGACGTCGGAGGCTTTGACGTCACTGTTTACTATTGTTGATACGGAGAACAATATGGCGGCAGCTTGAAATTAACATGGGAATTTCCCGTAGACATTTTATTTTTTCTTATTGCGGTTTGAAGGTAGCTGATAGGGTAAGTTGATGTTGATTTCCAGTTACGACTAAATGAGTTCAATTCTCGGAAACAATAATTCATGGCAAAATTCTTCAGACGACAGAATAAATCACCCAAACAAGGTGCTCTGGATTTAGTGAACAGGACAGTAGAACAGCCATTTATTGAAAAAAATAAAACAACAAGGCTGTGCAATTATAATTCATATTTTTCAAGAATCTGTTATTGATGAATTTCATTTTGAAAGAAGTAATGGGGTTTTCCCCTGAATTATTGTAATAATAAGTCATGCAGTCTTAGTCTTTGCCCTGGGTGAATTTATATGACATGTACTTTTCTATAAGCAGCATAAGTCTAATTATATAATGTCATTAAAATATAAAAATAAGGACACGTTTTTTTTTCATCTAAAATATACTGAATGGGCGAGCGAAGGGAGCTCGAAATTGTTCAAAACTTTGAAACAGGTGTCGATGAAAAGCGAAGCCAGCAATAATTTTTAGAAATTTATGTTCCCATTTAGATCAACTCTGGTGGAGATATTTACTTTCTAGATTAGATTATTTATAATTTTGAAGTTAGTGTATAAGATGCTATTTAACTTTTATAAATGAAAGTTTAAAGCCAGCTCCTCCTTCTTGTACATACTCAAATGATCATCCCTTCATTTTCCTGGGCATGACTTAAAACTGTCAGCGGATAAACACTTTCTAAGCTAAATGTCTATTCACATTTAGTTCAATTTTGTATTAAGATGTTCAAGCTGTGAGCATGAGAGATATATACTTCTAATTTCTACTACTTAAGAGCATTATTATATTGTGATTAACTGTATTCAAATTCACTTTTACTTCAATCTCATTACCGATATTTTTTTTTACTTTTGAGATGAAAAAGTATGAGTAGTAGGAGGTTTTGAAGAAAAAGTAAGAAAAAAGGGATCAAAATAAAAAAAAAGTAGGAAAAGTAGGATATAGACTAGGAAAAGGTAGGAACTATAGAAAGCCTGAGTATATTATTTTGGGTATTTCTCAACCTGTATTTTATGGTAACATAATTAACAAAATAAGGATCAAAGGTAGACAGCATAACCATCGAAAATGCGTCAGAATCATCAAACGCCTTTGATACCGTGGATATGATCCTAATGTCACCAGACGGACACTAGGCTTGGTACTTGACCAAGCTACATTCTTGTACAAGCGCATTCTTAAGACTTGTACTCTGACTGACTGTGACGACGGGACTCCATGACGGGCCCTGTCCAAACCTCTATAGAGAAGACAGGGCCCCGACCACCTGTTCTCTCTGAATGTCAGTCGGACTCCTCGGGTGATTACATGCATGAGCTCACTACAGCCGGCAGAACACTGTAGACTGTATTACGAACGCCCTCTTTTTTTATCCATTTGCTTATTCAGCTGTGTTACTTGGGCCCCTGCGTTTTGCGGTCTTGTTTGTGTGTGGTAATCTAACAGTGAGGAGGTTGTTTTACACCACAATTGTACGTTCTTCGATACCTCTGGGTAATCGGAAAAGTGGGAGGGTTGTACACACGTAATCCAGGATAACCACACCGTCTGCTACTTGCGTGGCAGATGGCCGTCCTAAGTCTGCACCGGTTGCCCATTGGCCTCGGTGGTTTATGTGTGGTATTTCGTGTTTCATGATTCTATGGTATTAATTGGTGTTCCATTCTGTCGATGTCTGCTTTGTTTGTTTGTTGTTGTTGTTGTTTTTTTTTTTGGGGGGGGGGGGGGTTCTGTTTTGGGTTTTTTTTTTTGCATTGGGTGTTTTGGAGTTTTACTGTGGGTGCTGCAACCGAGTGTTATTGGAGATCCCCTTCTTTCTTTGTGTGTTTGTTTACTCTGTGTTTTAGCGCAATGACCGCAAGGTTCGTTGTTTTGTTGTGGGTGCTGCTGTTTACATAATAAATTCAAAGTGTAATAGGCCCCCATTTTTCCTGATGACGTGATTAATTATAGAATAACTGTCTTTTGGAATGTGATTATTTATAGAATATGAGAAACATAATTCCTGGATCCATTGTAGGTTATCACAGTATAATCACATTCCAAAAGACACTTATTATATATATTTACATTCCAGTTTTTCACGCTTAAATGACGTTGAAATACGAATAAAACTCCGTTGCTAAGGCTCTGTTACTACGTACCGTCAAAGTTCAAATCAAGCCAAGTTACTATGACGTCATAGTTCAAACCACGCCACCGCGGTTATACTCCTATAATCAAAGTGTAAATTCTATACAAATGAATGGGCATATGTAAATATCAAGTAATGACACCTGATTTCGTAGGTTTACATAGAGAATAAATGTCATAATTTGTGTTTTGTTAAGGGTATGCAACACAAAGTAAGTGCATTCATCGTACATGTAATGCACATTTCATGCAATAAATGCACTGGCTGTGTGTTGCATACCCGTAAAAGAACACAAATTGGGTCTTTTCGAAATACAGAGTTACTTCCAATTTGTGCAGGTATCTGACGTCAACGCATTGTGACGTCATCGAATTATATGGAAGCCAGCATGAAATTCAGGGAAATAGGGATACATATATGACGTTTTCAAAGAAAAATGACGTCACAATGCTTTTACGTCAGATACCTGCACAAATCGAACGCAGGACTGCAAAATCGAAAAGACGGAATTATGATCATGAGTCTTTGCCGAATACAGAGTTTTCCCCCTTACAGACGGTATCTGCCGTAAAACCATTGTGACGTCATGAAAATGATATGGTAACGTCGATTTTACACCGTCATTTCCCAGACTTTTAGGACTGTTTCCAAAGAATTTGATGACGTCATAATCAGTCTACATCAGATACCGACATCACATCATTTGGCAAATTTTTCAATTGTGACGTCACATCTTATAGCACTGTCTTGAAGCACCTTGATGTGTTGCCATGCTTTTCATTATGACGTCACAATGAAAATATCACCAAATTTTGTGATGTCTGGTGTCTGTCCGCCTTATGAATCTATTTGAAAATCATCCATTGCAGCACGTTCATATCAGGGAATTACATTGCCTGTGCATATATATAGAAATGACTGTCTCAAATAGAATTAATAGCGTTTAAATGTGGTTGCGCCACTCAAAAGAATCATGCGATCTTCAATAATCAAAATGTCCAAAATAACTTCAAATAGACAATTAAATGTTGTAGTAGTAAAGTCATGGGACTAAAACTATGACAAGAAAATTTCAAAATTCATTCTGACTGCGAAGAATTCACCCAGAGGATTTCTTTCACACTGTCTTATAAATTATTTGTCAAAATCAAAGAACAAGCTCCGCCAGAGGATAGAGATCTGTGAATTTTCATGACATAAAATCCTATACAAGACCTTGAGCATATACATGATTAATATAGATCTCCTTTGGAGATTCTTGGTAGGTGACGCTAATAAAAAAAAACTTGCGCGACGCTGCATAAATTCAAAAGGTGTTAACTCGCCTCCGATCTATAAGAGGTCAATGAAGTAATGGTTGTTATGAAACGTTAACAAGTTGAGAGGAACTTCCACGTTTTTCAAAAGGATTGAAACTTTGAGGCCAATAATACCAATTTATCATAAAATGTTTAAACTGTGCTAATTAGTAGGGTACCGCGTATAAATTGCCACATATTTGCACTGTACTCTGGTGGTAGTTCATTAGATTAAGTTGTCCTTCGTGATTCTTTGAGGCTATATTGTTGTCTCTGTCTGTTTGTCCTTTTTTCTTTTTCTCGTGAGTTTATGTTTTCAAGAATCTGTAACCCCTTTGATTGTGACTTTTGGAATCTGATTTCGGGTTTTGTGATATACTTTCATTGATGAAAAGTTGTGTTCACCAATGCGAGATATGAAATGTTTTAAAACGTCTTCAAAAAACATTAGCATCAGTTTATAGCAGATAAATTTACAGCATGGACCAGACATGCACGTTTCGGGTATTTAACCCTCGTCAGTGATCCTCAATCAAAACAATGTAATATGGCCAAAATCTGTGAAATCATATCCTAAAAATACCGAAAGACGTAGCAAGATGGCTGGGATATGATGCTACAGAACCCAGGTTTTAGAAATTTGAGAAAATTTTGTAAACAGAAATTTTTAAATGCGTTTGAAGAAACGACCAACCGAAATTGATCGAACTTGGCTACATGTGCCCACGGGGACTCCTGGTCCACCAGCAGTGACACTCACCAAGTGGTACAAATGTTTAACGTCTTTAAAATAATCAAAAGTTATGATCAAGGCTACAATACTTAGCATAGTATTCTAGTGACTGACAGAGGGCATAGGACGGACAGACTAATAAAGTAGCCAGGAAAACCCTCATAGATTTTCAGTTAGATTATAAGAATTGACAACGAAGTATTTAAATGTATATTTATTTGTATTTGCATTATAAATAAAACTTACATAAAGATATGCAGTTTTAAAAACAAATACAATTAATCTTATCCAACAGGAGTAAAAGTAATTCATGTAGATGTACATGATAATCGAACAGCTGCCTTTGTGTTACAGTAACAAACATATAGATCGTACTTCCATGTAAATTACCATTGTTCCTGAAGACCCATTAATTGGTTTTTTTTCTAATATTGCCTGCGTAGGAAGTGATACGAATATTTACAAGTACTTTTTTCCAAGAGATCTGAAAAATTTTCGAATCAATCAGTTATTTCGTACGATCGGGGGCTTCTATCTAAAAGCCAATTATTTTAAGTGATGGAATTTCAAATGAATTGCCATAGATCTTCAGTAACGGTGTTCTGAAGCCAGATATTGCTTGTTTTGCTTATATTGATCACTACTTTTTCTGGGAGAATATACGGTTTTCTTCTCCGCTGTTTTTCTTCGGACCAGTGTGATATGAGTGTTATTATTGAGATTACAAGATTTTAACACGGAATATCCAGATGCCCTGAATTGATCCACTTGGCACGCACTACAGTCTGATATCGGTGCTGTGGTAGTTTTATTGAAGTTGGAGAAGTCTACCACATGGCAATCACGACGGCTGAATTTCTTCCCTAAAGTTACAAATCTTTGTCCCCATTTTAAATCCCATGGGAAATATGATGTCTGAGCCTGGAAGGGTTGGCTGGTTGTGCCGACTGTACCGTCAAGGATGATGACAAGTTCAAACACTTCTTGTCTAAGGTCCTCTTTAGAAATCTTCCAGAATGGAGAGTTTTTGTCTATTATATGCACCAAATTCGTCGGCCATGCTAACAGTATCTGAGGACTCCCATCTTCCTCAACAAAATCCAAAGGAAAACACTGAACAGGCTGACTCTTCTCTTTATCAGACAAAACCTTTTTGAATAGATAACCTCTGATATGAATACCTATAATTTGTGATTTTCTCATATCACCGATTCTGAACATCAGTTTATATTTCTCGTCTGCTTCCAAGATACACATGACGGTGCTAAATACAATGGTACCCGATCGTTTCTTTCCTCGTCTAACTTTGGCAACCACTAATCCAGCTAAGGCTGCTTGGAGTCCGGCTCCAACTATGTTCTGAATGATTACACCAAAATATGCATGGGGACACGACTCGGTCACATAACGGTAACCGTATCCTATTGTTGTTTGGGTTTCTATTGAAAACAAGAAAGCTGACTGGAAGGAATTAATATTTTCAAAACAGGGAGTCCAATTCTCTGGCATTTCTTCTATCAAATCCCCGTGAAATCTGGACACCAGATAGTAAAAGAGCGCGAAAAGCAGCCACGTGACGATAAATCCACCTATGAACATGAGGATATTCCAACGCCATCTGGTGTCAACCATCGTTGTAAAGAAGTCATTAAGGAATTGTTTTCTCTGCCCTGTTATACCAATATATTTGATATTGTAACGTCCCCCTGCAGTCACTAACCGTATGGGACATTTGTCTCCTTTGGTTTCGTACGTCTCCTCACTGTCGTCGGTCATACTGATCTGAAATGGACAAATTAAGTTATGTATAAGTATAAGAAAATTCACGGACTAGTTGTTGTCCTTCATTTTATAGTGTTTGTCACAAAAGTAGCTTTGCTTATACTCCAAGGTCAAGGTCACAAGGTAAAACTTAAGCATCAAAAGTAAGCTCTTGTCACAATGACTACACTAGTGAATGTTGAATCTCTTACATAAGACCTAATATAAACAATAAATCTTACCAATCTAAAGTTATATCCAAAGTTAAAGTTTTTGCTACTGACAGACAAACAGACGAACGAATCCGTTTTAATGTCAACCCTCTTTCACGAAAGCGAGAGACAATAAGTCACTTGTTATATATACTTCTTACTGTTATGACGATATTCTGGCAAGATCCCCCGTTTTCAAGAAAATTATATGTCGACATTATTCCATATGTTCTTATTTGGTATCCAATCCCCGGAGGAAATGAATGTTGTGTCAACGATAGATTAATACACTACTTTACAACAACGTTAACTTTCTGGTGTTCATGATCCTTTGACAAGATCGAAGACTTTATTCCCTATGTCTCATCTGCCACGAATAGATATGACTATAACGTTTATTTCTGATCTATACTTTCTGATATCACTGTAATACCAGCATTGCATTCTGGAGATAGTTTATTTTAGATGATTGTCCCACAATCAATCATCTAACCAATTATGCATTTGGGTGAAGGGTAAGATCGTTGAAGCACAACCACCTACATTTTCATGAAATAGAACAAAATTATCGATATATATGCATGCATTGTTGCAAGTGTATTCATGTACAAGTGCACGGATTTACGAAATTCTACCAATTCTTTTATCAAATTCAGTAGCATTTCTTTGCTATTCAAGTTACCTTGAGGTAAAATCTTTTGATGCTCAATACGGTTTCGTAGTCCTTGCGAATTTCAATAACCCTATCAATTTTTGATTAGATTTCTTTCATACTGTTCAATTTAACTGATTATTCTCGGTGGCCTCACGATGTAGTCTCCCTTTACTAATAATTAACTCATAAAAAATCAAACAAAAGCATCGGTTAGAAAGTCGAAATGTACGTGTAATTCCGAAATTCGAAAAAAATGCCATAACAGACAACCAAAAAGCTTTAAAAAAAGAAGATATATTCGAGACAAAGATCATTTTAAAATAGCCTTTGATTTTGGCTTTATATACGGAATCGGCATTATTGTGAGCCGAAATAAAACGCAAATAGTAAAAATCAAGACACAATCCAGCTTCCACGAACCATTTCGGATGGGATCACAATCTAAGTTTTGATACGCGCTGCGTGACATTTTACGTGTTAAACCGACATAAAGCCAAAGTATAATACTCACGGGGTGATCAATCAGATAATACAGAAGCTTATTTTCTACCATTAATTACATTCCGGCGTCTATGTAACATCATTCACCCAGTGGTACAATAGTGGATGCTGCAACAAGATACAAATCCTTCATAGTTTGTGAAATAAAACGTATCATAATTTATGACTTTCAACTCAATAATATCAGTTTGTATTTGAACAGCTACGCGCACATTAAATTAATACAATAAAACTCAACGGGATGAGAAAACACCAGCAGAAACTCATCGATCTCTTCTTTTGTGTCCTCCTTTTCATTTCCATATGAAAGCATACTTTGAACTTTAAAACTTCACAAGTATACAATTTCTGTTTAATTTGCCACTGACTGCTAAAATCCATTGTTTCATTACGGAATGATACCTCTAGAATCCTCTTGCTGGAACAAGTTGCACAGACCCACACATTTGTATTTCGATCACTTTTACCAACAAAATTTCAACACATTTACAAAGCTCGACTGCCAATTGTAAATTTAAATTTCCAGCGTATATACATACTCCTTTTAAAAATCGTGTGCATGATACGAAATTTGTTTGTAAATAAGGAGTCGTTAAAATAATGATAACCACTACGGAAATCGAGATTTCCTATAAATGAAACATACATTTAAACAACGGGGAATGACATACCTCATTTCTAAAGCTTTTTATTCACGTCAATGTATTTGGATGAGAGACATGGTTGAGGCGCGTTTGAAAGTCCATAGGTCAGAGGCAGAACCTGAAATAACCACACACGTAAAAGCTTAGAGCAGCTCTATCGCACTTGATTCTTTATTTACCGAGGGTATACATTTTTAAAACTCAATTCAACATTTGTGACCGTGTTAATCAAACAATGATTAAGTATTCGTACATCAGAGACACGCTCATCGGTATAGTGCTTCTATCGTAGACCTTTCCTTTTCGGATTGTAATCAGAAATTAATCGGAAATGTTCATACATTTTGTATTCTGACAAATTAACAAGTGCATTTATTGATGGTAAAGGGTGCTATATATGAGGTGAAATGATATTGATTTATACAATACTAACTTCCCGAACGGTCATAAATATACATATAAAACATTCATGCTTCCCATTTGACAGCAAAATAGAAATAAGTCAATTTTCGATGTAGGTCGAACAGTGCTATTTGTATTTTAACTCTGTGCGCTATCTAGAGCACAAGTAGTACAAGAAATGGAAAATCGTGATTTTCCTGAATGTTAGATGAATTCAAACAACCTTAATATACCTAAAGTAAAGGTTCCGCGATCTTTTACGTTTATAGACTGACCAAAACATTAATGCAATAATTATGCACTCACTGAAAAAAATATTTTTGTTGTTGTTTTATATTAAAACAGTTGGCCTGTGGAATAAAAGGGAAAAATGTATGTGTTGCAAACCTTGTCAATTATGATTTGAATCAGTCATCATCCAGAACTTGACCTAGATATTAGAGTGGTGTAACTGTCTATCAGACATTTGGTTCTTTGCAGAGACTTAGCATGGGAACTTGAATTTGGACATCCTTTCAATCCTAACAGGTGTAATAAATTTGTCAAAATTTGACCGAAAGGATGAACAGACAAACTGACCAAAACAGCAAAACATATGCCCTCAATGACCAAATGGTCGGACAGACTGACCAAAAAACAGCAAATCAGTATGCCCTCCATGATAAAATGGAAATACAGACTGACTGACCAAGCAATTAGAGCAATATGCTCTCACTGCCCAAATGAATGGACAGACTTACCAAAACAGCAAACAATATGCAATCAATGACCAAATGGATGGACAGACAGAATGAACAACATTAGCAAAATAATATGCTCTAATTGACAAAATAAATGGTCGGACAGACTGACCAAAAACAGCAAAGCAATATGCTCTCGATGATAAAATGGACATACGAAGAGACTGACCAAAACATTCAAGCAATGTGACTTCACTGCCCAAATGAACAGACAGACAGACAGACCAAAAACAGCAAAGAAATATGCAATCAATGACCAAATGGATGGACAGACAGACTGACCAAAACAGCAAAGCAATATGCTCTAAACGACAAAATGAACGGACAAACTGACCAAATACTGCAAAGCAACAGGTCATCAATGACCAAATGGACGGACAGATCGACTGTCCAAAACCAGCAAAGCAATATGCTCTCAATGATCATATTGACGGATAGACTGACCAAAACCAAGATATAATAAATTTGTCAAAATTAGACAGAATGGATAGACACACAAACTGACCAAAAAACAGCAAAGTAATATGCCCTAAATGACCAAACAGACGGACAGACGGACAGACGGACAGACAGACAGACAGACCAAAAAAAAAGCAAAGCAATATATATTCAATGATAAAATGGACGTACAGATTGACTGACCAAAACATGAAAGCAATATGCTCTCACTGACCAAATGGACGGACAGACATATTGACAAAAACAGCAAAGCAATATGCATTCAATGACCAAATGGACCGACATACTAACCAAAACCAACAAAGCAATATGCCGTCAATGACGGAATGAACATACAAACAGACTGACCAAAACAATACGGCAATATGCTCTCGATGACCAAATGGACAGACAGACTGACCAAAAACAGCAAAGCAATATATCCTCAATGACCAAAAGGATGAAACACAGACTGACCAAAAACAGCAAAGCAATGTGCATTCAATGCACAAATGGACAGACAGACTGACCAAAACCAGCAAAGCAATATGCCCTCAATGACCATATGGACGGATAGAAAGACTAACCAAAAACAGCAAAGCAATTTTCTCTCAATGACTAAATGGACGGACAGACAGAATGACCAAAACCAGCAAAGCAATACGCTCTCAAAGACCAAAGGGACAGACTGACCAAAAACAGCAAAACAATATGATCTCAATGACCAAATGGATGTACAAACACACCGAGCAAAAACAACAAAGAAATATGCCATCAGTGACTAAATGTACGTAAAGACAGACCAATGAACAAGATGGATGAACAGACAGATTGACCTAAAACAGATTGATGAAAACCAGCAAAGGAATATGCTCTCAATGACCAAATGGACGGATAGACAGACTGACCAAAACCAGCAAAGCAACTCCCTCAATGACCAAATGGACAGACAGACTGACCAAAATCAGGAAGGCAATATGCCATCAATGAACAAATGGATGGACAGACTGACTCAAATTGCAAACAAGGTAATAGGCAGCACAGGCTTTCAATA
The DNA here is from genome assembly GCA_028142955.1 of Pinctada fucata. Classification (NCBI taxonomy): domain Eukaryota; kingdom Metazoa; phylum Mollusca; class Bivalvia; order Pterioida; family Pteriidae; genus Pinctada; species Pinctada fucata. Next base: position 39,108,057 of record AP027105.1, on the reverse strand, counting down.
TAACTATAGATTTCAAAGTGAAGAAAAGCAGAACTGAAATACGACGCATGCGCTGGAGATTGTAAAAGACCAAAAACAGCAAAGCAATATGCTACCAATAAACAAATAGACAGACAGACGGACAGACCAAAACAGCAAAGCAAAAGCAATATGCCATAAATGACCGAATGGATGCACAGACAGACAGACAGACCATAAGCAGCAAAGCAATATGTTATCAAAAACCAAAAAGACGGACAGACAGACCAAAGTAGCAATGCAGTATGACATCAATGACCAAATGTATTGAGCTTTGCTAAGGTGAGCTAAAATTCATAACAAATATGAATGCAGTGACCAGCGATTAATTCACTTCTGACTTTGAAATATTCTGCTGAGCAGACACTTATAAACAATCATAAAACATTTCATATTTCCAAATTATGGTATGTGTATTAGTTTTAAGTTGGTGGTTGAACCAGCAGTAGTTACTATTCATATATATATTATAAGCTAAATTCAAAATATTTTACACAATTATTTATGTATGTAACTTATGGAATGAACAATACATGTATTTTTTCTGTATACATAGAATGGCACCAATATACATAAAAATAAAGCTTTCTGAGTATAAATAGTCAAATTACAACATTTCTACATGATCATAACATGTAATAACCACTATATGTATTAGAAGTTTTACAAATCTATTCATTATGTAAAATATTGCTTTCACCTTAGATTTGTTAAAAAAGGGACAATACTCAAAATGAATAGTATTACAATTAGTGCTGTATATTGATATTGGAATATTGAAGAGTATCGATACTTTGAGATTTTCAATACGTATCGATACATAAATGCTGAGTATCGATACTTTCAATACATTTGATAAGAAAATAAAATACTTATTCGTTTTTGGCCTTATTTTCATATATTTCTTCTTAATCTTCTCTGATCACATCAACGTTCAGACATACAAGTTCAAATAAAGTTTCTATCGTAACAATATATCGATAAGTTGGGTTGCCAATGTGACGTTACGTCCAAGTTTTGAACTTAGAAAGAATTTGCCAACATTAGAATACTTTTAACACTGTAATTCGCCGTGTTTGCGATGTTCGTGCAAAAATAGGGTGTCTAATATTTAGAGAAATGTAAATAAATATTAGAAATGACTGTCTTAGTTTTGGTGTTCATGGGTGTATAATTAGGGGTTACCATGTGTGTGTTTTACAAAAACTGACAGGGTTTTGGCGAATCCCCTGTCAGAAAATGAGTTTTACCGGGAGGCGTTACTTAAAACAGATATTTCTGACAGGAGATTCGCCGATACCCTGTCAGTTTTTGTAAAACATCAGTATGGTAACCCTATTCCAATGCAAATGGTCAGTTATTCGCTAGAAAACGTCTGCATTTAACGACGTCGCCATGGGAACGTATGACTTCATTGCAGAAACTGCAGTGAGACGTGAATCCCCTTGCAGTTTTTTTCATCGCTCAACCAATCAAAATGTGCGTTGCAAACAGAGTGCATTAGAATTCGCGATTTACGGAATTTGTACATGACCAGTCACCAACCAGAATTCTTTGGTAGACAATTAACACTTTCCATACCTGTTATTTTCATCTTTTCATTCCTATTTATTTTTTTGCCTTTGGCTTTTGAAATAATGGAAAACATCAATTTGTTGTTTATTTTTGTTCTGTTTTATAAGTTTCCATTGATTAAAACATAAAAAATCCATTTATGATTCATTAGTATGATTTATTTGATGAAAATGTAAAGATGTGTATTGTATTGAAAATATTGAGTATTGAAGCAAAATGTATTGTATTGTATTGTATTGAAAAATAAATTTCAATATACAGCACTAATAACAATTTATACATGACCATGACTACATGACCTCAAAAATATTCAAGATACATGCATGAATTTCATGGGAAAAAAATATATGAAAGCATGATAATTTAATGATAAAGCCCAAATGTATATACATTTTTGTATTATCTCATAGAGAGAGAAAATAGAAATTTAGACAGAAAAATATCTCCTTCGACAAATGTACAAAAATGAAGAAATGTACAAATGAAATGAAAATATAGAATGTATGAGATACATGGTTGTGTTTTGAAAAATGAATATAGAGATTCATGTTCATATTCATGTAGGAAAAGATTTACTATTCAAAAACATGTACATTTTGTATAACAAGAAGAGTTGATGATACAGTGGTGGTTGTTAAACACCTTGGTCAAGTAAGAGGAGAAGTATATTGGAAAAAAATTCAAATACAGATATACCTAAATACAACATGAGTTGATCTGAAAGGTGGGGGTTGGTTAAGGACACCCCCCCCCCCCCACCGCTGTACTCAAATTGGCAAAAATGCAGATATTTTCTTATTTTTCTGCATAATTCTTAGAAATCAAGGACTGGACCCCTTCCTCTGAAAAAGTTTTGGATCTGCAAAGTTAAGTAATTTCAGAAATTACATTCAAGTTAAGCTAACATGTTAACATTTAGTTAGCAAAAGATTGAATAATAACCTTGAATGACATGTTAAATTATAAGGTCATGACGTAACAAACAAGTCAAATAGTACATGTAATTCATAAACAGAAAATCTGATGTATTTACATTTATAACAATGTCAAAATAATGAGAGATGGATGTTCATCTACATACAAAACTTAAAGAAACATCAACAGTTATATGTATATAATAGGCCATTTGCCGAAATTTATAATGGCTGCCATTTGCTGAAATTTACATGTATAATGGCTGACAAAATGACAAAAATGTCTGAGGTAGGCAATTCTTGCACACTTTTTCATTGTTGGGTCTTTTTAGAATTGCGTCTTTAAATAGTGACATCATAATGTAAAACAACGCCAAAAGATGTTGACTCGGACATTTGTGCTTTTTAACAAGATCGGAAAATGGTCTATTCAATGAGAAAGAATGAAAAAATGGTCTCTTCATAGAACAGATGAACATGATGTGCAGATGAAAAGTGAGTTCTTTTTATATTACAAAACAACATTTGAATACAAATTGCATACATTGAACCTTGTGTCTTACAGAACAGTAGAAATAGGCAAGTACAACAATGAAAATCAGTGTATGTTTGTATTGTATCAAATCTCATGCGTGTATTTCTTAAAATAATGAATATGACATGAGTTAGACTCATAAGTAAATGCTTACAAATACATTACATCATGTTCTAAAATTAGAAATTGATAGTGCAAAACACATCTGCCCCTCGCACAGTAGTAATCAAATCAGGGTTTTCAATCAGATTTATTTGAGATGGTGATTAAGAAAACTGATGCATATCTTTTGGGCACTTTAAATGAGTATCTAAACAATCAGAGAAAATTAAAACTTGTGAGTCAGAGATATTTCGGTGGGTGTCGCTATTTATTGAAAACCATGCCAAGTCAGTAACCTTGACTCTATGCTACTAGAGCACAAATTCATGATTAAGCTATTATGTCCCTTTGCCTTATTTCTTTTGTTTCCCTAAAATGTGGTTGTGCTACAATTAGTTTATGTATAGTATATTGATTCGAAAGGGTAGGGCCAAAAGATACCTTCACTGACTTCAATGCGACTTAAACTAATGAGAAACGATACACAACTAAAATAAAGCCTACGCTCACGCAGCAAGATACGCCCGTTGGGATTTTTTTCACAACACCAAAATATCTAAGTCCCATAACTCCATAAGGACAAATTGGATGAACCTTAAAATCGAAAGGCGGCTTCCTCTTCAAAGTCTGATCAAAATGTACAAATATCATGAAAATCTGTTGACACATATTCAAGTTATTGCGTTCCATGCACCTATATTTTGCCCTTAGCTTAACATGTATGTGCATATAACCCCCCCCCCTTCCTATTACACACAATATCTCGCTTATGCGACCAAAAAATTAAAAACCCGTTACATATGTCAAAGAGCATCCTTTCTACCTTAAGTATACAAAATTTCAAAACATTTCGACCAGAAATAGATTTTTAAATAATTTTTAACTATTTTAGTATATTTTCACTGTATTTTAAAATGTCTAAGTCCCATAACTCTGTAACGACATATCGAATGAACCTGAAAATCGAAAGGCGGCTTCCTCTCCACAGTCCAATCAAAATGTATGAATATCATGAAAATCCGTTGACGCATATTCAAGTTATTGCGTTCCATGCGCCTATATTTTGCCCTTAGCTTAACATGTATGTGCATATAACCCACCCCTCCCCCCTTCCTATTACACACAATATCTCGGTTCCGCGACAAAAAAATTAAAAACCCGTTACATATGTCAAAGAACACCCTTCCTACATGAAGTATACAAAATTTCAAAACATTTCGACCAGAAATAGATTTTTAAATAATTTTTAAATATATTAGTATATTTTCACTGTATTTTAAAAATCTAAGTCCCATAACTCTGTAACGAAATATCGAATAAACCTGAAAATCGAAAGGCGGCTTCCTCTCCACAGTCCAATCATAATGTATGAATATCATGAAAATCCGTTGACGCATATTCAAGTTATCGCGTTCCATGCGCCTATATTTTGCCCTTAGCTTAAAATGTATGACGTGCATATAACCCACCCCCCCTTCCTATTACACACAATATCTCGGTTATGCGACAAAAAAATTAAAAACCCGTTACATATGTCAAAGAACATCCTTTCTACTTGAAGTATACAAAATTTCAAAACATTTCGACCAGAAATAGATTTTTAAATAATTTTTAAATATTTTAGTATATTTTCACTGTATTTTAAAAATCTAAGTCCCATAACTCTGTAACGACAAATCAGATGAACCTGAAAATCGAAAGGCGGCTTCCTCTCCACAGTCTGATCACTATGTATAAATTTCATAAAAATCCGTTGACGCGTATTCAAGTTATTGCGTTCCATAGGCGGACGGACAGACGGACAGACGGACAGACGGACAGACGGACAGACGGACGGACGGACGGACGGACGGACTTCGCCATACCATAATACGTCCCGTCAAATGACGGGCGTATAAAAATCATTGTAGTTCCAAGTAAGGTAATCAAACAAAAATCCATGACATAGCAAATTTAATAATTTAATATTTAGTAAGGGATGTTCAAATGGGTTCATGGAAGAATTTAATTTATATGGTTGAATGTGTCAAGTGAGATGAAACTTTAGTGACATTATCAAATAAGACTTCTTTCTTATACATGCAAGAAATTTTTCAATTCAGTGCACATGGTGTGGATTCTGCTGCAATTTTGCCCCTAAATTACCATTTCCCAGCTTCTATCCCATACCCATGTATTAACTTCCATCAGGAACCTTAACTTTTGAACTACTATCATTATCAGTTACAGGGTACTTAAGGTAGAAACCCATAACTGCCTACTTCCACTCAAAATTACCCTGTTTGCCGATGACTAATGATATGCTAAATTGGTATACTGATATTCAGCAATGATCTGTAAACCTTTGAGGTGCTGACAAACTCTGCTGTAAAATACAAATGGTCTATTTCAACATTTTTTTACCAGTTTCTTTTCATGTTCATCTACAGGACTTCATTCTTATTCATTTGATACCAAACACGACTACAATACTGGACCAATTCAGTGATTTTTTTTGGCCAGATTTACCGCCGAATATTGGTGGCTTCCCCTCGTAAATGTAGCTTTATTTTCCCAAAAATCGGCCCATATTTTCCCAATACACGGAGATCAAAATTGTTTTCAAGATTGAATTGAATTTGGCACGAAACGTGCACAAAAGTAATCCCTGGCAAGGTTCTCATTAAGAGCCGGCGACTGGCGATTTCTCGCCTCCTACTTTGGGTAAAATCGCCGCTTTCCGTAAAATAATGTTGTATCTCAGTCTCTTTAAGTATGAAAACTGAATGTGTCCTTTAAAAAGCTGTCAATATACAAGGTACGCGATAAGTATTTCCGTAACTACAGTGATTGATTTCAACACGGCATGACAGATCATTTTACGGCAACGTATATTAAAGAAGTACTATAGGACGATCAGATCTCGACTTTTCAAATAAGATTTTTAATTAATATGAAAATTGTATAGTTATTGACCACGCGCCTCCACGTGACACGGACAATGAAATGCCGGTCATGATAGTGATACTCAAGTTCTTATACTTTTCTACCTCGGCCTATTTTCTGCATGTAAACAATGTACTAGAAATTATTCGAACAACATCAAGAATTCATTGTTATACTGAGTCTATTGAAACATCCACAAGATGTGAGCCGACAGTAACTGCTGAGTGTGCGATCCCGCTCGCAGAATTCAAAACGTCTGACACACATTCGTTAAATATCTTGCATCCGTAGATCGAAACGTTCGTCAATTATGATCTATACTACATGCTTACAACTCAATGCTCTCAAAAATTTCGAAAGTAAAATTTTTTTTTTTGTTTTAAAAATTGAATTATTCAAACTGAGGAGAGCGCCATAAAAAAATACATCAAAGTACCCATATTATAACTGATAGTTCAAAGCTTCAATAGGCGAAAAGGGGTGTACCTTTGTTTTTGCAAACTCTTTCACTTTCCTGGTAGTAATACTGATAAGGCATTTGTGAACAGAAAATTGCTGTTTTGAACCAATAATTTGAGCATTTCTTCAAAGAAATTTTGTTTCTAGATTTTCCAAATTTGTTCCAAAATATCGCATATTTTCCCAAATGAAAAGGTACAGATGGCTTTTAAAAAAGTTAAAAAAATCACTGCAATTTAATGCTTAGAATAAATTCACACGCAATTAAATTTTTTTGGTCATCAAAGTTCTTTTTGCTCATAACTTTTTTCTTTTAAGTCCCATTTTCTTGAAATAAACTTTAAAATTACCGTTTCAGAAAGACATTTTCAAAAATATAGACATTAATGAGGTTTTCTTGAAAAATTAAATTCATAAAATTTTGGGATTCCCTTAATCACACTGTCGTCAACTTTTGCTACATTGTCGTCAACTTTTGTTACATCCATGTAACAAAGCGTAATGTGATGGAAAAAGTACCTGTGCACTATCCATTCTTTAATTATGGATCAACTACCTTAATTTTCACTTTTTGATAACTCTTTGATTAAAAGTATACAATCTAGAGTGACATGTATAAGCATACATGCTCATCAGCACACAAACGGCATCATTACTATCATAACACATCAATATTTTTCAAAATGAAAATAAGAAAGGAAGACAATTCTTTGTAGCTGCATATAATAGAAAACTTAACTTTATAAATAGCCAACATCATAATTCTGTTTTCTTCTTGTCTTTTTTAATTCTATTTTTGTCATCATTTTTGTTATCAGTGTCTTTTGTTTTATCCTTTTTCTTGGTTTTATTATCCTCCTTTGAGTCTGTTTTTGATGAACCATCCTGAAAAATTGCAGTAGTTCATGAGATAAATACCTTGCTCTTTTCTCTTTTAGTCTTTTCATATACAATTCGTCCCTATCCATCGTCGTTTCAGGAGTGCCAGCAAAATTGCAGTAGAATTCATGAGATAAATACCTTAGAATTGTTATAGATCGTCGTTTTTTACACTTGATAAAGGCCAAGGGGCCGAAAATTTGTGTATCTGAGTGTTTGTGTTTTTATTTGTTATCATCCTGAAAAAGATTATCAAAGAACATTTGGTAAGTTGCTCCACTCTAAATTGTGATCCCTTGGACCCAAGAGTACATTGGCTCTGGCATATTAATATTAATTAGACTAGTAATAATAATTACACATGCATGCATGCATTAGGGCTAGGGGTGAAATGATGCACCAAAAGTGTATTGCAGTATATTGAGATATTTCATTTGCTGAATTGCGATATATTGCAATATATCGTTTCTCACCATTTTTATCATTTTTTATGTAAAACCAGGTTCCTCTTGACATGTTTGTACATTACATACATATTTTCTGAATGAATTTTACATTGTCAAAGTCATTTCCTTGAGAGAAAAAACATAGGTAATTGAATCCTTAAATTGCTTTTGTCATTATCCATTTCAATAGTGAGCAATGTGGACCATGGGTCTCTTGTTTTCAATTGAATTTGTTAAAATCATGGTGATTTTGTTTTGTATTGTATTTTGTATTGCGATACAATATGATTTTATTAAATATCGCAATACATTGATATATTGTTACACCCTTTTTAGCACCTTTACCAGGACAGCTGAAGTTTTTAGCACCTTTGTCTGGACATCTTACCTTTTTAGCACCTTTGTCTGGACATCTTACCTTTTTAGCACCTTTTCCAGGATAGCTTTGTCCTTCTATGGTGACTTCCTCACACCTGTCTTGATCTATGAGGAAATCTTTGATCTCCCAGGCCATTGCTCCATCCTTCAGCATGAAGATAACCCTGTTACTCCCAACTACATACCTAAAAGCATAGGAGGAGGATCTAGCTTCATACATAAATCCTATTTTCTAACAATTTTAAAATATTGAAGAAAAGTATGACAAAAAATTCAATCTGATCCATAGAAGGTATGAAAATAATTTTCCTCAAACTGAATATCTATCATTATATTCATATATTCATCACACCCAATCAAATTAATATCAGTTCGCAACCGTTCCGATGGGAATTCTCATGATTCGGCCTTGCCTTCTCGACTTTCAGACTGAACAACTGTTGGGTACTTCTTTGATGTTTATTGCAAGAAGGTTTTTTTTTTCATTTATTGTTATTTATAAAACAACAGGTGTAAAGTCGGGTATTAATCAATTAGTCAAAATCTCCCTCCTCTATTTTTATGGGTTTGTGGTCAAAGAAGCTTGCAATTGGCTCTTAAACAGATGACAACCATTCATTTTCATCCAATTTTCCTCTTTCGTGTAACATCAAACAATAAAAAGAAAAGTTAGCATATCTGTTTAGAGATACCAACATGACCAATCTTATTCTGGCTGCTGTAGCCTACCTTTGTGTTTCCTTGTTTGCATTAAATAAACTAGAATGCCATATCCCAGTTATTTGTTCTGTTTCTTTTTCAGTTGGGTCACCTGAAACACAAAATAGAGGAAATATATTACACACACACACATTGACTTTATTCTTTTACCATTTGGGAAAATCTGTGACATTTCGCTGAAATTTGGGAGAATTTAAATGCAACTTTTCTGCAAAAATATAACTTAAAATATATCTTTTATTAACATTGCTTACCCATGGATTTGCTTGAACAGAACAAGTGATGAAGAAAAACTTAAAAGATACACTCAGAAATAGGACATTTTGTGCTAGAGTCATATTTTCACCAGTGATTTTTTTCAAATTTCCTCTTTGGGAATTTCAGGGTGATTTTGGGGGGAAATAGAGGGATTTTGACATTAGGAAGGGGTTGAATTTCCTACCAAAAACAACGGAAAAAATAAACTTTGACACAATACCATTTACATTAATTAAGATCTACTATGGTAACCTCAACTGTAAGAAACATCTTGCATGCTGTACATAACATTAATATATTTTGTAATACTTGGCATTATAATTTATTTGATCTACAATATCATACTGATGTGAACCAAGAAATGTAATTCCATACACATGGTCCTTTTATCTGTGCATCACTAATAAATAAAAAAATATGACATATCAGAATGATTCATTGTAAAATTCATACTTCTTGATCATCATTGATGTCAAAAGTAACTAGGATTATAATTACATGCTTAATGGCAAATTACTTATTCTTTATCTATTACATTTATTAGACGTGCATCATACTTAATTTCTAGAGAGAGTATATAAAGATATATGTCAACACAATATGAGAACAGTTCTCATTGTCGTTAAATACCTGACACTGTAGCAAACATCATGAGTGTGCGTCCTTTCTTGGATGCCTTAAGGAGGGCCTCTGGATTACTGGGGTCCAAGTTAGATAAATCCACCTTAGGTGGCTCCTTCTTCCACTCTGGTAGCTCATCTTCTGGAAGTTCTTCATCATCATTATCCTGGAAAACAATTTATAGTGTATCCAATGTCAATATTAATGAGTGACATGCAATTTATTTGAAAATGTGCTTAGTATGGTATTGTAATCTTCAATGAATAGAACTTCAATTCATTGAAGATTACATACCATACATACTATGCACAATTTTAAATAAACTACCTGATAAACTAACAAGAAGATGAAGATTTACAACAGTTCTATGAGGGTTTATACAACGTCAAGACTTCAGAACCTTCATCCTTGTTGAATGGAGACTCACAACAGAGTAATTATGCATGTTGTTGCTAAAAGGTGTTTCCCTTCATGTACATTTTATACTTTAAATATGTTTCTCACAAGATCTTTGTACACAATATAAATGGTATAACAATGCCTTTAAGCATATTAATAATGATTCATACATCAGTTTCAAAGTCTACTACTAGGCCTATTAGTCCGACTTGCAGACCTACAAGGCTACAACGGTGTTAATTATTATCTTTTTTTCAAAGACGAAAAAACAGATAATTTACACTGTCGTAGGTCTGCAAGTCCGACTATAGGCCTATATGACCTAAACAGCTAGGGGAGAGTTGGGGGGGGGGGGGGGGGGGGGGATCCTTACCCTTCCCCTTTCTTTCATTATGTTTCAAAATTGCACATTGAAAGATGATCTGCATGTACATGATGTACTCGAAATATTTTTCCAGGGAGGTCAAGCCAGGCCAGGAGGCGTGTGCAAATTCAGATATTACCCATAAAATTGGCATAAACAACATTCTTCACACATTTATAAAGATTTTAAGGAAGGGCAAAAGGGGTGGGGTGGGGTTCTTGATCAACTTGACATATGCAGTGTCAGCACCTCCTTCATCTAGGTACTGACAAATAGTCTGAGGTATCAAATATGAAATAGATTATTCTGTATTATATTTTGGAAGTGGATGTAGTGCTGAAGGAAGAAGAAGAAGAAGTAACGAAAGAAGAGGCGTTGGAACCCACCTCCCATTGATCGTAAAGACGTTCAAGATCCGCTTCTGAATAATCACGAATATCTTTCTTCTTCCATTTTTCCTCAGCTTTAGAATCTTTCTCTTTTAATTTGGCAAATGCGACTGAAGAAAATATAGAAATTGTTAAAAGGAAAATACAAATCGCGGAAAGACACGACATCTTTAAGAAATCCGGTATAGGTTCTTCACTTTTGACAGCAACTGTGGTTTCCTGCAAAAATAAACTCGGCCGCAAAATTTAGTTTTCATTTAAAATTAATGTGTTCCATTAAATAGACATGTATCGTCATCTAAAGATCATAAGTTTAGCAGGTGCAATTGCTGGTGGTCTTTCAGTAAAAAAATATTTGACTAAAAATGGTCATGTTTGTGTACTTGCTGACTCCGATGAACGTCAAACAGATGTGACTGACACTTTGAAATTAAAGCAAGTTCAAGTCTTTTTCAGACATGGTGCAAGAACACCTGTGCGCATAATGCCGAATGTTGAACAAGTATGTCCAACTTGTAGCTTTTTAATCAAAATAATATCATTCCTATAAACTATCGTTTTTTTTCAAAAGGTAAATACTTTAAAGTGTTTTTGTTCTAGACTTTTATAAGAACAATAAAGTCAAAATGTTAATAAATTGGCCTACCAGAGGACATTTATGATTTCTTCCACCTGTATATCTGTCCTCAATCTGTCTATCTGCCTGTCACACTTTAGTTTTCCAGATTATTCTTGCTGTTGTTTCAAATATTGAACACATATTTGATACTGGTCAAGCAGACAATTCTAAATGATTTTTGCAGTTTTTCATCAGTAACTCAGCTTCTATATGTCTAATCATCGTGACACTCGGAACTGATAATGCTTCACCCTTTATAAAAATTCCTATGTAAAAATATTAATTTTGAAAATTGACCTTATACATGTATGCTGATTTGTGGGTATTCTAATACCCCCTGAAATGGAGATTTTACGCAAGTTACTAAATGTATTTCTGAACGATTTACATTATAGCGATTTCTGGGTTCAAATATGGATTAAATGTTTCAAAACTTTGTGATTTTATCCTTTAAATCTTATTGAAAAATATATTCTTTCAATGGGTATATTTGTACCTTGGTAGCTTTGAAACTAACGGTAAAAAATTGATGAAACTTTGAATGTAGAAAAAGTATGTTTCAATTATTAACATTGATAATTTTTAGGAAAATTAAAAGATAGGATCCTAATTTAAGTCTTGCTGTTCTGGGCCTCCTTAAAGTACTGGTACTATGTTTGTATTTATTTCCAGCAATGTAATATATACAAGGTAACATTTATATCCCTTTTCAGGCTTCCTTTGATCCAGAATATGTGGGTCAGAATTTATTGTTCACAATGTTCAACTATGAAATTATTCATCCTGATGGAAAGCCAGTCCATGAGTCAGTATATGATAAATACTACAGCAATGTCAAATTAAAGGTAATATCATATTATTTTACATCTGCTGTTTGTTGACTAATTTTAGGACTATAGGATTAGTTATTGTTGTTATTTTTATTTTTCCTAAATCTTCTGTAAAAAAAACCTTTTCTGACTGAATTTGATTTAAAGCATTTTGTGTAATATAAAATGTATCCAATTCTAAGAAATAATCTTTATAGAGTGTTTCAACAATTGGAGTAACGAAATTTTAAAAAAAACCCCAAATACTCAGAATATATTTCTGACAGTATTTATATATGAAATTATTGTTTTTCTTAAGTCTCTCTGTTTTATTTGATGACATCCTGTACATGTAAATTAGAATTTCTATTTAGGTATACTTGTACATGTAATTAATGCTTTGTTGTGGATCAATTTCATATTAATAGATCAACTTTTTGATTTGTTTGATTATATCATTTCCATGTCTTCCTTGTTTCCCTGTAGGGTGGCTGTATAGGAGGAATGCTGACATCGTTCGGACAGTACCAAGTGTATCAGTTAGGACTCAGGCTACGAAAGGAATATGTAGAGAAGCTGAAATTCATTGATGATTATGATCCTGAAACTGTTTTGTGAGTAAATGTACCTTTACGACATTAAAAAAAACATCATTTGATTTTTTTCCATGCAAAGCACTTGTATGCAAATAGATACCATAATTGATCTTTATTTCTTATGCTCCTCTGCAAGTATAACCCAATATCTATAATGATGGCCGAGGAAAGTCTGAACTGTTCATTTTCTTCAAAGCCTACATGATGCAGGAGTCTCCTACATTTTTTGACAAATTTTCTTCAATCTAAGTTCCAGTACTGATGAAAAACCTATGCAGAGTAAAGCCAAAACTCCTGTATTTTTTTAATCTCTTTCTTCCAAAGTATTTCTCCCTTCCATATGTAATTCAAAGAAGCTATGTATAGATCAGAACTTTTAGTTGATTTCACAGCTGACAAATTACTACAAAATGTAGTCAACAAGCAGTACTAGGTTGTGATGCAGTCTGATTATAAACATCTCAGATGGTAATACGCAAGATTGCAACTACAGCGGGCACAGTATGTCCATTCTGATTTGCATTATAGTCACCTACCTAAACCATTGTTCAAAACTTGGGCACCTTTTCTGCCCAAATATATTAATGACGTCAAGAAGATGTAGAACAATCAGTGCGCGAAAATATCCGTATATGAGATTTCTGTAATGACCATTTATACTAGTAGCTGACCTTCTTTGTATCTTTGCAGTATAAGGTCTACCAACATGAAGAGAACTGTACAGTCTTTAAGGTGTGTTATGTCAGGATTATTTGGTGCCAAGTCTCTCAGGGAAAAAGGTAAGAAATTTGAGTGGTAAGTTAGTTTCTGTAATACGGTAGTTTGACAATTTGACTAAAAGATAAATCCTTCAGCACTTTGACAGAAATTGGCAAGAAGGGGTTTAATTATGTTGGGGATGGAGAAGGTTGATGTTTTAATTATAAAGACAGCTAAAATTTCAATTTAGAATGGTAAATTACATGTAAAATGAAAAAAAATACTCGTACCCTCAGAAGGGGGATGTTACCATGTTAAAAACTGTTTACGTAGAAGTTCCTTTGAAGTACAATGTATTGATGTGAGTATTGCAGGCATTTTAAAAGATACACAGATTTAAAAACTCTTTACTTCAAGAAAATTGTTAATCATCCTTCTGAATTTTCAATAATCAATCATGTAAAAATGCAAATGTGATTCATAACTTTTAACAAATTATGTATGGAAGAACATTTACGAAAATTGTATATATGTATTGTATTGTATATAAACAGCACAAAAATGGTGCGAGTGACCACAACACTAGAATTTTTTTTATTGTATTGTATATATATGCATGTAAATAATAAATATCAGTTCCCAGTATAGTCAATATAATCAAAATTAAAGTGACATAATGACGATTTAAAACGTTTTCGCCTGTTGGCTCTTCAGAGTTGCGATGAATATAAACAATAACAATAACAAAGAACAATGGGCAGCATCTGTGATGTCATCATAAATGTTACATGTACATGTATTATACAAATGTTTTATGTTTATAGTAATATTAGGGCATACATGTAATGTGTGTTACAGAGCCTATACAGATTCCTGTCAGTCATTCTAAAGATGAGATTTTGTTTCCCAATCCGTATGTATGTCCTGTACTTAGGGTGATTAACCATGCTGCTGTAATACACGGTGTTGATATGGAGGAATTTGTGGAACAGAGAATAATGGTAGAGAAAGCTCTAGGTTAGTCCTGTAGATTGATTAGGAACAAAGAGCTGTATTTTAAAAGTTAATTTAGAATTTCTGTTACCTGAATGCTATACTATGTTTACCTTTTAATTTGCCTATGTCTTATGGGACATAGTATGTAACTGTGATGTTTGTCCATCTGTCCACTTGTCCATTCCTTTATCCATCAATTCATAATTGTTTATCTGGTACAAACATGTAATTTTTACTCCTCACTAGATTAACTTCAATAATGATAATTATTTTATCATAATGGGAACTCAGTGTGTCATTACCATGAGCCAAGATCTTGTTTGTAAGGTCAAGGTCAGCGTGCATAGATGTGTTAGGAACACAATTTAATTTTAGCATTGATATCTGATGAATCTATTACCGGTAGTTTGATATCATAAGAATGCTTTTAAACTCACTGTCTCTATTGACATAGTCTTCTCTCTAAGTTCAAATATTCATAACTTATCATAAAAACATTCAGTTTCAATGTTTGAGTCAATATTATAGATTTGACCAGAGAAATACTGTATCAGTAGAATCCTAAGACATTTGTGGGTACTTTTAAAAAAAACTTTCTTTTGTGGTTCTATAAATTTAAAGTGAAACTATTTGCTTGGACAATGATTCCAGAGTTCATTCCTGATGCTATTGAATTATGCATTGATATTTTGATTAACTTAGATATACTTTTTGTGGTTCAAAGCTGATCACAAATGTATCAAAGGTTAATACACACCAAAAGATTTCTATATACATGTAATTACAGTACTGAAAGAGTCCTAGCATTAAATTTGTATAGAGATTGATTATTTCTGTAATATACATGTAATTATGTAATACATGTATACATGTATCACACTGTGTTTGCTTATCATAGGTATTGATCCAGAACAGGGAGATAAGAAGATGAACTTCATCGATGCTAGAGATGCATTTAGATGTAGAATGGTATGTCACCACTCTACATTTACTTGAATTGTCATTAAATTTTAAGGAAAAATTGAAGATTTTTTTTCTCATGGATAATACTCACATGTATTGTTATACTCTCTGCAAGGTTTGGAGTCAAATATAAATCACCACATTTACCTGTCCTGTCTGTCTGTTCTTCATCTTGTCTGTCCATCCAGTCAAGAAATTAAGTACTGTAAGGGTTAGAGCTCTCATATTTTACACACATAATACAGTCAAGCCTGCCCTTGCGGTCATTCATTTTCTACGATCACTCCCTGTCAACGGTCACTTTTACTCCTCCAACAAATTCGCTATATACTGTACATGTATAACCCTAAATCATGAGCCACTTGTATAAACGACCAGCAGTCACCAAAATTGTGATCAAACTGCTTCCTAGATTGTTTTGAACGGCCATTTAAATTGACCCTTTTTCAATCTTGTTCTTTGAGCTCAATAAGAAGATTGAAAAGGGTAAATTTTATACATTTTTTTGGATGATATTTTTAAATTATGGTAAGTACTAAGTAACAGGTGCCAGTTTTACAAAAATACTTACGAAAAAATTAAGTATTTTTAGCTCGCCGGGACGAATGTCCGGAGAGCTATTGTCATACCCCCGGTGTCGGCGTTGGCGTTGGCGTCTGCGTGCGCGTGCACAAAAACTTTAACCTTGCTTATAACTTTTAAACCAATACAGATTGGGCTTTCATATTTCACATGTGCATTCCTTGTGACAAGACCTTTCCATGGATACCAAAATTTTTGACCTTGTGACCTTGACCTTGGAGATTGACCTACTTTTGAAAAACTTTAACCTTGGCCGTATTTTTTGAATGGTAAGTGATAGGGCTTTGATATTTCACATATGTATTCCTTGTGACAAGACGTTTCCATGGATACCAAAATTTTTGACCTTGTGACCTTGACCTTGGAGATTGACCTACTTTTGAAAAACTTTAACCTTGGCCATATTTTTTGAATGGTAAGTGATAGGGCTTTGATATTTCACATGTGTATTCTTTGTGACTAGACGTTTCCATGGATACCAACATTTTTGACCTTGTGACCTTGACCTTGGAGATGATTGACCTACTTTTGAAAAACTTTAACCTTGGCCATATTTTTTGAATGGTAAGTGATAGGGCTTTGATATTTCACATGTGTATTCCTTGTGACAAGACGTTTCCATGGATACCAAAATTTTTGACCTTGTGACCTTGACCTTGGAGATTGACCTACTTTTGAAAAACTTTAACCTTGGCCATATTTTTTGAATGGTAAGTGATAGGGCTTTGATATTTCACATGTGTATTCCTTGTGACAAGACGTTTCCATGGATACCAAAATTTTTGACCTTGTGACCTTGACCTTGGAGATTGACCTACTTTTGAAAAACTTTAACCTTGGCCATATTTTTTGATTGGTGAGTGATAGGGCTTTGATATTTCACATGTGCATTCCTTGTGATAAGACCTTTTTTATTGTTGTTGTTGCAATTTACATATGGTTGCCACCGGCGAGCTATGTTGTCATTCTGACAAGTCTGGTTGTAACTCTTGATCGCCTAGTACTTCTTATAAACTAAAAATCGCAATGTTTTGTTTCTGAATTTGTATTTAGTATGTAGAAATGCTATTAGAAAGGACAACATAATCTTAAGTGAAAAATATTTTAAGCTTTTATTTGATGCTGAAAGTTAAAAAATTCCTAAAATTCTTTGTAAGTATTTTTGTAAAACTCAGGCACCAGGTCTTAAATATCATTGGCAAGTCATTTGATAAATAAAAGGAACAGCTTATCATATATCTATTGAAGTAAAAAAATATTTTCAAATAGTAAGATTTGTATCAAGGTAATAAATACCCATTTTTTTTCAGGCTCATGGTTTGGAAGTTCCTGATGCGGCTATACAACACTGGCAACTTATACAAGATAATGCTACAAAACTTATGTTCTACGCAGTATGTGGGCAGCTAGAGTGAGTTTTAACTTCATATTCTATAAATAGAGGATCTCAAATGATTTTCAATTTCATATAACAGTATACATGTATATGAAACAAGTTTTTTTTTTGGTGATTTTTACATCCTCAAGCCTTTAACCGTATGAAATAGAAACATTATTTGAAATTCATTTTATCACATCACATACACTGTTAATGGATCCAAATAGTGTTAAAAAAGAAATGTACACAAAAATTGACTAAATTTCTTGCTAATAAGACGCCGGTTGCAGTTTATACTTTGATGTCAATAAAAGATTTTTAAATCAGCTTTTCACCCAATGACATTGCGTCCAAATAAAAGTGTTATATGACATGGGTCATAACACAATAATCATGAATTGACTTGATGTTGTGATCGAATATAGGGCATAGGGAAATGTATTCATGAAATATTTACTTAAGGTTTGTATTCAGTTTGCAATTTTGAAAAGATTGCAAATCAATGTACTACCAGTGAAGTAGATATATATCTACTCACCTTCTTCACTTTTTTTAGCCGAGTTGCAAAACTTGGCTCTTAATTTGATGTGAGACAGTGGACGAGCATATGGGCAATCGTCTTGGCAGGCATGCATTAACAATTGGTTTCCGGACTTTAATTCAAACACGCTAGTGCATTGAGCCTTCATATACTCACTCACCATGAGTCATAGATGACCCTTTTTATTTTGGGGTCAAATGGTCAAAGGTCAAGGTCATAGGAATCTGATGATTGGAAATGGTTTCCGTATCATATTGGAGCATGTATTGCACATATTGCCATGACACTTGCCAGAAATATTTCCAATGAGTTTAGGATGACCTCTATATGATTTTGGGGTCAATAGCACTCTGAAGGTTGAAAATGGTTTCTGGATCATATTATAGCATGTATTTCACCTATCATCAAGAAACTTGCCAAAATTGCTTCCCATGAGTCAGGGATGACCCCTATTGATTTTTGGGTCAAAAAGATCAAGGTCAGAGGACTCTGGTAATAGAAAATGGTTTCTGGATTATATTATAGCATGTATTGCACCTATCATCATGAAACTTACCAGACATTTATGTAAGTCTGCAGATTCATATTTTCATTCCAGTTCTGAAACTTGGCAATTTGTATCTTTGATGCATTTTCTTTGATGCATTTTAAGCTTATATGTTATTTTTTTTTATTTAAAGTGTACTGTACAAGAGTTATGCATGAGTTTTCTTTCATTTAGACATATTCACAGCACATTTTATATATATAAAGGAGAGAGAGAGAGAGCAGACTATTTATAAGAAAAAGAGATCTATACATGAGTTTGCACAGTATGACAATTACATAAAATGAAATTTAACAAAAGAAAAAAAAAAGAGAGTTTGCATTGTATTCAAATGTCAGGTAATTATATACGTCTATGTCCGATAATGCATTGTGCGTGTCTGGGGTGTTTAATGTGAAATTGACGCTTTGCGCATTTGATTATTTGCGCCCAATGCAAATGACCATTGGTCAGCGTGGACACTATTCAAAGTGACCAATAGGTGAAAATATTAGATATAATAAAGGAATACATAGCCTTAGGCCATGAATGAACGAATTGGGACTTAATTGAATGAACAAGATCGTTCTGATCTTTTTCATAAAAACGGAAACGAATGAATGTTAAAAACACTTTATTCTATGACACCAATTATTTTGGTGGAAATATTTGACACTAGCACATTAACTTTGAGTGATAGAATTTCAGTGCATAAAATAAAAATATAGGGAGATATCGGGTCACCTTGACGACAGCCTCTTTCTAGAGAGAAAGAATTGGATAGATGACCCCCTATATTCATTCTAGATATAATATTTTTGGAAAATAGAGATACCCAATTTTTGAAGACAGAGCCAAATCCAAAGAAGTCAAGATATTGGCCCGAGATGATCTCCAATTTGTTCTTTACTTATTAGTTTATTAAGCAGTGGTTTTAATCTGTTTGCAATTACACTAGAACCTATTTCATATACAGTTTTTAACAAAGTTATTGGTCTCCATTTTTTTTTTAAAGATGTTTGGGTTTATTTTCTTTAGGGATACAAGTTATTATTCCTTCTTTTTGAGTTGAAGACAATTCTCCTTTGAAATATCCATCTTTTAAAGAATGAACAACAAAATGGCCAAGCTGATTCCAGAAAACATTTTAAAATTCGGTAGTAAACTTCCTTCTAGTTTTTTAGTTCTAATATTTTCTAATTATTACTTTTTGTCTTCGAGTTCTATAATACTTGGCACGTTACATCCATAGTTACTTTTAGATATCTTTCCTAATCAGGGACAAACTTTCATCTATATCTACAGATTTATTTAGATCCACCGGAACTTAACCATTGTTTTCGACATAGTACAATATGTACAGGTAGAACAGGTAGAACAATAGAATGTCACGGATAAATGAACACAGGGCAGATACTCAATCACCATGCGTTGCATAGGGGGTTTTCAATGTGCATCAAATTCTCTCTTTTGCAAACAAAGTCAATACACAAAGTACTCTATATGAAACTGTAGAGTATAACGGTGTTCATGCACAAAAATGACGCCCCCAAAGTCAGTATTGTGCTACGAATTCTATCAAGGTAGCAGAGCTCTATCCAACAAGTCCTTCCTTCTGAGATGACATCACGAGATCCGCTTATATGTTAATTAATTTATTCTACCAGCCAATATAGATAAATTTGTGTTTGTCAAATTAAATTTCCCAAACAACAGTAAACTGCTATTTATATACTGATAATTTTTATTTAAAGCTATTAGTTTGCAAAATTCAATAATGAACGATTTTTTTAACTCATTGATATCTCTAAATTGGTTTAAAAAATCTTGTTCTCAAAATGAATGTGATAGAAATAAAAATTCCATTTTGATATATTGATCTCTTCACAGAAATAAAATACTTTTTAGAATTATATATATGTACTAGTAACTGTAAACTTTGTAGAGGTGTCAGCAAAATTGTTTTTAATTTAGTTTGGACTGATTTCTGGACACAATTTTTAGAAATTTAAAATAAATCCCCAGTAGGATATTTTCTTGATTTCAGTAAGATAAGAGTCACAAATGTGCTCCTTGTGTTAACGTAAATGAGAAAAAGAAGAAAATAGGCAAATTATCCCATACAAAAAAATTAATCCTTTGAAAATTTTATCAAGAAGGCAAATTTCGATAAATTGGCCCTCAGGGGAACCTATATGTAATTGGTTGTTCTTTGATCTGTACCATCTCATTTACAAGGTAATTCCAGTATATGGTTCCCAAATGGCATACTTTGTGCTTGATTGTGGATCAATTTATTTTCATAATGTTGACAGATTACTTAATTTACTGTGACATTCTCACAGTAACTTTGTTACGATGGTTATGTGGACAAATGAAGATGAAATTTTGATTTATTTTACTATATTAATCATGTATTAGCAATTCTTGACATATGTGCATAGAAAAGCAATCTGATATCAAGTTTGAAAGACGATATCTATCGTTATTGAAACATATTGTATGATTGATCTTTTTTGCAGATCAGAGAGATTTGTGGCCACGAGACTGTCTGGGGGTAAAATGATGAGGATGATACTACAAAATATAGACAATGCCAGCCAAAGGTATCCTTCAAAACCACTGTCATATTAACCTTAATACATGAGACGATATGTGGGCTATTTTCAAATAGAAAAGTTTGAACTTTGAACCCCAACACACTCATAAGTGGTGGTTCATATAGAAGCACTTATAACCTGCAGCCTGTTTTACAAAAATACTTATGTAAAACTTTAGGAATTTTTCGTAACTTTTGGCGGCTAAGTACTACTTATAATAAACAACAAATCATGCTGTTTAGTTTCTGAATTTATATGATGTGCATTGAAATGATATTAGAAAGCACAATATAATTTAAATTGAAAAACATTTTAAGGTGGCTCAATAATCCAAGAATTCTTTGTCAGAAGGGAAAAAAAATTCTGAATATTTAACATTGAAATCTGATGATTAATATTTGTAATTAAGATTAAATATCATCGTTCATTTGATTGACTAGTGGCCCTCTGAATATACATATGTAAACCAACTCCAAGATCTGTCGCAAAACAATGAATTTGATAGATAAAGACGGGATATATTGATAACTATTCCAGATTTAAACAATTCTTGTAATCATTTTCACCATTATATAATCAAATATGTATTTTTCTTTATAGATAATGCTTTCAAAGAGTGAAATAGCTAAAACTGTTCCAGAAAAGTACATTTTGTGTACCCCCTACCCCAAAATGAGAATCTAAAAAAAAGTACTCAGTACCCTTATTTGACATCAAAGTGATAAGGAGTCTTTGTCAGAAGTTATTTTCTTTTACATATTTTTCAATGACAAACTCTGTCCTTCGAAAAAAGATATAAAAAGTACATGTTATCGTTCATCCTGATTTAAAACACTTGGTTGTCATAGTAACGATTTTGTAAAACTTTGCAACTAGTCAAATTAAAATGCCCAGTTCCCTTGGTTGTATATTATAATGATGAAAATATTTTTAAAAGCTGTTATAATTGACATATTTTTCAAGACCAGACTCTAATCTTTTTACAAAAGTACAAGATATTCCGCTTTACCTCGTTTCCATATTGTAAAAATCTACTTTGTTTACGCCGAACGGAGGACAGACGACGGAAAGGCGGCGGACGGCGCGCAATGACAATAGCTCAGGTGAGCTAAAAAATCAGATACTCCGAGTCGAGATTATTCTTTCCCAACATTCAGCGAAAGTTTCAAATTCTGGTGAAAAGAAGTATACTTACACAACAATGATCATCGAAATGAAATAAAAATAAACAAGTTTACAAATAATGTGTCGAAAAATAAACAAGAAAAGGGAAGTGACGTGTGTAATTCTAAATATCCCGGGTCAAGCGTTATTCGCCCTTTTCTTTTGTAAACTCAGCTTTCATGTTTTGTTAGTGTCAGTTAAATGAGTTTTGTCAAAAAGTTCAAGTCAAAGTTTTAGAAAAATGTTTTGTTCAAAATTGTATTTCTGGTTCCATGAATCTATTTAGAGATACAGAAATATGAATAAGAGAAACATGTCTAAAGTAAACGGAAGCGTTTTTAGACATTTTGACGTTCCATGTCCACAAGTGGACGTCAATCACCTCCCTCGTTCTCGAAAATGCATGCCGTTATCTGTGAAATGGATATTTCTTTGATCAAAGCAGGGTTAAAACTAAAATCAATTCGCTCAAACTTTTCAAATAGGGAAACTTTATTCGATAACACCTCGCTGCAAAGTACGAAAGTTGACAAAATTGAAGAAAATTTTTTTAACCAAAGATTATTAGGGAAACCAAGCTTGAAAAATCTTATCTTTGATATCGCTAAAATCTCCAAAAAATATCCTGTTTGATCACTAAGTTAAATTTACCTTCTTGATTTTGTACCCAGGCAACAAACGGTTGAATAACCGATGATGACGTTATAAAAACGATACATTTACGACGGTAGTCAGGGCGTCTCATATTACGAGATATTTTTGTATATATAAACTGAACGATAAATTTGTATTTATAACATTCAGATTGTAGATGATAATTTTCTGGTTCCATCGATACCAAACTTGCCGAAATCCGTCGAGAAACGAGCGAATTACGGAGGAGTTTGAAGGCCGAAAACTAATAAAGGCCACATATAAACGTACCGCACTCGATATCCGATGACGTCAAACGATTATTGAGCCTCCTTAAGCTTTTATTTGATGGTGAAAGTTACGAAAATTCCTGAAATTTTTCATAAGATTTTTTGTGAAACTGGGCACTGAGTTTTCACAAAAATTCTTATGAAAATTTACCAAATCATTTTTAAATTCAAACAGAAAGTATTAACCAATACAGTGCTGTTTAATCAACCTTCTCCTCTTTTGTAATATTTTATCCAAATAAATCTTTAATCAGAAATAATTGAAATACTTGAGATATTTATACATGTAAAGATTTTCAATCTCACACACCACACTTTTTAACCATTTAGCAATTTGTTAAATATTCACTGCCTGTAAATGAAACGGTACTGATTGCAGGTTTAAACGTCTTTGAATTATAGGTGGCAAGTCTGAAACTTGCATATGCAGTAGAAACTGCACAGGATATACATAATGTTATCCTGCTTATTTAAAAAATAGAAAGTAGCTCAGTGTAGGACAAAGAATAAATCACCCATTCATAAGAAGTGTAACATTGCTTGCTGCATTTATGCTTAGATAAAATTTCCACTTCAGTGATTTGAATTTGAATACTCAGTCTTGGATCAAGTAGATGTGTCACTATTGATTTGTGTTTGATCAAAAGCCTTTTGAATGAGGACTTTGACCTACATTTTTCACTGGAAATATTTTACTTTAAGAGTATGGTATCAAATAAAGAAGCACTTTATTTTTCAAAATTGCATCCTGTCTGCAATGGTTTTCAAACTTTGGTTTTATGACCTTGAACTTTATTTTACTTCAAAAGTCATTTGATGTCAAATGATACCATTTAAGCATCTTTGAACAATGGTCATAATGATTTCCTTTGAATATTATAATTTTATTACCATGTATTTGCTTGTTATCATGATTCTTATGTTTGCAGCTCAACAAAGTTCTTCCTTTATTCGGCCCATGATACCACATTAATGACCTTGTTAGCATTACTTGATGTCATAGACTGGAAGTGGCCCCCATTTGCCTCAGATATACGATTTGAGCTGTTTGAGCAAAATAACGGAGAAAAATTTGTTCGAGTATTGTATCAAGAAAAGGTATAAAAATATACATAGATAAAACTAACAAAATTGATTTAACAATTATATTTATTCATCAAATACAAAAAAATCAAGTCTCTATCAAATTGTGATTTTAAAAACTAATTACATTTATGTATACCATATCAATACATTATACATGTTCATGTAAAATGATGAAAACTATAGAATGAATGCTTTTTTATTGTTTCGCAGCCTCAAATAGTCAGAGGATGTAAGTCAGAGTTATGTCCCTTGAGTGATTTTAAAGCTGCTTTAACACCTTACTGCATAACAGATGAAGAATATCAAGATGTTTGTCATTCAAATATACTTGAGGAGATAGCTAAAGGTAATTATTTATCATTTGTGATATAGTACTAGTAGTGAGACTTATAGTTTAACCCCTTCGTTTGAAAAATAAATAAAAAACTTCATAAGACAAAGTTTACAAAGGATACAAAAATTGCTTTTAAAATTCTAGAGAATCTATCAGGCATGGTCAACATGTAGTTAAAAAAAGAGGGGTGGGTTGGATGAACTCCATTCCACTTTCTCCCCCCCCCCCCCCCCCCCCCCCCCCACCCCGGTAACATACTAGCGTTCTGATAAGTACATCAATACTATTCATGAAAAACAACAAGTCTGTTTCTTAATAATCCTTAGTGCAGTGCAATCAAAGGGTAATCATAAATGACAGACTTTCAAATGCTCAGACAGTATCTATTAGGAATCTAACAGGAATTTAAAATTTTGCTTTTATCTTTTTCTGCAGAAGTTCTAGAGAAGGAAAAAGGAGAAGTAGAAGATGAAGAAATGAAGAAGAGGTCAGATGTAGCAGCTGGTTTGTAATCATTGTAGACCATTACGTAAGTCCGACGTAGCGGCAGGTTTTCATCGGGGTAGACTATTACATGTACTTAAATAAAGGAGAATGAAGTGTATGGGAGCGCTCTAGCTTTAATACAAATGTGATATATTTATTGACTTTCAAAGGAGGTAAGGCAAACAGGGATTCATTACCCTCACTTCCTTAATATTTATAACTTCATAACTTGAGGATCTCAGCAATCTAAATATAACATTATAACGTGAATAATCTGTATGTATTTCCGCCTTTGTATATTGTATTTTAATCAGTCTAAACTGAGACATTCACTCAGGTACTCCTCAATATTAAATCTGTTTGATAGAATTACGTTTTGTCCAATCACCTCCCTATTTCCAAACCTGAAAGATAGAATGTTACAAATTTTCGAAAGCTAATATAACTACAAAACAATTCAAGATTTAGAAAATGAATGCATTTCAGCCTCTACTGGTTTTTAGCTGGCCGGGACGAAATTCCGGAGAGCTAATGTCATACCCTTGGCGTCATCATCATCATCCTTAAACAAAACTTTAACCAGGGCTATATCTTTTCAACCATTAAGGGTAGGGCTTTCATATTTCACATGTAGATTCCTTGTGATGGGACCTTTCATTTGAGACAATGACCTTTGACCCAGTGATGTTGATCTTGGACTTTGACCTTAACCATTAATCTACTTTTTAATTACTCATACTTTGGCTTTATCTCTAGCTCTCTAAGGCATGAGACCAACATTAGATGCATATAATCCTCATGACAATACTTTCTGTATTTTGGAAGTTATTTGATTTTTTACAAAAACTAGCTATGGCGAGCTATGTAATCTTTGATCACCCTATGTTTGATAAAGATGCTCTTCTGTTGTAAAGTTAATTTGCTCTTATTGCCTTTATTTTGCTAAAATACAATATTGCCGTGAATTGTGCTGAATTTAAGTTTAAATAATTGATACACTGAAATTTTAATCAAAAATTTATGAACTTATTTGACAGAAATTAATGATGGAATTTTTTACAATCAATATAGTAACATTTTCATATTAAATGAAGTTTTCTAGGAATGACTCTGTCTGTTTGTCAATCTGTCAATTAATCATGCTTGGGCATTTGCCACATTATGAATTATACTTTCATACAATTGCACATAATTGTAACTTTGAACAAAGATCATATCTCTTGAAATAAGAAAGTTGAAATTTCATCATACATCAATTTTATATTTCTGTATAAGCAGAAAATTTTGCGAGGTACCAATTTTTGCAATATTCACGAGTAATTCAAATACACAAAATTAAATTTTTGCAAAATATTGTATCTCAAATTCATTTTCAGTTTCTTACTGGGGTTATTGAGCATGCAAAATACCTTACAGATTGACAACATTTACAATAGTTATTTAAATACATGTTAATGTATGATCAATCACAGGAGGAGTGACATACATATACCTATGATGTTCATAATCTCCTCTCCTTTTCAAATCGCAAAAAGGAGTAAGGGCAAAATTGACGATATTTGGCTCCAATCAATATTTTTGTTCAATATGAATCTTGTATACGAAAAAGTACACACTTTATGTGTTTTCTCAGAAACCCTACCTTTTAAGGCAAAATGATTTAAAATTTAACTCTATGTCTTAACATGAGAAATTTAGACAAACATACCTAAAGTAGTAAGCCACAGAGCAAGGGAATGTAACAGGTTCAAACTCATATGGGACTTTCCTTTTGATTTTCTTAATGTACATAAAAAGTATGGCTTTGTTACATGCACTTGCTCTACACATACTATAAACTTTCATGTTGAAATCTTGTTATCATCATTTTACTACTGAGTAATAGAGAGCAATTTTGGCGGGAGATATCACTTGTATTAATTGGTTATATCTTTTCTTAGATTCAATTTCAATAAACAACAATGTCTAAGCCCTTTATTTAAAGATAAATATCAGTAAGAAAACAATTTTAGAAATAGCAAAAAATGTGGCCAAAAACAGCCGATTTTGCCCCTACCCCTTTCTTCTCCAGAAAATAAAGATCTCTTATATCAAAATTTGCAAAATTTAACGCTCGCAAAAATTTCTTGCCATACGGTACTGCTGACAGGGGTATTTAACGTTATTTATTGTATCAAATGTTACTTACTTGAAGTATTTGCGTTCACAATAGTTCTAGCACTTTCTCCAAATTCATTAAACATCCGTAATGATATTAGATACTGTGTATCTGCTTCTACAATGAAAATAAGTAATTTATAAAGTTACACTTTTAAATTTATTATGTTTTTGATAAAAATCAAGTTTAGATTTGAATTGCATATTGAATATTTTTTAACATATATTTCAGTAACTGCACTTTTAAAATGTATATTTTTTCTACACCGTAATCATATAAGAAATTTTATGTATAGAATGATTATATACAACAGTATTAAAAATGGAGATGAAATATTTGATCAAACTTCTTTTTATTGTTACTCACTTAATTTTCCAATTCTAAATGACCTTTCACTAACAGAGATGAATTCTTGGTGATCACTGATGTCCGACTCCCCATAACCAAGAACATATCCCACGACTATGTGCAGGAAGTCCGAGGGTGGGGGCTTCCAACTGACCAATAGATGGTCAGTACCAGAAAACACACTGGTTATAATGGGAGTAGGTAGAACTAGGATAATGTCATCTAGAATAAAGATGAAATATAATTATCATACATGTGACATTTCATTTAGTAATTAAAATGAATAAAAATGTGTCTTTATAAGTATTACAAATCTAATTAGAATTATAGAAATTGTTGATGAGGATACGCTTTCATGTAACACAGAATTTTTTTTTGTGAAAGTTTGTTTTCTAATTTAGAATTTCTATTTATCAAAACATTTTGATATCTTTACATATCTGTATCTACATTAATGTGTCCCAAAGTTTATTCATCTTATTTAATATTTTTGTTTTAGTCAAAGCAAAGTCACTATACAGATAACTTCTTGTAGAATGTTTCTTTCCATCCATCAATTTGTCTGTCCGTACAAAAGACACAAACTATCATGGCATTGCTGGCTACAACATTCTTTAGTGTGTCAAAATACATATTACTGAAAGGTCTATTGTATTCAGGTACACTACCTGGCAAGGACAGTCTGTTGAATGCCATGGTTCATTTAACACTTCAGTCTTTGACAAGGTCAAGGTTAAAGTCAGACCTACTGTAGCAGGTAGAAATTCTTTGAGGACTAGTCTGTCTTTCACAAGGGCGAAGGCCAAGGTCTGACCTATTACAGGCTACAAAAGTTATTTAAACACAAGCAATTGTCAGAGACATCCCTACTGCCAGTCTGCCACCCGAAAAAATTCTTGAAAACATCCTTTTCAAGGTAAAGGCTAGAATTTGACCTATTGTAGGCCCAATTAAAGTTCAAATTCCAAATTTTAATCACTATGCATACCTCATGCACTATTTCTTAATATTCCTTTATTCTTACCTTATGACCTAGTTTTCACTTTGAGGAGTTTTAACATTCCTCCTTCTCCATCTTATTTAATGACATACATGTAGTTTTCAATTTGAGGATTTTTACATTCTTCCTCTTCCATCCATCTTACTTAATGACATAAGGATTTCTGACATTCTTCCTTCTCCATCCATCTTACCTAGTGACCTAGTTTTCAATTTTAGGAGTTTTGTCATTCTTCCTTCATCTCCATCTATCTTACCTAATGAGATTGCTTTCACTTTGAGGATTTTTGACATTCTTTCTATGCATCCACCCATCTTCCCTAATGACCTAGTTTTCACTTTGAGGAGTTTTGACATCCTTCGTACTTCTCCATCTATTTAATCGAATGACCTAGTTTTCATTTTGATGAGTTTGACATTCTTCCTACTCCTCCATCCATGTTCTTCCTACTCCTCCATCCATGTTGCCTATTGACCTTATTTTCATTTTAGGAGTTTTGGCATTCTTCATACTCCTCCATTCATCTTACCAAGTGACCTACTTTTCACTTTTATAGGTTTTGACATCCTTCCTACTCCTCCATCCATCTTACCTAGGCTAGTGACCTAGTTTTCACTTTGAGGAGTTTTGACATTCTTCCTACTACTCCATCCATATTACCTAGTGACCTAGTTTTCACTTTGAGGAGTTTTTACATTCTTCGTTTTCTCCGTCCATCTTACCTAGTGACCTAGTTTTCACTTTGAGAAGTTTTGACATTCTTCCTACTCCTCCATCCATCTTACCTAGTGACCTAGTTTTTACTTTGAAGAGTTTTGACATTCTTCGTACTCTTCAATCCATCTTACCTAGTGACCTAGTTTTCACTTTGAGGAGTTTTTACATTCTTTGTTTTCTCTGTCCATCTTACCTAGTGACCTAGTTTTCACTTTGAGAAGTTTTGACAATCTTCCTACTCCTCCATCCATCTTACCTAGTGACCTAGTTTTCACTTCGAAGAGTTTTGACATTCTTCATACTCTTCAATCCATCTTACCTAGTGACCTAGTTTTCACTTTGAGGAATTTTGACATTCTTCCTACTCCTCCATCCATCTTACCTAGTTACCTAGTTTTCACTTTGAAGAGTTTTGACATTCTTCGTACACTTCAATCCATCTTACCTAGTGACCTAGTTTTCACTTTGAGGAGTTTTGACATTCTTCCTACTCCTCCATCCATATACTGAAGTTGTACACGTATATAATATGTCGTATCGAACGAGAGATTCTTGATTTCTGCCACCTGAGATCTTTCCAATATGGCATGCCAAGTACTTTCTCCTTTCACTTTATAATTTACCAAATATCCTGTGAATATATTTATGATGTAATTCATATGTTATCTTTGTATAGCACAATGTTCTGTCAATGCCATAACTCAAAAGAAGTAAATTAGGTGTATTAGCAACATTCATTATTAGCAACATTACAAGATTTGTAAGAAAATGGATTGAATAAAACTACTCTTGCTCAGAGCTATTTATATTTATTGATGATGCAGAAATAATGTGGTATGTGAACTTAAAAAATTATTAGAATTTATAAAGTTTATAGTACACTGTATATAATAAACCTTGTATCGTATCCCTGGCCTCTTTAGGCGGCTCCCATGAAACACGTATAGTTGGCACTTCATTATTGGTTAACTCTGCCTTAAGTTTCCTTGGCTCATCATCTGATTTACATATACTATAACATACATATCGTTATTTAAACTTGTACAAAAAAGACACAACTTTGAACATTGAAATTTAAATTGCTTTTTTGTGGAATGACAGCTTAGGACAGTTAAAATGTTCTATAAATTGCAAAATTATTGTAAAATCAACTATTTCTTGATGACTGAAGAAATTATACAAATAATAACACCCAATCACTCATTTTACAATTTCTGTGGGAATTTACTTGCAAAATTATTTGATAGGGTATCCGAGAGCACTGTCGCAGTATGTTCAATGTTTTGACTCGTAGTTCATCAAGATCTGAGATTCCTTTATGAGCAGTACTTGAAATTCCTGATAAAGAGCCTATTTATTCAGTAACTTAAAGACCAATAAGAATAAACATAACAAAGTACCATATCCATTATAAGCCCCATCTGTCTCATTATTACTCGGATAAATGTCGTCTTCCTCAGGTCTGATGTTATTGTCTCCTGTAAGGGATACAACAAAGTATTGACTATTGATGAAATGTAAAATGAATTTATTGATCATAATCATTAATATCATTAATAGTTTTTTTTCTGATAGAGATCAATACTTGTATCAATACAGGTATGTGACTAGTTTTGATCTGATTACAAAATAAAGGTGTCCTCAGTAATTTAAAAGTTATTAATATTTAAACACCGCATCAGGAAGTTACCTGCTGTGGCTATAATAAATACAGCTGGACTTTCTCCATTATCATTGAATGCCCTGACACTGAAAATATAGTCCTGATTCTTCCCTGGAAAATAAAAATATACTAGTCAAAATTTCTAACTTACATTTTCCCAGTTACTTCAATTTCATTATTGGTAGAAATCAATCATTTAACACATTTGTATTTATAATAAAAACAAAAGATTTAAGTGTAAATGAATAAATGATCATCCTGCGATGTTTATCTTCAAATTCTACAGCTTTTTAGCAAAGAATTATCCGCTTCCGGTTTGTAAGAAAACTTTGTCTCTTGGCCGAAAAAGGCTATAATAGAAAAGTTCTTACGGTTATTGTGCGATTCGTTTTTCGGATTTTGAAATATCGGCGATTGAAACTGTTATTTCGTCGTGATATGCTTACAAATTCTGATGCCTCACGAGTCAATAACACTTCCGGTATCATTGATATACCGGGTAAGGATTTTTGTGTTGAAACATTTCCTGCGAATGCGATATTTAATTTTTTCCTGTGCTAAGCCACTTTTCTTGAAAAGTAACCTAGAAAAAGATGTTTGGTTGATGGAAGCTCATTTTACATACCACTCACAAGAGTTATGCGCACGCATCCATTTTATGGAAAATTCGTTAAGTTATATTTGCTTATTATCGCTTTTGTAACAAATGCATTCCGTTTGATTCATGTTTTTCTGATCAAACTTGGTTAAAACAATTCTTTAAAAGTGGTTTGATTGTAATTTTCCGATAAAATACGCAGAATTCATGAAAAGTGTTCAAAATTCAAATTTCGTCACGGTCTGTTTCCCTTGAAAGAAATTTCGTTTTTCTTGATTTTAAAGTAGAGAGTGAAATGTTGTATATCAAATCCAATTATCGTAAAAATAATTTGAATTCCACATTAACGAAAATCCATACCTGTAGAATGGTAAGTTAGAAATTTTGACAAGTATATATATATATGATTGTGACGAGAAATTCTGTCTCGTGTCTGTCTGTCCGTCTGTCTCCATCTGTTTGTCCGTCCATCTCCATCTGTTTGTCCGTCCATATGTACGTTTGGCTGTTAACATTTTAAGAGCTATTAATCAAGATAATTAACCAACTTCTTGACTTTTGATTGACACCACATGTAATCAGCCTTTGACCTTGACCATATATATGCAATTTGAACTATTTTTCAATGGAACATCAAACGGAGGTAGTAATGGCTTCATTTCCTTTTTGTTAGAAATTACAAGGAAATACACTGATCTTTAATTACCTGTAGACATGCGATGCTGCTATACAAAGCCCATACAGACTTTATTAGCTATTTAGATAGTTACACAACATTTACGATGTAAATTACAAGAACTCTGAGATGACAGATAATATAGAAATGGATCATACAACAATTTGTGAAAATCATCTAGATAAAAGTGCAGTTTTCGATGACTTACTTAGTTTGACAACTCTGTATTTTAGAACATTTGCACCTATTGTCTCCCTGTAGACTTCTGGTATAAACCTGCCATGCCCCACTATATAACCTGTAACGGGGATACCGCTATCCCCCGGGGGCGACCATTGTAATGCCACACCGTAGGGAACTGGTGACACTGTCAAATTACGGGGCTTTCCGGGAAGGGATTTATCTTCTGAAATCAGAAGATGATAAAAGCTCTCAATGCTCATGATGCTTCATACATGTATATATTGATTCATATGCTTGTTAATGCCTTACTCTGAAGTTCCATTTTTAAGGTTTTAATTAAAGACATGAGTTTAAAATTTCAAAGATTATCCTTAATACTGTACTTGGTGATTCCAGCGTCGTGACTGATAAACTATCGGAGTATGGACCAGTTCCATTTATATTTACAGCAGCGATACGTACTTCATATGTTGTACCAGAAAGTAAATCTGGAAGAAAGTAAAAAAAAAAAAATAGAGATACTTCTCATGCATAGAAAAAAAAATCCAGGGACCCAGTACTATGCAGGGGTCGTATCCTTAAATTTGGAAATTAATATACTAGTATGTAGCAATTAGAAAAAAATACTAGCATTTTGGCATATTCCAGGTGGGGTGACCCCTGTAGATCCGCGTATGTTACAGTCCATATTGCTATTGCAATCATGACATATTCTATATACAAATATATATCTGGTTATACAAGATAAACCATACATAAGACAATAACAATTTTGTTACTTACCAGATACTGATGCATTATTAGCTGAAGTATCTACGTTGACGTAACTGTCTTGATTTTGGTCTGTCCTCCTGTATGCAATCCTGTACACAATGAGAATTCCATTTCTGGTAAAGGATGGAGGGGGTTCCCATGACAATGTTATGGTCTACAACATGGTGAAACAGCCTTTATTTTATTTTAAATATTCTCTGATTTTGATTCATAATTCTTGTTAGATATGTACCTTAAAAACGTCAAATAGGAAATGAAACAAAATACAAAAACAAAAACATAGTGCTCACACAAAAGTACACCCCCCCCATGAAAATCACCTCCTACCCCCCCCCCCCCCCCAAAAAAAAATACAGAAAGTTTTAACAGGACTTAATGTTATGATTGTAAAAGTATAGAAATATACCGTAAAATTGACCGATGTAACTGTAACATTCTGGGGTGGCGCCGTGGGACGCGTTGATAAGGTCTTCACAATGACAAAGGATTCATTCCCATTTATTTCATTAAGAAAAGGTATCACTGAAATCTTGTACTCCTGGAACCGCTGTAGACCTAGTATGGCATAATTATTATGTGACGGGCCCAGCCATTCGTCCTTTAGGGTTGTTTCGTCATTGCTAGTTGGCCTGTACCGTACAAGGTACCGAGTAAGGAGGCCGCTGATTGGCGGAGACCATTCCACCAGAACTGATGTTGAAGATAAGGGATGTGCACGTAGGTCACTAACTGCTGACCATGATTTGTCATCTAGCAAAGAACGAGATAAAATGTCGATCAATTAGGGGTATTAATTTTAATGCCCCCGGAACAAAGAAGGGGGCATATACTTTTGGCCTGTCCATATGTCTGTTTGTCTGTCCGATTGTCCGTTGCAAAAACGTTAACATTTGGCATAACTGACAAGACCTTTCCATTGATACCAATATTTTTGACCTCATGACATTGACCTTGACCTTTGACTTACTCTTCAAAA
The DNA here is from genome assembly GCA_028142955.1 of Pinctada fucata. Lineage (NCBI taxonomy): Eukaryota > Metazoa > Mollusca > Bivalvia > Pterioida > Pteriidae > Pinctada > Pinctada fucata. The sequence goes on along the minus strand of AP027105.1, from coordinate 39,073,680 downwards.
ACTTAAACATTGGGCATAACGTTTGAATTGTTAGTGATAGGATGTATTCATTGTGACAAGATCCTTCCATTGATACCAACATTTTTTACCTTTTGACATTGACCTTTGACCTACTTTTCAAAAACTTTAACATTGGGCATACTTTTGAATGGTAAGTAATAGGACTTTGATATTTCACATGTGTATTCCTTGTGACGAGGCCTTTCCATTGATACCAACATCTTTGACCTCATGACCATGACCTTGACTCTTCACCTACCGAACAGAAAATGGTATAGAGTCAACAAAGATGCCGACTGGGGCATTCGTGTTTCACAAACACAGGTTTTATTCAATATTTTAAGATGACTTTCTTACGTTCTAAAATTCATAAACTTGGCATATTTAAAAATTACAAATAACTGAAGATTCTGGGAATCCGGTGACTTTTCTAATATTGGACAATCCCTGTTCTCCGTTTCATGGAACAAAAGTACATGTATTTTGTTTGCATTATATAATATGTCTTGAATTCACAGAATAAAAAGCCCACAGTGGTTTTATATTCGTTACCAGACCTGACAAGGGTTTATATGTCCTTTGTAGGAAATCACTTGCTCCCATTCTGTTTACAGCAGTCAGATAAATTGTGTGGTCCACGTCCTTATCTGTAAAATATAATTATAAGTAAGTCTGTGTATTTGATGATCAAAATTTTGTATCGGGGGGGGGGATTAAAAAAGGCAACAGATACACACAACAGAACTAATTTCAGATAACTACAATGCATATGTATCCAGTGAAACATCTACCAAAATTGGGGAGGGTAAAGTTCCTTCTCTCCGCATCCAATTGTTCACGGATGATCATGTCTGACCCTCTATAAATGTCCAGTTGGTAAAATCGTACTAATGTCCGGTATTCTTGGTGAGGTGGCAGCCAACTGACCAACAGAGACGTTTTCTGAATGGACATGAAGGCATCTGCCGGGGGAGGTGGACGCACGTTCTCTGAAATAAGAGAAATCGATTAATTTGAGACAAATTGTTAAATGAGGAATTATAAAAGATAATAAAAATATATGTGTGAGGATTGCTGTTAAATCTTACAAAGAGTTTTAAAGACAGACCTGATAAGTAAGCCTCTGGTGTTGTAGATGCATTTTGTAGTCCAGACGCCGTCACAGAATCTGTATAGACCGCCTCTACTCTCACCTCATACAGGCTATTGTCTACCAAATCTTTAAAACAGGAGGACACTTTCATTGTACTAGTATGTCCTTTACATTTACTTAATTGATTTTGAAATGAAACCCCGCAAATTACATGAAATAAGAACATTTTAAGATTTTCGTCATATGTTCTCTATTACTGTATTTACATGTACTAAATTGAATTAAAAAGAAACTTTCGTACATTGAAATAGCCAAAGAAAAACTTTATGACTTTATTTTGTTTCACCTCACTTTTGAGAGTTATTCCCTGTGCAGGTGGCAGCACTTTTCTACTGAGGACACTTAACTCGTCACCGAAGACTCCGTATGTCACCTTATAGTACAGCAAACTATTTTCTGTTATGGTTTTCCATCCAACATACACAGCCTGTATTTAAACGAATTTTAATATTCATAAGATGAGAACACACTGTATTTCATGCATAGTCAATATGAAACATTTTTATGCACTGATACGGAATTAACTGGCTACCCAGTTAATTCCCGTTACTTCAAACATACTCAAATAGACCTGTTACTTCAAATATAGATTCCCAAGACAAAGAAAGAACAGATATGTTTGTGAAACACTATGCCTCCGTGGGTAGCTGGTGTGAGCTACATGTAAGTCCAAGTAAGGTCAGTGTCAAAATCACAAGGTCAGATCTTGGTATACATCATTTACTGTTCAAACAGTATGTTCAAAGTTAAAATTTCGGGCAGAAAAAAACCAGACAGAGCAAAAACAATATACTCCTGATCTTCGATTGGAAGGTGGGGGTAATCAAAAGGGGATGGAACTGTACTTTATACTTACCGTAGAATTTAGAGTTTTCACTTCGATATCAGGGATAGGTAACTCTTTAGGTGTCAGAAATGTAACATTGTCCGATAACGTGTCCGTCCATTCCGTCGGTCCGTCCGGCACAACTCTGACGTCATACAGTTGTAAGGGTTGTAAGTTTCTGAGCGTGTGAATATTGTCATGGGCAGTTTCTGTGTTGGTCAAGTTTGAGCCGTCCAGGGTGGTCACTTTGACCTTGTACGTGTTGTTGGCCAGGAGGGTGTGGCGGAGGGGTGTGGTCCACTGAATAGTCACCTCCCTTGGTTGTAGGGACACGATCGTCAAGTTTGTTACACTAACATAATCCGAATCTGAAAATAGAAGCGAATTTCGAATAAGTTGCAAATTGCAGGTTCCTTTATAATCAAACCAGCAAGGAATGGGGCTATTTAATCATTTGTTTAAAAGGGTGCAGTATTGGCGGACTAAACTTTCAAGAAAATGTATTGAGAAAAAACGTACGAAGATTGTTTTTTCTCATCAGTTCTCGTGAGCCAATGAGGCGCCGTCATAGCTAACCGTCTCGCTTCCATCTTTCCACCCATCCTTAGCAACCTCTCTGCAACCAACGCACAGAATTTCACTGAACTTTTGAAAGGTTCACTACCGAAAGATGTTTTTTTTTTTCGGAATTGTATGAAACCTTATAGGAAGCAAGTATTTGTGGACCTTTGCAAAACCGTATATTTTGATTCTACGGTGTAACAAGGTGGCCGGCCACGAAATGCTCTGATTAATTAAATCATTTTCTACCTTTCATTTGGAATCTCAGATAACTTCAGAAATCAAATTCTGGAGGGCCTCTATTAATTATGTATTCTATTCGATCTGTCTATCAAGATGGCCACCAGAGAGTCTCATTGGCCGACAATACGTGAGATAAAGTTGATAATATGCATAATGAAAGTACCAGTGGCGTACGGTAGGTAGGGCAAAATTAAGTCGATGCTTTTTATGGTATTGGGCGGATGGGGTATGGGGACCTAGCATAGTCGGTATCTGTTCCATGCCATTGTCTTGAATTGAGGAGGTAGACCATATGGGGCTTTGCCTCTGGCAGCTCTACATCACATGGTCCGTAATATCATGTTCAGAAAAAAGGTGGATGCTTTAGCGTAAAAGCATACATGGTACAAATGTAGCTACACCACCGAGTAGTAATTTAACATGTTTTTTTTTTCTCCTTTGATATGCATTTTTTGTTTACAATACCGGTATTAGATGCTCTTTGTGTTGTGGTCGATGGATAAAATCAATTGATTTTGTTTTCTTTCATGTCGGAAATTTCATATTTGAAAGATGAAAACTGCTATGTTACTTGTATACCTAGATAGGGAAAAAATCTTTTTATTGATATTTACATCAAATAAAGTGTGGTAAGCATATGATAATCGGCTTATATAAACGATCGATACACAGATAATGGAGCTCATAAAGTCTAAATGAATCTAATTGGAATTGTTTCTTTTTGAAACCATGGGAAGAAGAAAGGTTTATCGATTTTATGTCATCCTTTATATGTCAACAATGATCAATTTTACTAATATCATATATTGAAAGTTTATCTTCGAATTCACACTCACAGTCGATAGGAGCCGAATTTAAAGTGATTATTGTCAGATCATAGCTGATACGGCTTAAAGCAGCTTTAGCCTTAGTAATTCATATCTATTATAAGAGCTGTTTGATAAATTGGAAATCTTTTTATTACTTCCTTTGTACTTTATATTATAAACATCATAAGCGGATCTAAGCACACCATGTAAGGTGTCCTGACGAGGGATGATTTTTTGTGTTATTTGTCCTGGATTTCTTGTGTACGTCCTGGATGTTTTGTGTCATAAAATTGATTGAAACTCCATAAAATGCTCAATTTGACATTTTTTCAGTTTGTTTTCATGTATTTATGATGTCTAAGTCATCTATTAGGGACCGCAATTAAAAATATACGAATATTACTAGATTTAAAAAGAGTTGAGTATGTCCTGACTTTTTTGTGTACCTAGTCCTGGATTTTCTGTGTGATGTCCTGGATTTTCTAGTTTTGGATTTTAGAAATATTGTCAATAGGTTTGAAAAGCAAGCGAATATTTTGATATAATCGGCTCATATAACTCTTAACTTCTATAAAAATGACCCATGCCTTAGTTTAAACGAAGAGAAAGCTTGTTTTGTATGCAGACATCTTTTTGTTTTTTTTTTGTTTTTATTTTGTTTTGTTTTGTTTTGTTTTATTTTTTCCCTTCTTTTCTACGGTGCCTCTGAGCGCACATGTTGGTTTGTTTTTCATATCGTTCCAAAGGCAGGTGGGTAGCCAGAGTGATTTTCAAGTGGAAACACTTTCAGTCATGAGGTGTTGGGATCGCTTTGAGGCCCGAATTGGGTCCAGGGAGAAGCCCTTATGGGTATCCAGGCCAAGGGGCAAAGCCCCGGAATCTAATGCATTCTACACATCTACAGAGCAGTTTTCTACGTTAAAATGAACCATGGTACACTTTCTTTTAGTCTGCTTTGCAAAACGATGTGGAGCATTTGATACTTAAGTGCGCCTAGCTATGCGCCTTGCTAACCCCCCCCCCCCCCCCCCCCTCTCTTTTCTCCTTTCCTTCAGATTATCAAACATTACGCACAAAAGGAGAGGGGTAGGGGTCATTCACCCAGTTCTTTTTGTACGGTGGTATGTATACGCTATATATTCAAGGGCGTTTATATTCATGTAGAAACACTTTGTAAAGAATGATGAACGAATGGCCATACATCCTTTTTATTGATTTTTTGTTGTATGTTTGTTTGTTTCTGTTTTTGGTTTTGTTTTGTTTTTTTATTTTGTTTGTTTGTTTGTTTTTTGTTTGTTTGGTTGGTTTTTTTTTTTTTTTTCGTTTTTTTTTGTTTCCCCTCCTACCATTCCCATCAGAGGGATCTAGGATTTCAGAAAGGGGCAGGGGAGGACAAAGTCCAGTTTCAAAGACAATTTTTACGGAAAACTGACATGCGAAAAAAGAAGTTATATTCTAATTCCTCCCACTGGGTTCCTAAATTAATGACTTTTAACTTTCTTCTTCTATGCTTGAAAGACGATTGGCGTACTTTTTTTCAGAGTTAGAATGAAAATGAAGACAATTAGTCAATTACTATCTATATCCTCTATAAATGTATTTTGAGTCTCAAACATAAAATTCAATGTCCATGCATATTTCAAGTCTTGAAAACCGGCGAGCAACAGCGAGCCAATTAATTTTTTTCAAATACATGTACTTACAGATAAATTCGTAATTATTTAGAATTTTCATAGCAAATTCAGAACTGACCGCCACGGGAGGTAATAGGGACCCGTGCGACACCTCTAGATTCGCTAGTGATCCATTCAAGCAGAGCAAAGAAAAAATAATGCAAAGTTAGCATGATCTAGCATGTAAAGAAATATTAAATACGGTGATGGGGCGGCCCCACTAATTGTCCTCCTCTAAATTTGCAACCAACACTTATTCAAAACATTGTACTGTAAGACTATAGTGGGGGTTCTCTGTAAGTAAAACTCGGAATTGAATCGAATCAATTTTGTAGTCGGGCCAATTTATCGACGTTTTAAGACAAGAATTAAAATGAAAACGTAATTAAACGTAAAAGAAAACTCACAGATCAAATTCAAAATATGCAAAGTAAATCTGTCGAAACCTCATCGCGGGAGGTTAGTTTCGCCCCCTCGTCATCTTTACATGATTATTTGATCGAAAGGACGACTATCAATAATTAGTTTGCAATATATAGTGGAAGGGCATTGAACAGAAGCCTTCTTAATTTTTCTTTGAATTTCAACAAAACATTTTCGTTATGGCTAATGTCACAATGGCGGATTTAACGGGGTAGGGGGAGCGACCCCCCCCCCCACCACACACACACACACACAGAGCGTCCAAAAACTTTTTTAACTATGTTTTTCAAGTCTAGTAAGTTTTACAGCCAATAAAACTTCTAGGCATTTCCAACAAATGGATTTCAATGAAATTGATATCTGTGGAAAATTTATGTGCTCCATATCACACCATATTAAACAATTTTTTCAAAAAAAAAAATCCGAGGGAGGTCCTCCCGGACTACAATCTTCACAACAGGAGGCCTCCTGATCATCCCCTACTCGGCACTTCATGCCTTGAATCAACCATATGGGCCTAAACAACAACAACAACAACAACAACAACAAAAAAACAAGTCTTGAAACCAGAGTATTAATATAATAGGACATTCTCTCTATTTGGGGGATTGGTACCCGTACCCCAGAGAGGGAAAATTTACAACATTTTACTTAGAAAGGGGAATTCTAAACTACTGTGATAAAACAAAATTATTGAAATATTTGTTTCATTTACATATAAAAACTTGTAAACATTGTAAGTATGAAATCGTGTTAATCCTTCAATATCAAACAAAACGAAGATCAAGCAAAGTTGTTCAAAAGTGGTCTCAGATTGCACCTTTTGCGTCCTTACACCCCGTGCCCCCATCTACCCCCTCGGCCCTTCCTCAACTTCAATCCCGCCTACCCCCCCCCCCCCCCCCTCTCCGACAATGGACCTTCTGGATCCGCCACTGTGTCAAGAATGTGGGAACATGATTTGCTCGATGTAGTTTCCGGGTTGATGCACTTAGATATCAATTAGGTATAATATTTTTATTTTTTATACATTCAGATACATATCAGTATCTCTTTTCATTCTTTTAAAAAGGCACAAAGCATGTGTCCTCCGTCCACCCTATAGACTTAAGTTGGTCTTGACCTTGATCTTGGTCTGTCTGCGTTTCAGCATTGCTCTGGCTACGCTCCTGGCAACTTCGGACAGTCATCTGCTGCATAATTTACAACAAATGGTGTGTTTTCTGGAATATGTGCGCCCGACCCACAATTAACCTGATACATATTGGTATCTTTTAGTCTAACATGTATGAACAGATAACTTTTTTTCATTCTGATGCAACGATCCAAAGAACGTGTTAGTGACTTAGTAGACTATACACTCGTGATCAATTAATACGGGAAGCCTGTCAAATTAGGACATATTTCATATGAATACAGAAATCAGAACTACAGTGATTTTTGTAACAAACAAGGGTTGCAAAATAAAATTTCACATAAAAGTGGAGCTACTGCCATGGCAAACTCCCCTAAAAATTAATTAAACTCTATTAGATTGTTGAAGAGATATACAAAAGCCAGGACAGCAAACACAAAAAATCCAGGACAAAACACAAAAAAGCCAGGACCTCTAACTTTTTTTAAATTTTGGTTTTCTGCCTTGTAATGCCGTTTTATTGCTCGAGAAAAAATATGGTTAGCACTGTTGAACTGGCACAAGATATTCATGTTAAAATATTTGAACCTAGTCTGTTTAAACGACGAGAACATGGATTTTTATCAAAAAAAAGTCGAAATCTCTTGATTTAATGAAAAGCAGACAGCTCTAAGCATTGATTCAGTCTTATAATGCATTTACAATGCTTAATGCAAAGAAAAGTATCCAACGATGATCTACATGTCCGTTAATTGTCTAAAAAATATGAAATTTTGAAGATTTCGCTCGAAACGAACACAAATAATCCAGGACAAACACGAAAAATCCAGGACAATTAACACAAAAAATCACTCGTCGTCAGGACACCTTACATGGTGTGCTAAGGAGACCCAGCGCGTCAAAAATATGGGGAGGGGGGAGGGATGGTCCAGCTAGTGATTTTGAAAAAAAGGTCAAAACAGGAAAAATTAGAAATTGGCAAACGCATGACCCCCTGCTCAACGCCCCCACTCACCCGTACTAAGACCCCCTAGAGTAGATCCGCGCTTGAGCATAGAAATAATACATAGTTTGGGCTCAATACGATGTCATGACGACGATTTTGTCGATGAAATCTGATCAAGACCGAAAGGAATGTATAGATACAAATAGCCATGTTCCATTATCTGCTTTTAAGTATAAAAACCTTACAAAATATATAACATGACAATGAAAGATCGATGATATCCATTAGGATTGGAGATGGGGCATTACCAAGCATATAACCAGCTCATTCTTTACATTTGAAACAAAACTTGACACCAAAATCTGACTACTTCAGCTAAATGCTACCATAACAAATTATTGGAGGTCAGTGGCATTTCATTTTGGACATGTGAAATATTCCTTTTAGTATAAGTCGATTTGATACTCAGTCTTCCTTTTTGGAACTATCGATCTGTAATAAAAGATTACTAGAATTTCCAATAATCTAGAGAATTTCTAAGAATCCGAAGACATATGCTAGTATATCGGATTGCAATTTTTTTTTTTTCGAATCTAGAATTATCTTTTTCCCACTTATAAATTGACGTATATAGTTGGATCGAACGTCAGTAGTTACAGCTATATAGAAATAGACTTTTAACATATTGTCATGAGCTTGGTTAAGATATGTAAATTTGATATTAAAAGTGTTGTTTAGTCCCATGAATAGAAACAACGATATTGTGTGGTTGGATATATGTTGTTGATTTTTAATTTCAAAGCAGTGTACAAGTGACAATTGAATTTGCTTACGTTTAATTTTGAACAAAAAAAAAATAATAAATATGCAATGCGCGAAGGGATCTAATTTGGAATAATTTACTATTGAATTCTGAATAGAAAACGACCCTTTGTCCTCATTGCAACAAGTTTCATTACCATTAATAGTCATGTTTGAAGTGAATTTAGATACCGGTACTCATGTACTAGTAACTATGTTTGGTTCGGATAGAATGAGTAGAATTTGAGCTATCACAGTAAAAGTCAATGTATTTTATTTGAGTGCATTTCTAGAGTGGTAACTTTAATCTCACAATAAGTGATATCGACCTTAATCAAGGACTTAAACTCCTTACCCTAATCCAAACTAAGTTTTAATGTATGGATACGTAGAATTTATGTATGTTGAAATATGTCAATTACGGTTATTTAAAAAATTGAAGTTGTCAAACTGATCTCTCTCTCTCTCTCTCTCTCTCTCTCTCTCTCTCTCTCTCTCATGCATTTTTGTTCATGATCTGAATTTTAATGTGAAACCAACGGTGTCATATCACTAAAACTGGAAGAAGCCCATTGACATAATATTACATATATACTGGTGATACTTTTTGGAATCTGCAAGGTGTCTGTCTATCTAGAAATACATTCTTGTTCTTTAAAATCATGTTAGTAGACTTTATAAAATCATGACAGTAGACTTTATAAAATCATGACAGTAGACTTTATAAAATCATGTTAGTAGACTTTATAAAATCATGTTAGTAGACATTGATCTTGTCAGGTCCTTACCAATATATCGGAGGTCCGTTGTGGCCACCCTGGACTCCACACCATTCTGTACAGTACACGTGTACGCAGTCTGGTCTGATTGTGAGACATTAACGATTGTCATTTTCATAACGTATTTGTTAGAGCCTTCACTATGTAAATACTGGAAGGAATACCTGCAATAATAAAGTTTTTAATGTATTAAGTGTAAATACCAGAAATGCTGTAGAGAATTCATTGATATAAAAAAGTTTTGGTCAGAATCCAAAGTTCACTTGTGTTAAAGAGTTAGCAAGAGAGTTGCGGTTCATCTCACGTATTAAATTTACCGAGTTCCGATTTCACATTGCCTCGGCGAAATCTACTTAAAGTTGTTTAAAAAAGAAAAGGAATCTTAATAACTGACGTAATTATAAACATATCATAAAGTTTGTTCAGATGGTTCTTGCCATTCGGCTTTTCGTACAGTTGCAACAGTTCTTTGCTGTTGTCGTGGCAACTGAATTTATGCCGTGATACTTTGCAATTATGCAAAGATTATTTATGTTTTCCTATCCATTACTGTTCCTTAGATTCTTTGTGTTATTATAACTTTCCTAGTGTGGTGTTATTTTTGTACATGTGCCATAAATTTTTGTGTCATGATGGCGTTCAAGAGTTTTTCTTTTGTCTTGTCACTTTATTTGTGTCGTGATACCATTGTTTGTTGCATGATACATGTACTTAAATTTTTGTTCCTGGTTGTATTATGATACATTCGTTGGTTTATCTATGTTGTGTGCTGGTGTTCCTTCTCCCTTTTGTGTCTTTTGCAGTGTTGTTGGAGATCCCCTCCTTTCTTTCTTGTGTCATGCTCGAGTCCTTTAATTATTTTGGTGTATGTCATCGATATGTGTCAATTAATTTTTTTCTCAAATTAATCATTGTTCATTGAATGAATTGTATTATTATACACTTTGTCTTGCACATACTTTCCCTTAGACCACACCATAGATTGTTCCCCATCCTTTAACCACGTGATCGTTGGCTTTGGATAGCCAATCACAACGCAGAGAAGAGTTGAATTTTCTCCAAACGTGATCCACGGATCTCTGATGATATCGAGTGTCAAGGGAACTGATGAAGAAAAAACACGATTATAATTATGATTCAATGATAGCAAAACAAAAAACAAAAACAAACAAACAAACAAACCCGATACTACGAGTATTGCGTCATACTTGTTCGCAGTTTTAAAATAAGACATTGACGTAAATTGCGATAAAAATAATTTTATCGGAAACATGATCATATATTTTGCAATCAACATAACTTTTAAACGAAAGAAATCTACGCAAGACCAAGGTTTATGCTCGTAAACATACGACATTTTTGTGTCAACGTCAAATGTGTAACTCTGAAAATATACATTTTTATTTAGTAAATACAGATCCTCAGTGCGCAAAAGTTTCCATTTAGACTATTTTAAGATTTTTATCCAAACTTCTACTATGGATTCAAGTTCATTTCTGAATAGGGCTTCGTCGGGGAGTTTGGATTTACATGGGCTGTGTTTCTTTTGAAACAAAGTAAAATTTCACACAACTCACAATCCCAATTGATCTCTGTGATCATATTAATTTTACTTAATTTTACATAATACATGTAGACTACATAGAAATCGTATATAATATAGTATTACTACATAAAAATCGTATAAATAAATTATTTTGAGTACGTATACGCCACAGAAATTTACCCGGCGTAATGAAGGATAAGGCGTCGGATCCTATAGCGTTCCCGAGGGCGTCGATGGCCGTCACAGTTACATTATGTAGTTTCCCCGGCTCCAGGTTCCTCACTACCTCAAACATGCTCTGATCGTATGGTACTTCTGATATATACAGTATGGTATTAGCTGAAATAATGAAATAAATTATATTGTAATGAGAAAAAAAAAACTTTTCAAGAACAAGTATGTCGTCTGTCGCAACCGGATTTGTAATAACGACCGGATTTGTAATAAACTATATTTATTATAACATATTAAGTTATTACATATTAGGTTACACGTCCCAACCGGATTTGAAATGAAAACCGAAAAAAGTCTCTTATCTCTGTGACCTTGACCCTTCACGTTGACTTCGACCATCATTGGATGTTGATAAAGTCTAATCATGTTTGACGATTCCTGCAAGTTTTATGGGCGAATTCTGAACACTTGCCTTGCGTCAAACCATTTGCCTTGCCTTGCCTCAAATTTTGCATTGATTTTTGCCCCTTGCCTCTTGCCCCTAGCCTCTTGATTTATCCCTAGCCTTAACCTGACCCAAAATGACCAGAAACTGTAATCATTTTGGGGTCACAGACCACGTTCCCTCTCATATGCTTGAAAATTGAATCTTCGCGGTCTTCGCATCAATTGCTATCAATTAGGTATCAAGGGATTCAATGAAAGAATTTCATGGCGTTGATAATTCTTTACGCTAGGCGTAAGTTTAAATACTGCATCTCTATCAAAAATGTAATTTGAAAAAAAATGATAATGATAGATAATTATTTATAACTAATGATAAATGTATAGACCAAAATGCACGTACTTAAGTAAACCCTCGCCAGTGCTCCTCAATCAAATCTAGTCATTTGATTAATTTATTATTCAAAATAATTTATTTCAACAAAATGAGAAAGCTAAATCTTCTTATATCGGATATTCATATTATATAAGTTAGAAGCACAGAGTGTCGGGTCCTTTTGATGAGACATGCGTGGTTGTAAGGTGCCAAATAATGTGCAATTTCTTTACTTTGCGCCTGGAAGTGCTATGTACCAATCTCAGATAAGACGTTTTTAAACGTCAAATTTTTGTTAGTATGTTTCATTTCTCTGTGAAATTATGAATATCAATATTATAAAATTATAACTTACATAACAAGGTTAAGCATAACTGTATTAAACAAACTGCGCCGCTATACATCAAGTATAAACGTAATTTAAATCTCTCCCAATCAAAGTGCACACCATGCATGCAGTTCCTTCTTTGAATCCCTTGATACCTAATTGATAGCAATTAATGCGAAGACCGCGAAGATTTGATTTTAAAATCTATCAGAATAGAAGATATGGCACGTGGTATGTGACCCGAAAATGGTTACAGTGTCTGGTCATTTTGGGTCAGGTTAAGGCTAGGGATAAATCCAGAGAAAAGAGGCAAATTTGAGGCAAGGCAAGGCAAATGGTTTAACGCAAGGCGGGTTTTCAGAACATGCCAGTTTTATGGAAGAATAATGCATTATATCAAGTAAGTTAAAGCCACCTATGTGAAAGTGTGACTACCAGAGATTCAAATCGGTTTCTTATCGCACTGCTAGCATTAGCACTCACTGTTTAGTTTTAGGGCTTTTAGGAACTCCTTTTAAGCTATTAGTAGATAAGGAGTTGAAATGCTTAACTAAAGAGAAAACTCTTGTAGGTTTGAAATCGAGCATGCTCTTAGAGATATAACTACTTATATTTTGAACTGGATTAAAATGTTGACTACCTTCTGTAATGGACAAGGTGTAAATGACACTGCCCATATCTACATTGTTCCATGTTATGTTGACACCGTCTGGTATGATAGAAACGGCTAAACCAAGAAGCTGCGAAACCAGATCTGAACAAATACAAGTAGAAATCAAGACTTAGTCTGCTTATATTGACATAATAACCATTTAATGCACTTAACATTTCAATTACATGATAGTGTAAATACTTTCTGTCGAAACGTTGGTAGATGGCTGGGTTGCTTTTATAAATTCTCTCACCTTCTGGAGACAGGGTTGTAAGGACACTTGTGGTAAGTCCACTATCTGATTGGTCACGCCCACTCCCCCTTTTCCCTGCTAGTTGAACGCTAATCCAATCAGAAGTAGGTCCTGTTATTTTTCCTGTCTTTGCAGCTACCCGCACTTTGTAAATTTCACCTTTTAGTAAATCTGATAAAATGGTACAAAAATAAGTTAGGAGAAAAACTTTCGACTTTAAAGAAAATGATGTGTCGTTTTCTTTACAGCTTGTCGAGGTTATATAATTGTATGCTTTCAACGTGAATCCAATGAATCTATGAATAACCTCCTACCGCATACATTCACAAGGAAAGACATCTGAAGATGAACAATATCAGAGGTCAATTGTCAAGGTTATGATTTTTAAAGCAAAACTTTAAGGCAAGATGTAAACTGAACCATTGACCACAGTATCTTAAAACATGCAAAACTGTTGTTGTTGTTGTTGTTGTTGTTGTTATTTATTTATTTATTATCATTGTGATTTTCAAGATAACAGCTTTGAAAAAAGTCAATATCGGGCGCATTTTGTATTAGACTGTTTGAAGAGATTTTTGTACAAATACCTGTCAGCATGTATTCTCTCTTCCATGAGTTGGTTGTCACTGTACACAAATCCCCTCTTGGGACACCTTTTCGCTTGTACTGTATTTTGTAGTTGGTCACCTTCCCTTTGTTTCGTTTTGGTGGCACCCAAGTTACCTTTATTTTCTGTAATCATTCACAAACAGAACAATTTTCATTTTTTTAGTGAACATACAGTCGTTGTCGTGTCTATATTATTTAATCGTAATTTTGTTCATCCGAACCTAAATACAAGTATATTCCTATATCTTTTATCAGAGTTTGATCAACTTTGTCAAAATGCACTGAAATAATGTACGTTTTGTTTACAATTCATCAAAATTTAATCATATTGTTGTAATTGTTTTTGGGAGACGGACTGAAAGTCATTCCTGAGTTTCTGAAAGTTTTTAGCCACAATCAGTGTTTTCCGTAGAGAACATTCCTTCCAATGAGTAGTTACATAGTATCTAGGAAGTTGATTTATAAACAATTTTTCTCAATTTAAATTTGAATTGATTATTTCGATATTACGAAGTCTTCATAATACAAGGTAAAGTGTGGATATTGAGTGCGTTTCACTTTTTAGACGTACCGTCGTTCCCGCGGCCTTGACAGTGACATTTCGTGGAGGGTAGGTCACTGGTGATAATGATGTCTTATAGGATACAGATGTCTGATTGGATAGACGACCTGTGACGTCAATGGTTCTCACTGACACAGCGTACCACGTGTTGGTCTCCAAACCACTGATGATGTAAGAGCGTGACGTCACTTCCACAGTTTGCGTCTTTTTGCCTCTTTTTGGTCTCCATGACAATTTATATGCCTTTATGGATGCCTTTTCTTGTTTTGGTCGCCTCCATTTCACTTTGAATATTGTCGGTGACAAACTTTTTATTTTTAGTGCCCTTGGCTTCTTCACCTTTGCCTTCACCTTTCCTAGCAAAATAAAATAGAACTCTCCGAATTATTCAATGAAAAACTTTGATACCGTAACCAGATATCCTGATCAAAACAACTTACTACATGTAGTACATTACTAGCTTTTCTTCATGTGAACATATTTGTCATCTTTGATGTTGAAGAGAAATACGATTTCGTTTCATTTGTGCAGAAGTTAAATAAACATGTACAATTATTTACCGTTTGTTCTAAACACCAATTCTAGAGTTTGTTTGTTACTTCCTCGTGTGTCAACCGTAGATCTGATAGGAAAATCTGTCCTGTCCAATCCACAACCTAAAGGAAAGGGGAAAATCATTTTGACGTTCATCCGAAAAAAATTTTAGACAAAAGACATCTATCGCTCGCACAAAAACTTTAACCATGACGGGCCCTGTCCAAACTCTGTTAGAGGAGACGGGGCCTTGGCCACGTGTCTTCTATGAAAGATGGTCGGACGATTGCTTGTATTGACTCACTCAAGCCGACCTTTATGCTGTTGATAATACATATTCACCTGCATTTTACTTGGGCCCCCTGTGAATTAATTGCTCTCTTGTCTGTGTCCTCATCCTGCAGTGAGGGGCCTATTATACATAGTAAGTGCGTTATTCTAGACCACTGGGTAGCCGGACAAAAGGGAGGGTTGTGCGCACGTAATCCGGATAGCCACACCGCTTGCTACTAACGTTACAGATGGTCGTCCAAAGTCGGTACCGGTTATCCATTGGTCTCGTTGGTTTATATGCAGTATTTTGTGTTTAGTGTTGTCTTGTTTTCACTTCCTTGTCCCTTTTGTGTCTCTTGTTGTGTTTGTCCACTCTGTGTTTTCGCATTTCCGTGTTTTGGTATTATGCTTTGATTGCTGCAACCAATTTCCTTTCTTTTTACCAAGGCAATTTTTGACAATGGAATCTTCGATATTTCACATGTAGATTCCCCATGACCTTGGCTTTATTTGGTACCATGGGTTTTCAACTATATAAACCACTTGGGCCTCTTGTTTTATTTGTTTTTTCTTCCCTCTTACTCATCATCTTTGAAATAATCAGAAAATCTTGTTTATACATTCTTCTAACATGTTTTTAGAGTCCATGACCTTTCAAGAGAACGGGCATATGTTCCCATCAACATCAATATCGTTGATTATTTTCTCCTTATTTTTATTGAGAACAAAAATTTGATAGATCTATTTCATTTTATTTTACTTCACGTTTTATTTCGGTTTTATTATCAATGGGAATCTATGAATTTATACATTTTGTAGGAATCAAGATTTACAGAATCGATTCCAGTTGTATCTTTCTGCTCCCCGAACGCGAACTTCAAAGAAAGATCGAGGTAGACCGATCAATCTATTACAAATCAGACTTTTAAATAGGCCTTTTCTTTGAAACAAGGCAGGCATTCTGAAACATAAATACGGTTTTACTTACCTACGTTTAACAAAGTTAGAAAGCAGATAAACCTTAGATCCATCCTGTGAAGTCAGTAAACAGATATCAAACAGAAAAAAAAACCGTGAATCTGGCAGCCGTGCAGATGGTGGTAATTATAAGAGCGGATGGGGGAATTACCCCACGAATTCTTTAGCATCTTTTCAATTAATTGTTGAGATCATATTTCTAAACATTGTGAGAAAGAAGTGGTTGTACTCATCTCTCTCTCTCTCTCTCTCTCTCTCTCTCTCTCTCTCTCTCTCTCTCTCTCTCTCTCTCTCTCTCTCTCTTAGAGATAGTAGTTTCCTTTTTGGAATTTATGCGCATTCCTAGGGGAAAAATTGAAATGCAAAAAACTTAAGTTTAACGACGCATGTACAAATATGCTAAATGGTCATTTCGTAGGTCTAAAAAGCAAGCAAATCGCATTTAGAAATACTTGACCACAAATCAATTGCGTCCAGGAAGCCGGACATTTAGTGTATTTGTATGTATAAATTCTGTCATTCGTTTAAATAAATCACTGCAAATATACATAGATTAAACATCATTGTGGACAATTTAGTGCAGAAAGAAAGGTGTTTAATATAAATATTTGCATCTATTGATATACTATACGGCGGAATTGTTTACCCTGCTCTTTGGCGGTAGAGCAGGGTTTATATCGGGTATTGATTGGCCGTGTACTAGCTAGAAGATCACCGTCCCTTTGGTGCTAGCTGTGTGCAAGCCAGATTGGTTTTATCATCTATATTAAAACTGTCGCCAAGCACAAAATATTGAAAATATGAGATGTTTACGCCTTGAGGTGAAAGGAACTCCTCCGTTACTACGGAGTACTGCAGTGCTTTCAAGCTGATATTAGCACTACGACCTTCAGATATCGTCTGATTTGGAAAGGAAATCAACAAGTGTCGCAGCATCTGTCATAGGTAGGAGGCTATCCAATTATAAAGTCTTTATTTTGTAAATACCGGATATAATGCAGCATATGGAAAAATGTACTCTTGGTACTTATTACTTATATTTGAATTGGATCAGTTTTGCCATTTTTGGTCCTAATTTTAATTCAAGTGTAATTCTTTCTGTAAATGAGAATAGTGAAAATCGTGTAGACTTAATTGTTTCAAAAGCTCAAAGTTTTCTGGTCGCAGTACATAATTTCTAACATGATGTCATTGTAAAAACAAAAGTCACGATAAATCGGATTTACGTATGTGTCGTGAAGAGGAAGATTTTTGTAATATTGATTATTTTATCGGATACTCAGAGAAATTAACATTTCATCTAATTTGATTCCAGCAGGAAATTGTTGCAGGATCATATTGTCAATGAGTAGGTTAATCTGTATAATTTCTCTTCCCCTTTTCAAGGACTATATTTAGCACCAGAAACAAGACCGATTTAATGAATTAGTGGGAGTTCTCGTGAGGGAATACGTGAAGATGCTGCGTTTGAGATGAGCAGGTAAGGACATTTTAAGTTCTAACATGATGTCATTGTAAAAACAAAAGTCACGATAAATCGGATTTACGTACGTGATTTTTGATATGTTTATTGTTTAAATATGTAAATATACATGTATATATATTTAGTGGGTACATGTACATACTAGGTATATCTGTACTAGCTTACGTACTTGCTGGTTTAAAAAAGTCATAAGACGGTATACCCTTCATTCAATATTATGTGCACAATACGCTTAGTTTGTAATCGGTCTGTCTGTCTCTGTCTTTCTTTCTTTTTTTTTCATATGTGTAGCACGTGTAAGTAGTCCATCCGTTAGACGGAACTTTTTAAAAAAATGTTTCAATCCGAATGTACAAGACAGCAGTGCTATTTTTATACATTGACGGAGACAGATACTAAAATCATGAAACGGAAAAAATAATTTGATGTTCTTTGAATGGCACGAAGAGCAAGAGGTCCGTATCACATTTACTTTACGTATTACAACATATTAAAAACAACGAGGTTGATTTACAAATTATCTTACTATCATACATTAGAATTACTCGTACCAAGTATCTAATTACACTACACCTTAGACACCCTTAATAGATTCATTAAGACCAGGAATCGTTGATTAGATATGTATTTTTCATGGTTCCATGATCTGTCTAGAACCTATGGCCTTAAACAAATCCCGATTTTTTCTCGAAGACCTTTCTTCGATTACTTTTAAACTTACATACTTTAATTAACAGAAGAAGATAGAGACACATAATTCTAACGACATACTAGTAATTATGCAGAGGCAAAAAAATCCTTATTCTGTTCTGAAGGACAAAAAGGACAAAAATTACGAAATAAGCTATTTCCTTTAGTGGGTATTCATTAACGTCAACCAGTGTTTGCGTTTTCATGGAAACTAGAAAGTCTGTATTCATTGTACCATTGAGTCTATAAACACAATAATTCTGCTTATGACATAACCATTATCGACAGGCTGCTTGTTTTGGACAAAGAGCTCATTGAGTGCATGGATCGATGTTATAAGAAAGAGAGATGGCAGAGTGTGTCGCAAATATGAATTTGAAGAAAATAAGACTCTCCTTTATAGATTGAGCTTTTAATGTTCTTTAAATATATATCTACATTATTTCATGAAGAAGACATAGAATAACGATAGAAACAGAGAAAATTACATTCCCAATATTAAAAGGAGAAAAAGTTTTTACTATGCCCCCCCCCCATCCGAATGGAAAAGAATTTTCCCCCAGACATATAGAACATATGTCTGGTTCACGCACATCAAAGTGATCAATAGACCATTTGTCGTTCGCCCATCTATCGTCCTTATTTTACTGAATATTGAATTTGATTCTACGGTGAAAGCAAGCACATACGCGACGTCGACAAACCAATATGTGCAAAATGTGATCGAATCCTACCAATATGTGCAAAATATGACCGACTCCTACCAATATGTGCAAAATGAGACTGAATCTTACCAATATGTGCAAAATATGACCGACTCCTACCAATATGTGTAAAATGTGACCGAATCCTACCAATATGTGCAAAATATGACCGACTCCTACCAATATGTGCAAAATGAGACTGAATCCTACCGTTATGTGCAAAATATGACCGAATCCTACCAATATGTGCAAAATATGACCAAATCCTACCAATATGTGTAAAATATGACCGAATCCTACCAATATGTGCAAAATATGACCGAATCCTACCAATGTATGAAAGATTGTTCCAATCTTACCAATATGTGTAAAATATGACCGAATCCTACCAATATATGAAAGATTGTTCCAATCTTACCAATACATGTATGTACAAAATGTGACCGAATCCTACCAATATGTGCAAAATATGACCGAATCCTACCAATATGTGCAAAATATGACCGAATCCTACCAATATGTGCAAAATATGACCGACTCCTACCAATATGTGTAAAATATGACCAAATCCTACCAATATGTGTAAAATATGACCGAATCTTACCAATATGTGTAAAATATGACCGAATCCTTCCAATATGTGAAAAATTGTTCCAATCTTACCAATATGTAAAAAATGTGACTTGTACATGTACGGTATGTCTACCATTAGTCACCCATCCACAGAGTCCGACAAAAGACGCCATTTAATTGTTTGTATTTTAAGTCACAATAAGACTTTTACTATATTTTATAATTTATGAAAGAAACAACATTAGTTGTTGGAGTTTGTGGAAGGGGCAATATGACAGCTGATGTCTTTCGTTTGATAAGTATACACTTTTCGGCATTTCCATTCGACCACTACGTCGGATTCGACTTACGTCTGTTTGAATCAAGTATGAAATCGTCCTACATGTTATGCGCTTCTTTGTCGAATCAGACATAGATCTACATGTTTGTTGAAAATATCAAAATTGCCTGTTTCAAACCCTCGAAACTAAAGCATTCAATTATTTATTTTCAAAATCAGCCATGAACTAATGGAATAACACTGTTTTACAAGTAAATTATCGAATGCATCAACAGCATGTACGAATGCATTTAAAACAAAAAATAAACTAAACCGGTATCAGACTGCGCATTGGATTTAAGACATCTAACTTGTTAATCAATAATGCATTTGTTCAAATATTGTAAGATCAGTTAGCTAGATCGTGTCCTCCATCTAACATGCCACTTTTACTACGTTCTGGTAAATCGACCTTCTGTCTTTTGAATATAATCTCGTTTATTGGTGGTGCCGCTGGTTACCCAGAAATCTTCAGACATAGGACAAGTGGCTGGCTAATACTGTGTGAAACGATATTGTTCCTATACTCATTCATTAACATTAATATTGCGGTAATTTCACCGTAATTTATCATAAGGGCTTTATAGAATATATATTATAACAGGTCCCAGAACTCTGCCTTTACAACCAGTGATTAGTATTTGTCTATATAGCATGTTGATGAGCCAGATGATCAATTTCGCTGATAGCCCTTGCATCAAGGGACCCTATCATCAATGTATTTGACGTCGATTCAATATTAATTATCGATCTATAGACGCTTTCTTGATGCAAAATCAAAGCAGCTTCAAATTGTAGGGCAAAAATCTTGATAGCGTATAATTGACTTCGTTGAGAAAGGAATATAACACGAAACTTTCAGGTGAGATAAATTGATGTTTATTTCTTGGATACAAACATTTTTTTTTCAGAATACGTTTTTACAATATAACGTACCTTCAGGGGAACGTTCTTGTGAAATTAATTTCAGTAAGTGAATTGACATAAATAAAATAGTGGCAAAATGTAAGTATTGTGCTCTCGGTAACATTGACAAACAGAAATTATCCCATGGCGCTCTCCATCAAAGCCATAATGACGGCAAATGGAGACAAACGACGGGCATAACAATTGTAAATATCATTAGTAAATGTGTTTGAAATAGACTAAGGATGTATAATGTAATGGTTGTACTTCAATGGTAACGTTATCCATTCGTTTCCCTGGTAATAAAGGAAAATGTGCTTGGTTTTAGAATCACTTAAAGAGGTAATAAAAGCCGGCAAATCATAAAAGCTAAAGTGTAGGTGGAATGTTTCTAAGAGGACAACTTTGAATTTCTCGTTTAAAACTTAGTAGGGTGCGACAACTTGTCCATCGAAGGCGTATTTTGACCGGATGGCCGTCCGTAATTCTGTCTACCAGCAACATAGATCAGCAACGCGACTATAAAAGATATGATATTCAGATTTTATCATAGATATGCTTAGATATTTATTATCTAAATAGATGTTACTTTTGGCTGATTTAATTTTAATGTCTAACAAGTGAGTGGTCGGTACAAAGTTTGCTTTTTCCATGGAAACCAGAAAATTGTATGATATGTAGGAAGAGGTCTTTTAACATAGTGAATGATTTTGTTAATTGAAAAAAGATCTATTGAATTCTCCTCTGGGATTTTTTCAAGATCAAAAGAGAAGGTTTTCTTAACGGTATTCTAATGCGCGCAGACATTTTTAAAACACCTTTTTAAAAGCCTTATATTTGCCTTTCGGATTATAATTAAATACATGTATAATAAATTGATTGCATTTTTTACACTGGTGTGATATTTTGTTTACATGTGTAGAGATTTTTCGTCTTTCAAAATTGTAAAGTTGCACAATAATGATTTTTCACGGATCCTTCGTAAATATACCTATATATCTTTAAAGACCCGGTAAACCCTGTCTTTATAATGAGTTACTTACTTTGGCATTGTAGTTTATACATGTATTACAATTGTTGAGACTCAAAGGGAATGGGAAAATCGTTTATCGCAACAACAAAAAGTGTACTGGACATTTAAAAAACGGGAAACATAAAACTGAAAAATGAGATCCATTCCTTTGATATGTGTGAGAACCCTTTGTGGAATGTTTTATCTAGAATTAATATTTATTGTGTGATATCACCATTCTTTACGTAGAGAATGAAAAGGCGATAATAACGCATCGTTTAATAAGGAACGTTCGTCTTTAAGGCTTGCTAGCAATCAGGGTATGTATAGATTTATATATAATACATATAATATGTAAACGCTCATGGAATATTAATACATATACATGTATACAGTTTTGGCATTTCAAAATATACAATGATATTCACCGATATTTTTCATTTCAAATGAAGATCAAATGAGATCGGTTTGTGATTTTGATCATCTTCAGTCGTTTGAAATCCTCATTCTTCAGATGGGAAATATGGCTGTTTCTCCCTAGGAACTATGAGTCTATATGTATGACCCATTTTAGTTTTATTAAAATTCCCTTCTTTTTCAGGATTAGAGTACATTTGTCCAAAACCTTTTTAACACTTAAGATATAATTATACAGACTTTGTTTTTTTAACCGAAGCGAAATATTCTGTTTAGTATAAACCAAGGACTTATAAACTGTTTATAAGTCCTTGTATAAACCAATAACAGCAGGTTGAAATTGATGAATTTACTTTTTATGTACAATCGCTTTTAGTATTGTAGTTGCCCCACAATTAACACCCCAAACCCCCTTAATCCTTGTGCACAGCATAGGCGATCATCATAGAAACATAAAATATTGATTTTCAAGGTCAAGGGTCAAAGGTCAAGGTCACAGCGAAACGAGGCTTAATTTTAAAAAATCCATAGCCATAGAAGACAAAGCGCTCATCATAGAAACGTCAACCTTTTTACAAATGGTTCGGCGGCACTTGCGAGGGGATGCTGACGTTGCCTTCCTTATTTTTCATCAAATCGAGAGGGTGAAATTGGATATGGAAAAAATAAAATGATGCTAATATGAATTTTTGGTCGTAAAAAACTCCTGGATTCAGCGATTGGTTTGTTCTATTGTGAAGTTATCAGTGTTCAAAACTAATTCTTCATAAAGTCTGCTTAAAAAAATCGACCATAATATTTAATTTGTTTCCTCCTCGCAAATGTTTCATGATTAAAAATATATTTACTGGTATTAGGAAATGGTGTATTGTATTCATTCTTTGAATACGCGAAACGTCTCGTGACGTGATAACGCATAGAGTTATGACGACATAGCGACTTCCGGTTATTGTTCAAAAGAATGGCGGCGTTCTTCAAAAGTATTCATAACTGCTGATACAATGTAAGGTTATTTCTGGAGGACAAATAAGATTCTTCATTTCTACTTTCTGTTATTTGAATGCAATACTTAACTCTTATATTGTTTTGGGAGAAATGCCTGATCACTAAACTTGCTTGTGGGTGTTACCGTGTAACTAGTCCGACTTGCAGACCTACGACGGTGTTATCTGTTTGAAAAAAACAGATAACACCGTCGTAGGTCTGCAAGTCGGACTACCGTGTAACGTGACTGTCATGTCACTTTCAGGGCAGGGGGGGGGGATCGGATGGGAAGAAGGGTATCTGAATACCAAGATCTATAAGATTTAAGTTCGGGCTAATGTCACATTACAAAATTATACGGTAAAGATTGATAAAATAAGATGGTGGCATTTTTCCACGGGCACTTGGTTTAAATCTCTCTCCCCCCCCTCCTCCAATCTCTTTTTATATTTTTTTACATTTCGTTTACTGAGGATTCTCAGGAGAATTGGTATTTGGCCCCAAATGAGCCCTTATAACAGCCCTGCTCTCACAGCTCAATTGTTGTTTATGCCTTGGATCAAAGACGTACATCAAGATGAAAGATTTTGAATCATTTTCAAAAGTTGGTCAAGCCAAAGGTTATTTTAAGGTCAGAAGATAAAACGTTTGATACCAATGGAACAGTGTTGTCACAAAGAAATGTGTGAAATATGAAAGTGTATCACTCACTACATGTATTCATTTAAAGTGATGCCCAGATTAATTTTTTTTTTCAAAAGAAGGTCAAACTATAGGGAGAAGGTCCCAAGGTCATTATTCCCTTGCAACTCTGCAGTTCGTCCTAGTGTTTGTTTGTTTGTTTGTGTGTCTGTATTCTTGTGAACAGCATAGAGGACATGGCAACCATCATAGAAAGTTCAAACATCAAACCTTCCACAAATGTTCACAGTTCCCCATGGGTAGAGGAAGAACCTGATTGATTTCTAAGGTCAAGGTCGCTGTGGACTTGGGCTTAAAATCTTTGTGAACAGCATGAAGACAAAGCAAACGTCATAGAAACATTAAACCATCCACAAATGTTCCCCATGCAGGAAATTCGGCCCCATTCCAAATGCTGAAAAACAGACATTTCTCCCAATTTCTGAGCTTAAAATTCCCAATTTGAAAAAAATAAAATTCCAATAAACAAAGTATAAAAAGCCTTTGAAATTACTGCAAAATATATTTATAATTATCTGTTTTGCAATGTACACTATCTGAAATATAATTTTCATGGTACTACAGGTGTCTATATATGTGTTCAGTCATCTTCATTAGTAGCAAATGTCAAAAGATCTTTTTGCTTGTTTTCTCAATTTATTTGTATAATTTTTTTTCCAATTTCAACCAAATGTCGCTATTTTTCCCAATTTTGAAGGCCCAGGCCCCTGGAATCAAAGGGTAAAAAACCCTGCCATGGATAGAGGATGAACCCTATTGATTTTCAGGGTCAGAGGTCAAGGTCACTGTTTACAATGCCTTTAAATCCTTGTGAACAGGGTAGAGGACATTTAGCAATCATCATTGGATCACCAAACGTTCCAAAAATGTTCACCATTGGGAGAGCATGAGTCCTATTGATTTTCAGGGTCAAAGATCAAGGTCAATGTGGACTTTGCCTTAAAATCCTTGTGAACAGTAGTGGAAGACAAAGCATTCTTTCTGTCTAATCTAGTGATACTGTGTATGGCCCTCCACCGGAGTATTGTATACAGTGTGCGTGTCAGTGCAATTTTAGTCTGTAAAGTACAATTAAAAGTATTTATTGTTATCACCATTTCAATCATCATATGATCACCAAACCTTCTTTAAATGTTCCCCATGGGGTGATAATGAACCATATCTGTTTTCAAGGGCAGTGATCACTATGGGCTTGATTTTGAAATAATTTTGTTGATGCATAATGAATAGAACATGCAGATGCGAGGGAATGCTAGGCTTGTGTTGCCTTTATTTAATTTATGGCACAAATAAAGTAGTCTTGTCATTTTCAATATCCCACTCTTCAATTCATAGGAAAACATCTTAAAATGATTCTCAAGCACACTTTGTTACAAATTCAAACCAAATTTAAAAGAATATGCATTTATATATATATATATATATGTGGATATTCATCAGAATGGAAAGACAACTATTGATTTTGGGGTCAATAGGTCAAAGGTCAAGGTCACTTTAAGGAATAATCAACTTAAAATACAATGTGTTAGTTTCCACATATTTCAAGAACTCATTGTTGAACTAATATTGTAAATCAGCTTTTGACATTTAGATATTTATTAAGCATGTAAAGAGGGGCAGGTACCTAATTTTGGAGTTAATATGTCAAAGGTCACTGTCAAATTTCCTTCAATTTATTTAAATATTTACTAAAGTAGGGACATATGTTTTACAAACATTCTCTTTTATTTATTCATCCTATAAGTACACATATATATATAATTAGTCACAGGTTATTTCTAACAATACGTAAACAGTGACTTTTGAGATTCTCGTTACGTTTATGTCATTGCCAGGGATCAAAGGTCAAGGTCTGTCTTTCTACTTTTCATTGTGCCAATTTAAATGTAGAAAGTTTTTGTCATTTTGATAGAATTTATATCGTAATTTTCAGGTGAAAGTGATGCCTATACTAGAGGTGATTAAATATGGATGATAAGTTACACCCCTTAGCTGTAGAGAGGTACCTTATCAAGAATCCGGAGTTTTTGAAGAAGTGGCTGAGCAAACATGGCACACCGGACCTTTATCCTGAACAGGGGACACAATCTGAGCCAACGTCTCCAAGACTCAAACGACTTCAGGCATTTAGCACCAGGAAAAACTCCATTACGTCATCAATATTCAAAAGATATGTGGAGGGCAACCTTAGCCGGATCAAGCAAACGTCTAAAGACAGACAGGCTCTACTCAATATGTCCGAGGATGAAATGTTCATGGAACTCATACGTGACATAGCCACTGAGTTAGACGTAAATGTTCTGTGTCACAAGATATTAAAAAATGTCAGTATTCTCACGCGTAGTGATAGGGGTAGTTTATTTCTGGTAAGAGGGACCAAAGAAAACCGGCATCTTGTGTCTAAACTATTTGATGTGACAGAGTTGTCTACCATGGAGGAAGCCCTTCATACTGATGAGACAGAGATTAAGGTGCCATTTGGTGTTGGTATAGCAGGGCATGTGGCAGCTACAAAAGAAACCGTCAATATCAAGGAGGCATATGAGGTACCGTTGTCTGATACCAATATTTTCTTCTAACTTTGTATCGAATATTTCAATTCCTGAGTGTGACAGAATTGTGTTAGTTTGTCTGTCTGTCCATCCTTCTGTGAAATGCAAATTTAACCTTGAACAAATATACAAGTCTAAGCTGTCAACAGATGTTAAATTTACAGATGTATAAATAGCTCATAATTTAATGTATATGACAAATAGACCTTTGATAGTTATTATATTTTTGTGCATGCAGATTTCATGAAAAGTATCGGTTGTATTTGATTTGCCGATAAAAAATTATTTGGTCCGATTAAAAATACATATTGTATCTATTATTTGGACAGATAAAAATTCCCAAACGTCCTACGTTTCATTAGAAGATTTCAAGAACTCTTTGTATGTATAATTGTGTTATTTTAACAGTTTTCATTTTGATGTTTAGGATCCTAGATTTAACAAAGATGTAGATAAGAAGACAGGATATCGGACTCACAGTATTCTATGTATGCCCATACTGAACTATGAAGGAGAAGTGATTGGTGTAGCGCAGATAATCAACAAAGTCACTGGCAACCATGTGTTCGAAAAATCAGATGAAGATGTAAGTCAATATATTAATTTAAAACATGTTCTTATATTGATTTTTTGGTTCATTACCATCTAGTGTATCTTAAGTGGTAGCTATGTATAATATTTCATTACTCTTCATTACTTCAAAACTTCAAATGAAATTTCTTTGTATAGCACGCACAGTATAATTATATTGTTTTTGGAGAGCACTTTGTCTCCTTACACCATATGCTAGGGTACACATACTTTGAAGTTTCCATTTATAGCAATATATTGTATCTATGCAACACTTTGTCAGTATCCATGCAATGTATCCAGGGTAAACATTGTCTACAGTATGGCAAACATTGTATAGATCTATAGAATGTTTTGTTAGTGACTTGATATGAGCTATGCAAATTTCATGTATAAATGTACACTTATAAGTCTGTTGCATTTTGTATAGTGTCTACACTCTACAGACTACCAGTATTTTGCACTTTATGTATTATGTCATGCAATTGCCGGGATTGCAGAATTACATCATTTACTATTTTATATAAAGCTTGTCCTTCTATTACCACAAAAGTATAAAATTTGGATGAACCTATATATCAAAGTGTTGGAATTAGATGAAAAGAAAAAAAAAATAATCATGTTGATACAGTTATTATTCTGTTATAAGTTATATTAAAAAGTATATTAAATTTTATCACTTCTGTCAAGCAACAGATTAATCCAAATCAAAACACAAGAGGCTAAGATTATATACCTCTTCAAATTCATGGGTTTTTTAATAACATTCTGTATATAAATTCCTTTGGAATCTTCAAAAGAATTTTTTTCTTACTCTGATGAAGAGACCTTTTTGAGTACGAAATGTCTGGATCTGTACCAACACAGAAATATGTACATATTAGTATTTCATTAAAAGATTCTTTGATTGTTATTTAACATGTATATATTAGCATGATTTATAGTATGTGAATATTTGTGTCTTTTTTTATATTGTAGGTTTTCAGGAAATACTTGATATTCTGTGGAATTGGCATCACAAATGCTCAACTTTTTGAAATGTCTGTTCAAGAATATAAACGCAATCAGGTATGTAGTATGCAGTTCTGAAGAACATACTTTAAGGATGCTTTCTTCTGAGATCTCGAATTCAAAAGCATCAAACTTTTTTTCCTACCATTATATTTCAATAGTACTTGACCCGCTAAGTAATAAAACAAACAGAAAAGGATACCAAGATATGGACTTTATGTCAGATATTTGCCATCAAATATACCCATCCTCAACCATCTCAGAATATTGTGGTAAAATTGAAAATTGGCGAAATATTACAAACAAATACTCATAAAATCTAAAATATATATATTCTTACGGAATTGTTGAATTGGATTACTCAAATATATTAGAATACATTACTTTACTACTGTTGAATACAATTTTTATGACATAAGATGTAACGGAATGAAATTTTTAGCAAATTCTTACCTCATATGGCAATTTTTAAAGTAACGTAAGAAACAGATTTTTGGCACTAAAATGCTGATAAAAAACGTAATTCCATCAAACTTTTTTTAAAACTTCACATAGTGTATCTAGGGACATTATAGCATGTTTTTATGAAAGAAAAAGTAGGGGGAGTTATGCATTGGGAAAAAGTTTTGGCCCATTTTGCTACCCTACCCCCCTTCTTTCAAAATGATACAGGAAATAGAAAAAAAACCCCACCATATTGCCAACAGTACGTACAGGTTTTATTGATTATGTTTGGTTTTATATAGCTGTTCCATGTACTTTCATGTGAATATTTATATACATTCTAATAATCTGACATTAAACATATTTTTTTTGCATAGTTAGGGGAAAGGGGAGGGGGGTTCAGCCCCCCCCCCCCCCTGTCTTGAACTCACCGAAACATTTTTTTTTTGCATATTAATTGATAAATATGTTTTAAATTTCCACAAACATGGCAGATTTTCACGCGTAAATTAATCGCTAACAGACCTTTCATTATGGACCTTGACTTTTGATGTTGTGACCTTGACCTTTGAGATTGACCTATTTTTAACAAACCCGGCAATATCTCGCTACTGTATAAACCTTCACTTTTCCTACAAAAACCTATACACAGCGCGCGGCGCTGTCTTCTGACTATTTTTCTTTTTTTTTTTTTTCTTTGTCTGTTGTGTTCTTTCCTGTGTTTAATGTACAATGTAAACAGCAAATAAAGAACAAGGATACGTATGTAGACGAGGGAACTCTCCGACCGCAGAATATATTCGATAACCTAGGACAATCGGAAAAGTATGACTGTTTCTGAATTTTTAAATCCACATTCAACGTTATCGATAAATATGTCTAAAGAACATGTAAATGTAATATACCCTCTCTCACACACCCCATGGCACACGTTTAGTTTGTCGCCGTGCAAGTTTATTTTTATCTTTCATAGCATTTTTTTTCTTAAATTTGCGGAGCCCCCCCCCCCCCCCCCAACCGGATTATCAATATTTTTGTTTCAGTCCATGGGGTTACATGATTCGGATTTTTTTTTTTGGATGAAAAATGCGTGCCTTATCTTTTCTTTTATAAAGTCTTCCTCTCTTATGACGCATGTCAGCCGTGAAATGCCCGTACGTCTTCAATGCGACAGTCGCACAAAAAAGTCTGTTATCTAACAATACGAACTCTTTTAAAATATTTCGTGCCGCATTCTTACGGCGGTCTCGAATAGTTATGGTGCAGCCGTACGGCGTGCAGGATCGCAGAGACCGTATGGCTGCGGTAAGGCTGATGTCACTATGAAAGGGCCTTATTTAATAGAAGTAATCAAACATTACATCCCTTTCCTGCAGCGTTATTTATCTGTTTTATTCATGGCGGGAAGACGAACGTCATTTTTGCTGCGTGACGTCAAAGATTCTCGCAGTGACGTAATGTTATTTGAACAAGGTTGTTTTAAAGCAAAAAGATAACATAAAATGTTTATACTCATGAAAATAACAAATATATCCTCAAACAACTCCATTTAACCATGCTATTGAATTTGATGCAGTGAACAGAAAAAACAAAGGTTGTACATCTTTCTTTTACGACATTAGGAGTTATCTCCCGTCGTCTAGAACGTTTTCTGTTCAGCTCGCCAGGAGAAAGCATCCTTAAAAAGTTTTAGATATAAAGCATGCAAATGCTTTCATTAGTTTGAAGTAGAACTTCATTCGTAAAAAAGATAGTTAATTATGTATCAATCTTGACTCATCAATAATTTCTTTTCTTTTTATGCCCCCATGATGGAAAATTCGGGGGCAAATAGTTTTTGTCCTATCTGTTTATCTGTTTGCAAAAACTTTAACCTTGGCCATAACTTTTGAATGGTAAGTGATATGGCTTTCATATTGCACATGTGGGGTTTTTAGTCCCCTACCGGCAACGCCGAAGGGGACTCTTAGTTTCCTCTCGGTCTGTCTGTCCGTCCGTCTGTCCGTCCGTCTGTCCCTCCGTCTGTCCCTCCGTCTGTCCGTCTGTCCGAATATCAGTTTTCCGGACTTTTTTCTGCAACGGATAGAGATATTCAGATGAAATTTGATACACAGCTTGGTCTTGGATAGTTACAGAGCAAGTTTGACTTTCGTCACGCTTGACCCATTTTTCGAGGAGTTATGCCCCTTGATGACTTGGAAAATCCAGTTTTTGTCAGTTTTCCGGACTTTTTTCTGCAACGGATGAGATATTCAGATGAAATTTGATACACAGCTTCATCTTGGATAGTTACAGAGCAAGTTTGACTTTCATTACGCTTGACCCATTTTTCCAGGAGTTATGCCCCTTGATGACTTGGAAAATTCAGTTTTTGTCAGTTTTCCGGACTTTTTTCTGCAACGGATGGAGATATTCAGATGAAATTTGATACACAGCTTGGTCTTGGATAGTTACAGAGCAAGTTTGACTTTCATCACGCTTTACCCATTTTTCAAGGAGTTATGCCCCTTGATGACTTGGAAAATTCAGTTTTTGTCAGTTTTCCGGACTTTTTTCTGCAACGGATGGAGATATTCAGATGAAATTTGATACACAGTTTGGTCTTGATTAGTTACAGAGCAAGTTTGACTTTCGTCACGCTTGACCTATTTTTCAAGGAGTTATGCCCCTCTATAACTTGGAAAATTAAGTTTTTGTCAGTTTTCTGGACTTTTTTTCTGCAACGGATGAAGATATTCAGATGAAATTTGATACACAGCTTGGTCTTGGATAGTTACAGAGTAAGTTCGACTTATGTCACGCTTGACCTATTTTTCGAGGAGTTATGCCCCTTTATGACTTGGAAAATTCAGTTTTTGTCAGTTTTCCAGACTTCTTTCTGCAGCAAATAGAGATATTCAGGTGAAATTTGATACTCAGCTTAGTCTTGGATAGCTACAGAGCAAGTTCAACTTTCGTCACGCTTGACCTCTTTTTCAAATCGATTAAGCAGATAAAACCTCAGAACTGAGCTGCACAGACAGTAAGTTTAATTTCAACTCATATATGTTTAATTGAAGAGTAAATAGGCAGAGTTGCAGGACATAAATATATGCCGCCGGTAGGGGACTATATCGCTCAGCGATCATAACATATTTTTTTTTGAGACAAGATCTCTCCTTGGATACCATATTTTTGTGCGAATAGCACATAGCGATTGCCTGATTTCTTCACTCATGGGAGCCCCGTCTACTGAGTATGTATAAACGATGTTACTCTGTTTACATGTACCTTGGGAATGCGTCATGATCGGTATAAAGTCTGAATCAATGCATTATATCTATATGAATCGAGCTGTTGTGTTATGTACATGCATGACCTAATGAAAAGTTGCATCTGTATACGTACTGAGATGAACACAGGCTGTATGTTGGAAACCCCTTTCCATTACCAGGTTATTATCTGTTTTAGTGGACAATATATAAGTGAAAGGGTGCTATCGATAAAGACATTAAGTTGAATCATTGAAACGTAAAACTAACTTCAAGTAGGCTTATTTTGCCCCGCTTCACAAAATAAAATCTGTATACGACGAACAAATTAGGAACTTGATATTATCCATTATGAAAAATAAAAGATCAAAACATTCCCGTTTAGGATGTATCATGTTTTTATATACTAAGAAAGAAGTGAATTTTCCTTCAAATTCTTAGCACACACCTAACATTGAACATGAAAGGTTAAAGAGAGAGTGGGGATCAAATTAGAAAATAAGATTCGTCTTCTTTCCTTGTATATGGAACAATCAATCGATAGTCATATTGGATTGTTGTATTTTCTAGGGGGGGAGGGGTAGTTTTAATGTGATGTTATTTAATTTTCATGTTCTAGCTCTGTCAGACATCATCTTTCAATTCATTACGACAACATTATGCATTTGCATTTTAGTTCTGTCTTTATACGTCCATAAAGTGGCCTACGAAGGTGTTCAGGAACAAATAAAACACAATTTTTTTTCATACATTAGAAGTGATATTATTCTGGCTATTCGCACTCAGTACTTTTAGTGCTTTGATTTTCATCTTGTGACCTTGACCTTGAAGTTTGACCTACTCTTGAAAAACCTTAACCTTGGCTATTACTATTGAGTGGTAAGTGGTAGGGCTTTCATATTTCACATGTGTATTCCTCATGACAGGACTATCCATTGATACTTACCTTGACCTTGGAGTTTGACCTATTTTTAAAAAGTTTAAACAATGACCATAATAATTGAATAGGAAGCAATAGGGCTTTTATATTTTACATGTGTATTCTTTGTGGGATCATCCATGACCTATCCATTGGTACAACAAATTTGACTTTTTGACCTTGAACTTAGAGTATGACATATGGTACAGCTGTTTTACTGGCAAGATGCCAGTGAGAGCATTCACAAATACATATTTTCATGGAATTTAAATTGAGATAGATACATGTGTAATAACAAATTATGAGTTAACCATGATGTATACAACTCTCAGAATTTATAAAAAGACCTTCTACATGTTCCATTGACTGAATCATTTATAACTTCATAATTTGTATAACACAGAAATTTTGTATTACGAGTGTAGCATTTCTTTCACTCTCTCATAGAGTCAAAAACTTTAATGTTCATAGAGTCAATATCTTATATTTGTGCAACAAATAAACTATAATTATGCAAACTAAAATTGTATGTTAGTTAGTTTCCATTCAGTTAATTAGCTATTCAATTTCAGCTATTACTGGGTTTGGCAAGAGGAGTCTTTGAAGAGCAGAGCAGTTTAGAAAAACTTGTACAAAAAGTGATGTTGGATGCCCAGGATATGTTAAAGTGTGAACGATGTAGTGTATACCTGACGGAGGAGATCGTGACAGAGGTACTGATTCGTTATCCTTATACATAGATCTGTTGTCATGGGCTTGTTATTGGTTTACTGTTTATAGCTATCAATTCATCACATCATATTGTTGTGCAAGAAGGTATACCCGCGTGTAGTTCATCCACTTGCCAATTCTGTAAAATTTTCCTTTCTATATGATTTATCCTCAATTAAAAGGGCCGATGTAATGTGAAAGTAAAACTGGGGAACATTTTTCTTGATTTATGTTTGAAATGTTTAAAAAGAAAAGATTTTCAAAGTAAAGACGGGAAAATTAGGTTTCAGGAAACAGAAGCTAAAAGGCCATATTGCCAAATCTTGACAAGCTGTAAAAAGCTAAGGAAAATAAACTTATTAGCAAGTCACTATTGACTATGCCAAATCAGAGTACATCACAATTTTTCCAAATTACTTTATGTTTTTGTCATGATATGAGGCTTTGTTGTTATTAATTGTTTATGTTACTTAGTTATTGAGAATGCTTTTGCTTACAGTGAGCTACAGATATAGTGTGTTAATGTTGTTGCATCAATAATTTCCTGCACCTAGATGTATTCTATCTCAGCAACAGGTTATTTCTTCTTGCCACAAAAGAACAAACCCTACAGATTATCAGGGTAAACTTTCAAGGTCACAGCCTTGTGTAATTTGTAATAGAAAAGATTTAGGGTATTAAGATACATACTAAATCATGGGTCTTAGGATCATCTTCAAACTTACCACAATATATCCTGGTGATGAGGACAAGTCTTTTCAAGGTCATTTCATGTCAAGGTCAGCCTAATGTATTTGAGTTTACCATGAAAACCACGAGGGCAAATTTAGCCATGAGCCCTTTTAAAGGATCTTCAAACTTTCCACTAATGATCACTGTTGTAATAGAAAGAATGAATTCTATAAATTTTTAAGGTCATAGGTCAAGGTCACAGCTATAAAACTTGTGAACACCCTTAATAATGCCGCTTATAGCAATCTTGTATTCATTCCTGTTATTTTTGAAATTTATGACAAACAATGTATTGCATATATATCTTAAAACGAATTGAAATGTGATAGGCTGTCAATTGTTTTGGCATGAATTCTGTCACTATATTGAGCTCACTACATCATTTTGAGAGCTTAAGTTGTTGCATATACTGATAACTTCTAATATGTTGTAAATGAATGTATTATGTTGTATTATTTCTTTGTCATTGTTCTTTATGTGCATGCTAATTAATTCTTTAGGTTAGGAAATGTTTCACTGGCATGTTTGCAAAGATTTTGAAAACTCAAAATAACAACCAGCTTGCTTGGGCTCTGCTACAGGTAATTGTATCAGCAGTGTGTATGATAGCTGATCTAACTTGCTACTGTTTACTTGTATATAGTCACACTACATAATACTGCTTTACTAAGTATCAATCTTACTTACTTTATATGCCAATCCTTTGGTATTACTCACCAATAACTCCACTTAAAAAAGAAAATTGCTTTTGACTCTGTACTCTCTTTGACATTGTGTTGAAAGCCTTAAACTTTGATTTGTGGAGAAACTTATCAGTTTTCAATGTGCCATCCTTCTCTTTTATCGAATTATAAATCTGTTTACCTAACACATTGCAAAGCCTTCATGTTGCAGAAGCATTTTTGTTTCACAAATACATTTTTCTCTTACAAAAGTTTTCAAATCCTCTTTTAATTCCTTATCAATTTTCACATCAATATGATTATAACTTTATCGTGTAATGTATAGGAAAGGCCTTATTTTGGAATATGAATCATTTCCAAGAGATAGAATTATTCTTTTGGATCATGGGAGGGTTGTTGGCTTAGAAATTTTCCCA
Source organism: Pinctada fucata (assembly GCA_028142955.1). Taxonomy (NCBI): domain Eukaryota; kingdom Metazoa; phylum Mollusca; class Bivalvia; order Pterioida; family Pteriidae; genus Pinctada; species Pinctada fucata. Next base: position 39,038,523 of record AP027105.1, on the reverse strand, counting down.
GAAGGGAATTTTGCTATTGTTATACGTCATCTAGAAAAAAACTGGTCTTCAATATTGCGATCAAGGAATTTTTTATCATAGTCATCACTTGATAATATTCTTGATAATATAAGTATGATTATCACTAGGAATTGGAAAGAAAACAAAGTTGAAAATTACCATTATGTTAATTTTCAGAGATTCTTTATGTGTCCCATAGAAACACTGATCTTTCTTGCTTGTTCCTCTAAAGGTGCTTACATTTTTTGACACAAAGGCCTTTGAACCACTTTCTATCTTGCTTCACATACTGGTAATTCTTTCTGCAGTTTACTTACCACAGCTTAAGTTTGGTAAGCACCTTAACTTCAAAATATGAATCATTTTTATGATTTTATCCAGGGTAAAGTTTGAAGTCTCTCTGTTTCATTTAGTATTCTTTCATGCTAGAGTTTAAGACATTTAAGACATTTCATACCCTGCTCTGATGAATGATCATTAATTTTTTAAATTCACATTAGAATTATAGTGCACATGATTATAATTCAAATTAGATCTATATTGCATTCACATGAGAAATTAAACATTGCAAGTTTTGGTACATTTATGAAAATAAGGATGGCTATTGAACATATTATATGATTTTTCTAATTTCTCTGTCCTTGATCTCCTTTGTAGAAGTTAGCAGTATGTCTAAAATACTTATCAAAATTGACGTCACTATCAATGAAAAATGACACTATTTTAACATTAGCCAAGAAAAGCTGTGAAATTATTCATTGAAATATTGATCCATTTTGACCTCTCATTTTAAAATAGACCAGTTGCCATGATTCATAATGGCTGAAAAAATGACGAAAATGTCTGAAGTGGGTAATTTTTGCGCTCTTTTTCCTTATTACTTCTCTATGGAATTACGTCTTTTATTAATGACTAAATGAAAAACAACACCAAAATATGTTGGCTTGGACATTTTGAGCTTGAACACAACAAGATCAGAAAATGGTCTGTTTGAGGTACAAAGATGATTCAAATTGCCAAGTATAAATGCACTTTGGACATCAAATGTATCATACAGCATATTATCACATGAAACACCCCCTATGCAGTTTCATAAAGCCATTTCAGAACTAAATGTTATGATAGCAAGCTACATATCGCTCTGCTTGAATGCCAAGGCTCGGGGATATAAAACGCACAACGAGTTTCATAATACATCTTATAAAATGAAAATTCATTTAAGATCCTGTATTTGTCTCACAGTCATAGTCATGCAACTCTGCTCTGTTCAAAATGCAAATTTAGGTCTGAGTGATATAGGCCCATAGAGAACATGTCATACATTATATTACCTAAAATATATACATGTATTTTGAAACTTTTGAAATATAAATGGTTGAATATATGAATATAATGTATAGAAAATGTTGTTCTTCATAGTACTTTCCAGTTTGTTGTAATTTTTTCAAAGAAAACCTTTTTATTTACAATTTTACTGCATGCTTGATGTATTGATGTAGTATTGTGTGCATTGTTGTTTTGTTTACCTAGGACCCTCTGGGCGTATCACCAAAGACTGAGGATTATAAACCCCCTTCATGTACAAAGGTAATTCTAAACGATATACTTTTTGAAATTAACATTCTTATAGTCTCAGACTAAATTATGTTACATAGTCTAACAGACCCTTTCACATTCAATTTGTCTGAAGTACTAAATTTATAAAGCTCAGTTCTGGGGGACAAACAATAGATTGTGCAAGCATCAGAGAACAAACAGAACATGATTCTGCACAAAACGTCTTATAAAAATCAAATGATGTCACTGGTGCTTACGCAATCTCTTGTTTGTCCGCTAGATCCGAGCTTCAAACTTAGTACCGCAGATAATGTGAAAATGTTAATAGCTAACAAATGCATCAAGCTTTATATTGTTTTATTTTTGGCCAGATTCCTATAAGGATGCAGTCTATGTTTTGACAGTCAATGTTTGTGTGTCAGCTACACATATCTATCTGTCATAGTTTTGTTTAAGACTTGCATGTTGTTGAAACAAAAATACATGTACAGGTATGAGGGATAGAGATCTTAAACTAAATACATGTAAGTTGCTTATGAATAGAGCTTTTGTTTTAAACCATGACTTTAAATCTAGTTTAACTGACCTTGACCTTTGGCATTGACCTACTCATCAGAAAATTTAAGAAAAAAAGTTTGTCTCTATTTTTCAAGCCTTTTGGAGATAGGGCTCTTGTATTAGAGCCAATGATAGAAAAACAATTACTTACTGGTTAGTATTTATAGTAAATCAGTCAGGTAAAGCATGCACATTTAGTAGGATGTCTATATTTTCAGCTAATTTTGCTTTAGTGTATTTAGTTGAAACAAAATAAAGACCAGAATTTAATGGAATTTGTAATTTGGATTAATTTCATGCCTTCTGTCAAAATCTTACCTTACATTTTCCACATTTCAAATGAAGTTTCTGTTGTATTCAGCCATATGACTGAACAGCACAGCATCAGAATTTTGCAGACTCAGCTTCTTTTATATATGCAATTTATACACAATTCATATTAAATATTTTGTTTCATTTTACCTATGTGTCACTTCAAATGTTTTCGTAGTAATATATTTAACTGCTTTATTAATCTTTCAGGAAGTGCACTTTACCAAAGTGTTTGATCTGTATGCTAAGGATCCTGAGAACATTCATACACCCAGGTAAGCATTACACCTGATTTTCAAGCCTTATCGATCACAATCTCCTATCGAATTATCTCACATCAGCTATCATTTAACTCTTGACTTAGTACCAGGCTTTGAACGCTGCATGAATAACTCAAGGTTATTTCATTATATTAATGCAGGAATATAAATAATACATATGATCCTTGTCAATTAGTTCACATTACTTAAAGCTTCTTTAGTCAAATGAATGTCAATCCGTGCTTCTATTACAGCTTGGTAGTAAATATAATCAAATAATAACTAAGATGATGTATCAGTGAGAAGCATGCTAAGGCTTATAAAGAAAGATTTTCTGCACTTGTAGCTCTGCGGAGGTAGCAAAGTCATTGCTGGCTGAGATAGCACGGCACGTAGTGGTGGCGGGTAAACCACTTACGATGACCGAAGGTGAAATCAAAGAATTAATCACAAAAGGCCAGGTATATGATGTGGGATCTATTTTTTAATAAATTTTGATCGTTGAAAAATATAACTATTAAGAAAGTAGTGCCTTGATTTTTAAGGTCAAAGGTAAAGGTAACACGTGAAAAATGATATAAAGCATACTACACATGTATATCCAATTCAGAGGTTATAATTTAAGCAAATCTTCATCAAACATGGTACTAAGGTAACTTACTGTACAAGATAAGGAAATATCCTTCAAAGGGTCAAGGTCAGGTTTAAAAAAAATGGTTATAATGAATTATGATCATTGTATTGACATTCTAGTTAGCCATTATTGTCAGAACATAAGTTTTTATTAAATCAGTCTGATTGGGTTTGTTGGACACTTAAGGGATTTTAAACTTTGTTTTATAACTGAAATAGAAAAAAAATGATGAATATTGAATTTAAATTCAATGGTATTGTACTATCTGAATGACACAGATTCAGTTTCCTGATTGCACAAATAAAATCCTGGTCTTGGATTTGTAACCCTGAATAATGAACTGTATAATTAACATACAATGTTTTACATTTATACTTAGTTTGTAGAAGAGGAAGGGTTCAAGAGCAAGTCAGTATTGTGTATGCCAGTATTTAACAGTGAGAAAAGAATCATAGGAGTTACGCAGCTTATAAACAAACTAAATGGATACGTATTTAATGAGAATGATGCCAATATTATAGAGGTATGTGTTATTAGTAACATATGAAAGATGCCTATTTTTAGCTCGCCGGGACGAAAAAGTCCAGAGAGCTAATGCCATACCCTCGTCGTCGTTGTCGTCGTCCGTAGTCAAAACTTTAACCTGGGCTATATCTCTTGAACTATAAGGGGTAGGGCTTTGATATTTCACATGTAGATACCTTGTGACGATACCTTTCATTTGAGACCATGACCTTTGACCTAGTGACCTTGACCTTGGACTTTGACCTACTTTTCAAAAACTTTAACCTGGGCTATTATCTCTTGAACTATAAGGGGTAGGGCTTTAATATTTCACATTTATATACCTTGTGACAACACCTTTCATTTGAGACCATGACCTTTGACCTAGTGACCTTGACCTTGGACTTTGACCTACTTTTTAAAAACTTTAACCTGGTTTCTGACAAAAACCTGTATAGGCGAGCTATGTAATCTTTGATTACCCTATGTTTTCCTTTTACTGCAAAGAATTCAATACAAATTAAAGATTTATTGCTATACCCAAAAGTGCGAGATTGCTAAATTTCTGACGTAACAAATGCTAACAGTTTTGTCATTATACTTTTTGAAATTCCAGAAAAGAAAGACCATAACATGGCCATATTAAATGCAGGATTGCGAAATTAAATATAATCACAATGGAAGGCCGACATACACATATATTTGACAGACCAATGATTATGAAGTCAAAATAAAGTAAAGTCTGCCATGTGATGTGATGTTGTATATTCAGTGATCCAGCAATTTCATATTTAGATTTACTTGTTGGACAGATTGCAAAGCAAAAGCAGGAATTCATAATTGTTGACAAATATTTTAGAGGAAGGAACTTTTTTTTTGTGCTCTTTTTCAGTGTCATATCACAATGGAATTATGTCTTTTAACAGTGACATCATAATGAAAAAAGACTCCAGAGGATGTTGACTAGGACATTTTTAGCTCGCCGGGACGAAAAAGTCAGAAGAGCTAATGCCATACCCTCGGCGTTGTCGTCGTCCGTAGACAAAACTTTAACCTGGGCTAATATCTCTTGAACTATAAGGGGTAGGGCTTTGATATTTCACATGTAGATACCTTGTGATCAGAGACCTTTCATTTGAGACCATGACCTTTGACCTAGTGACCTTGACCTTGGAGTTTGACCTACTTTTCAAAATCTTTAACCTGGTTTCTGACAAAAACCTGTATAGGCGAGCTATGTAATCTTTGATTACCCTATGTTTAGCTCTCAGACAAGATGGAAAATGGTCAATTGAGGGATTGCCAAATGTTCAGCATTGCACTTGCTGGCAGACTTTACATTATGAGGTCAAAATCATTAGCCTGCTAAACAATGCTTTGAAAGGCCATTTGATTATGATACCATAATGTTTTGATCATATCGCCACAGATTGTCATGCGTAATTAGATTAATCATCCAATGTGGTTCAAGGTCACAAATATTAAGATCACATATTAAGCCAAACATGCAACAAGAAACATACTTCTTGAAGAGTTGATTTTACTCTCAGGACATTCATTTTTCATGAAAAGCAATAGATATCTTATTTATGGATCATTAAAATGTATGACTTTTTCAGGCCTTCTCTATTTTCACTGGTTTGGGAATCCACAATTGTCAGATGTATGAAAATGCATGCCGTCTGATGGCCAAACAAAGTGTAGCATTAGAAGTACTATCATATCATGCAACAGCTCAAGCTGATGAAACAGACAAACTTGCGGTAAATAGTCTGGCTTATATTGATTGATTGCACTCTTGAAGAAAGAAAAATTTGGTTGATGATTTAAGACAAAACAACCAAATGCATTTATAGTACTGTTGCACATGTACAGTCGTTATATTGTGATTTTTATGACAGTATTTGATGTTTGGTATGAAATTGATATGGTAGAATAATTCAACAACATTGGAATCTTAACTTCTTTTTTCATTACGCCCCTGGAATCAAAGATTCGGGGGCATATAGTTATTGGCCTGTCTGTCTGTTTGTCTGCCTGTCCGTCTGTCTGTTTGTCCAAAAAACTTTAACATTAGACATAACTTTGGAATGGGAGGTGATAGAGCTTTCATATTTCACATGTGTATTCCTTGTGACAAGACCTTTCCGTTGATACCAAAATTTTTGACCTCATGACCTTGACTTTTGACCTACTTTTCAAAAACTTAAACATTGGACATATCTTTTGAATTGAAAGTGATAGGGCTTTCATATTTTACTGTATTCCTTGTGACAAGACCTTTCCATTGATACCAAAATTTTTGACCTCATGACCTTGACTTTTGACCTTCTTTTCAAAAACTTTAACATTGGGCATAACTTTTGAATGGAAGGTGATAGAGCTTTCATATTTCACATGTATATTCCTTTTGACAAGACCTTTCCATTAATACCAAAATTTTGACGTCTTGACCTTTGACCTATTTTTTCATAAACTTTAACATTGGGAATAACTTTTGAATGGTAAGTGATAGGGCTTTCATATTTCACATGTGAATCCTTGTCAAAAGATTTTTTCCATTGATACCAAAATTTTTTAACCAAGTGACCCTGACCTTGACCTTTCACATACATGTACTTAACAGAAAATAGTGTTTTATATACTAACAAAGATGCCACCGGGGGCATTCGTGTTTCACAAACACAGGCTTTATTATATGCTTCAATTCTTCTAGACAGAGAATAGGCCAAAATTTATTCTTGAGTTGGTATTAATAATTTTGGCCTGTTCTCGGTCTAGAATTCTTCCAGTGTAAAGGAAAAATCTATGAAAACCAAATGAAGATTCCAGTTAGGTAGACAGGTTTGTTTTAGCCAGTTAAAACAAGGAATAATTGTAGTTTCTGCCTATTATAGAGCCAGCCTGTTCCAGATTGTAAAGAAATGAACTTGTACTCGTTTGATTTTAATGACTTACCTATGACGGAAGACGAAACTGTAAAATGTGTGATAGCCATGTATTCAGAGGCTGATCTTCTGTCAGAATTTAGGATACCCTATGATGTAAGTATAATATGTGCTACTTTATAAAAGTATGTCGGCTTTTCTTCTAAGCTTTCTTTGATGAGACATATCACTCACTATAGTTATCCTCACAGTTACCGAATAATTGTCGGTTCAGTATCACAATGCTCCATAGTTCTTCAAAAATGATGAAACAGTGTCTCGTTACTGTATCCAATGTACAAATGGTGATGTCACTGAAATCTTGTCCATTTAGACAGTGTTAATTTAAAATTATCTTGGAAATCTTCAGCAGTGTCTTGATAGAATCTTTGGCTTAGATGGCATATTGACCTTTGATGATGGAAACCAACCTTCATGTTATATTACGGTAGATATGCTGTGATTCTAATTATATAATACACTTGATATTTATTTGTACAAAAGATACCTTAAATATATCAGTTACATATGTACTGTGCACAACTGTGAAAAAAAATTCCACATGTTGAAAAATGTTGAGTACATGTATGTATTTGTGATCATTTTAGGTGATGTGTCGATGGACGCTCAGTGTTAGGAAGAACTACAGACCTGTGACATACCACAACTGGAGACATGCATTCAATGTGGCCCAGACTATGTTTACAATGCTCTATGTAAGTAATGTAATGTATGTGTACTTATTTTAGCCGAATTCATATGTTAGCGGTGTTAGGGCTGTTAAGACTGCATTAATTTCAAGAATATGCTGTATCATGAATCTCCTATACATTAATGTGGAAAGTAATGACTTGTCAAGTGTGCTCATTCATGATTATGATAACATGTCAATTTGTCCAATTTTGCTATGTTTCTGCTAAAATTTGGTTGCATTAAAATAAGTCCATGTACAGTACTAGAGTTCTCTTGTTATGAGTTAGTTTCATCTTCTTAAGACAAGTGTACGTAATACATGTACCTTTAATACTCCCCCTTGTGGCATGTCATACACAAAACTGCATCTCTGGTGAGAGTCGTAACGGCCGGGGAGTATACTACGACAAGATCAGAGTCCATATTATAGTATTCTTTCATATACAAATGATTTTGGGAGTAAAATAATTCAAACACATTAACAAGCACTTAAATTATTCAAAGTTTTGTCCTGATAAGTCTCCGCGACAACACTAACCGGAGACGCAGTTTTGTGTGTGACATCCGACAAGGGGGAGTAAGGTATTACGTACACTTGTCTGGAGAAGATGAGTAAGTTTGTGTTGTCCAATTTTCACACAAAATTCATAGTTTAAGGACAGTCTGCAGAATATACCATTCATAGTTTAAGGACAGTCTGCAGAATATACCCTTTTCCTACGAGGGCTGATTTATATGTTGTGAGCCTTGGTTTTCTGGGTTGCAGAAGGTATTTTGCTGATAGATTATCTCCGAAAAGGACAAACAATCAATGGCACATACTATGCTTCACTTCTGACACAGTTACAGGAAAATATTAAACTTAAGTGCCAAGGAAAGCTCACTAGTTAAAGGTATGTTGTTCCATCAGGACAATGCTCTGTCACTGCCATGGCTGCGATTCGTGATTGTGGCTTTAATTTATCTTGCTTCATCAGACTTTCATCTATTCCCAAAACTGAAAGCAGCAATTTCTGGCACCCACTGGCACCCCGATGATGACGTCATACTTGCAGTGGATGGTTTTCTGACCAGTCAAGTTAAGGAGTTCTTTAAAAGTGGTATTGAGGCCCTTAAACACTGGTGGCAAAAGAGTATAGATACTTAAGGGGATTATGTAGAAAAATAATGCAAAATGTCTTATAAAATTCAAATCCTTAAATACAAGGCTCACAACATATCAATCAGCCCTCGTGGTATTAAAACTTGGCTATTGCATACTTCATATGCATAATACTTTAATCAAATTTGAAAGGATGTCAAGCATGATGAAACTCAAAACCCAACAAAGGTCAATAACACTCTCAAGGACATTGCCATATGTTTAAGACCATTCAATACAATAAGGAACATTTCTGTTCATGAATAATATAGTCTGTTATACCCATACATTGTATAATATTTCTTTACTACGTGTATTTTATTTTAAGACTGGTGGGTTGATACCAAAGTTTGACAAGTTGGATGTACTAGCCATGTTAACAGCCTGTTTGTGTCATGATTTAGATCACAGAGGGACTAATAATGCATTTCAAGTCAAGTAAGTCAAGTAACATTTTGCTGTTAAGATTTCTCAATTGATAAACCACTGAAATTTTTATAAAGCAATTTAATTTTGTTGCATATTTGTACATGTATTGAAATAATTAAACTTTGTCAATATTTTCAGGACTGCCTCACCTTTGGCCATGTTATACAGTACATCTGTAATGGAGCATCATCATTTTGATCACTGTATTATGATTCTGAATAGTGAGGTAAACATTTTTTATTAGAGAATGTCTTGTTCTCAGAAATTTATATTTTATGTTACCAAAGATACATGAATCAGAACTAAGCATGTTCTTTTTCTAGTTGGTTAAATATGTCATACTGATTTATTACAACAAGGCATGTAAACATCAACGTCATGCATTTTGTTGCAACCATGATGAGTGAATTAATGAACAATGTTGATGATAGTCAAAATGTAACCATGATGCATTTGTTCGGAAATACAAATTTAAGTTATCAGATCAGTCTTGCTTTTGTCCATGAGTATACATGTACTATTATGAAATCAATTTGTCCAGCCATAGTATTGGTCAATTTACGACGTCAAATACATGTAATTCATTTTCAAAGTAATGGCTTTAACTGTTGAAAACCAAAAGTCATATTTATAAACTTCAGACATTACTTCAGTTGGCAACTTTTTTTATTTGATTGCAGCGTCTTGATGCATTGTCATCTTTTCCATTGAGACATCACAATTTTGAAAATATTTCCAAATTCTGTGATGTCTGGTGTCTGACTACTGGAAAATGAGCTATGTCGTCACATTCCAGTTTTGTAATACATGTACATCCTATTTTGTTAAAATTCAACTTGGTTTGTCCATATTCTTTATTTTTCTTTCATTTACAGGGAAACAACATATTTCAATCCCTTTCACCAAAAGACTACAGACGAGTCATCAAGATGTTAGAACATGCTATTCTATCCACAGATCTGGCTCTATACTTCAAGTATGTCATTTACTGAGCTTAAACGTGTTATGTGATGTTACTTTCATTTGTTTACTCATTCTCTGAGTTTTCGATAGATTGGTTTAAATCGTTCCCCACCTTGCTACAGGAATTTACTCAAGATGCTGATTACTTTTATCAGTATAAAGGGGTAATGAGTAAATCCTGTAGCAAGGTGGGGTACACTACTTTAAAAACAAAACTTTTCCAGTTTCCATTGGATTCAATGTTAATTTTGACTGTTTTAACCCAAATGAGAATATCACTGCCTGTAAAAAAATCAGCAACAATCTGGTTTACATGTATTTCTTAGAATGAATTTCTTTTATTGAGAAAAGAAATTGTTGATCCCAACTGGGCTGAATGTCCCATCACTTTATTTGAGTTCCTTTGTGTTTTGATACGGTATTTTTATAAAGCAAAGAAAGTTCTTATTTTGGCAAAATTTTATGTGAGATGAATCCATTACTTTGAAATGTGTAATTCATGAGAACTCAATTTGTGAATCTTATTTTAAAAAATTTGGCATGAAAAAATGTACTGTATTATCTGTATATGACAGCATTTGTGATAACATACATTGAATATTATTGAATATTTAAAGCATTTACTTTATATGTTTGATTTAGGAAAAGAGGAGACTTTAAAAAACTTGTTGATGCTGGTGAGAATGAGTTTGCAGAATTACAACAGAAAAATCTTCTTGTGTAAGTTGGAGTTAAATCGCAGATGTTTGTGTATTATTTCATTTTGGGAATAAATTAGAGGGCTTTCCTCTCAGTCCCCATGAATGTTTTTGGTATTGGGAATATAAACACATCTCATGAATTCTAGGGAGTCTTCTGGTAAATATTCCAACATGTTCTCCTCAGCCCATTCTACTTTTTGCATAATATTTTCACGCTAATAATGTGTATTCAAAGCATCTGTATCTGCGTTACTGATATTTTTAGCTCACCGGGACGAAAAAGTCCGGAGAGCTAATGCCATACCCTTGGCGTCGTTGTCATCATCGTCCGTAGACAAAACTGTAACCTGGGCTGTATCTCTTGAACTATAAGGGATAGGGCTTTGATATTTCACAAGTAGATACCTTGTGATGAGACCTTTCATTTGAGACCATGACCTAGTGACCTTGACCTTGGACTTTGACCTACTTTTCAAAAACTTTAACCTTGTTTCTGACAAAAACCTGTATAGGCGAACTATGTAATCTTTGATTACCCTATGTTTATTTCCATTTTAGTGCCATGATGATGACTGCTTGTGATGTGGCAGCCATTACTAAGCCATGGGAAGTACAGAGAGAAGTGGCACAATTAGTGGCTAATGAGTTCTTTGAACAAGGAGATATTGAGAAGACACAGCTAGGTGAAACTCCAATGGTAAGTGGCTTGGTAATTAAGTCAAAATGCTGATAGGAAATGAAATTAACCTCACCAAACTAATGCTATTTTGTATATTTCAGATTCTATGTCTATCGGCATCATGATCAAATTTCTCAAGACGTTAATTATTCTTATTTTTGACATTCTTATGATCCAGGGGTGTTTATATAATTTCTATAGTAATGCATTTTGTGCAGTACTATAAGACTTCACACTGATACTGCCTACATGTATATCTATATCAAAATGCATCTGATCCATTTGACTCAAAAGGGTCAAGGTCACTACCAGCACAATCTAGTTTTGAGTAGTTATGAACTTTCATCTTCAGAAACACTTCTTCACAAAGTCTTGATACTAAGTGTATAAAGCAAAAATGTCCAATAGCATGTCACTGCTTCATATACTGAGTGAAAAATATTGTGGAATGCATATCCACTTGTTTATAATCAGTAACAATGGTCTTCTCATAACATCTTTACTTTCAGGCAATGATGGACAGAGAGAAAAAAGATGAACTGCCTAAAATGCAAGTGGGGTTTATAGATGCTATATGCCTACCTATTTACCAGGTAACGCCCGAGTTGTACATATTTACATGTATATGGGATATTGGGATATTTTGGTACAGAATGTGTTTGATGGATATTCTATGTGACAGATAATTTATGAGTCAGAAGCGTCATTTACATGCACTCTGCAAAAATCAGTGTTGAAGATCATTGATCATAAAGTGATGAAAGAAAATTCTATGAAACCATCAGTTTCTTTTCTATCTATTTTTAAATGTGTCAATTGATGGGTCACTCTTTAGTAAATCAAGATTTAGGAGAGAATGTTTGAAGTGGATTGGGTCAAATTACCATGGTTACTTACAGGTTACTATGCTATATATAACACTTTCGTGAAACTAGGCTTATCTATTGTGATGCATATATTAAGCACTTACATGTATCAATTTTGTGTATGTTTCAAATACTAGTATATTGACTTTTATTGTGTGAAGAAATTGATTTTACATGTATTACATTAGAAAATTGAACATCACCCATATACTTCGCAAATTCCATTATGAAGGAAAATTGAGATCAAGTCTATCACTTCATTTAGAAAATTATGGATTTCTATTATGCTTCTATTATACTTGAACTGCTAACAGGCATTTTCTGACATGTGGGGAAATTTGAGGCCGTTGAAAGATGGTTGTGAAAGAAATCGTTACCAATGGTTACAGCTGTATGAGGCTAGAGAGGGTGCTTATAATCTGTATTATTTTCACACACTACTTTCTGGATCCCATGTATTTGTTTTGTGATTGGTGCATTTCCTTATTATTTCTTCACAACAAATAAATCCTAGTTTACATGTATTCACAAATATTTTCAGATTGTACATTTTCCAATAATTTCAGTCTCAAGAGCATTTCTTGAGACAGCTTTCTTATCAGAAAATAAGAAATTTGAAACCCTCAAGGTGTATGTCTGTCTAGTGGTCACAATTTAACATAATTGAATATAATGCTTTACATATGTGTCATACAATATCCAAAACTTTGTTACAACTATGCTTTGATACGTCAAAAAAAGGGAAAGTTGGTCATATCATATTTACGCTTCGAAGTCTGAAGGAATGTCAAAAGGCAAAAATTCAAATTAAGGTCAAAAATAACTTTTATTATGTCATTGATAGTCAGTCTTTCTAAAATATGGTCAAGTATACACATACTACAGGGCCAAACATACTTTTATCTAGAAAGCTATAACTGTTAAACTGAACTTGTCAGGAATATTAATTACATTAAGAATAATTACTTGTAGAAGGTCAAGGTCACATATTTTATACCTCCATCACACGAAGAGTTTATTGCTCAATAAACATAAATTTGTTGCGCAATAAATTTGCTTTGTGTTCTCACTACAAAATTTATTGCACAATAAATTTTTTATTTATTTCGTAATTTTATTGCGCAGCAAATCTTGCCGTGAGAATGCTTTGCAGAACTGTTGTGTGATAGATCTTGCGCATGCACATCTTCATGGCAAGAGAAATTAGGAGATGGATATACTCATCAATATAATTATTCGATGTCTTTATTTGTAAGATTCTACCGAGAGATTCATATTTTTTGTAAATAAAAATGCTTTTTCTATTTGAACCCCTTGTAGAAAACAAATTATGTGGCAAGTTAATACTCTAGATTGAGTTGACTATTTAAAAATTAAGATTGTTTGAAAGTTTATTTTATTTCTTAAAAAAGATGATAGTCTTTTGAGACTATATGATTATTATTGAAACAAAACCTTTAACTCATGATTTTTGTACATGTTTATTGGCATTTTATTGCACAACAGATTCAGTCCTGTGAGCGCGAAAAAGCTTCTTGCAAAATAAATTAGTTGCACAATAATGGTATTGTGAAACAAATATATTGTGCAACTGTTTGAACGAAGCATTAGATCAACAATAATGAATCATTTAATATTCTTGTGAAGGCATTAATCTAAAATGTCTGAAAGAAGTTGAGTATAAAAAAAAAAGTCCAAAGACTTTAATGTTCCTTTTTTTTTTTTTTTGTCTGAAATAGTACAATTCATAGAGAGTTTTTGACCTACTGTTGTTGAATTTAAGAGGTTTTTTTTCAGACTTAAGGGGTTGTCACAGTGTTGCTTTACATTGGTTAGGACATTCACAGTTCATTCATAAGTGAGCAGCATGAAGAGTAGAGCTCCTTAAGTCTGAAATCCTATTAATAATATTACTTTATCTTGTCTAGTAAATAGTGACATAGTTATGAATTTGGCAATTACGTAAACAAAAGGATGGGCTGGAATAATGATGACATAGTGTCATCTGACATTTATGGAATTGTCATTTTATTGAAAAATGGAACTATGTAAAAAGAAAAAATTTTGTCAGACAGACAAGATGAAGTAATTGATTTCTTGGAATGAACCTTTCTTTTCCTGTATCCTATTTCTGAGTAGAGGAGGGTTCATGTATTAGACATCCTTACCTTACCTTGCCAATGTGACAGATGATGTTGTACTTTCTTACCTCCCAGATGTTCGCTGAGATGAACAAAGGTTTAGATCCCATGTACGATGGTGTGAAGAACAATCGAGCCAACTGGCAAAATTTAGCCGACGATCATCAGCGTAAGATAACGGACAAAAATAACATGGGTTAGAATCAGATCCTGTTATTGCTGTTCATACTCTCTCTATTCCTTATTCACTAGTGTCTAATCAATGTTGTACCTAATTCTGTGCTAATTTCTAATACCAAAATATATTTTTCTTCATCAAGTTTTATCTTTATTTAATACTACAATGAATTTTTATGTGATTTACAATTCTGTATTCTCTACAATATCTTTTTACTTAATAACACAAGTTCTCTGAATTACGTAACTTCAAAAGGGGGGAGTATAGCAATTATGGGCCTTTCATTTCATTGTCCTCTGATAAAGCATAGAATTACATTGTAACCATGTAAATTATTACCGTAATCATAAAGAAAAAGGTAAAAATAAAGTCATTAGTTAAGCTTTTATTCATTTGACAAATTGGTACTTTCATGTTCTCCTGTGAAAAGAAGACAAATTCAATTCCCTCTAAAGATAAGCAAGCCATGCAATGGTGATGTGATCTTACATAGGGACATAAGTCAGATAGAAATGGTTATCATATGTCTGAAATTCAAATAAATAAAAAATGATAAAGCAGATAGTGACTGTGATCTTATCGTAGCACAATTATGTCTATTTTGTTTTAGCTCCTACAATTCTTCTTTATTTTGAGCAGATATCCACAGTGAATGCAATATTTGCAAGCTTAATTATGCACTTCCCAGTCTTCACCATTAAATATTGCTTTTACATTGACAGAATTGTATAATTATGATTTATTTTGTAACAAAGTAAGAAATGATTGCCCCCTGGGAATGAACGATTATATTTTTCTGGTTGTATTTCACCAATTTGCCAACCTTTTGATAATCTAGTATTGTTACAAATTTCATTGATTAATGTTACCATTTCATACTATATGTAATACATTCTTCTTTTGGTCAAAACAAATTTTACCACTAGAGTATTCATTTAAAATTATGTATTAAAATTGACCTTCATTTTATGCTTGATTCATCAATCATAGTCATGGCAATTCATGAAAAAAAACTAGATTATGATATTTCCAAAAGTCTGACCTTGACCTATATTTAACATTAGAATATTTTGCTTCAAATATTAAGCAAAAAAAGAAAAATGTCACATACCAAAGTAAAGATGATAAAGATTAGGATTCCTACATTTTTCCTTCTGCTACTTTGCTTTAAAACTCTCAACTTTTGAATAATGTACTCAATCGATATGAAATATTCTGATCGCATCTTTAGAGAACTGCTTAAAACAGGATCACCTTTCAGCAATTATTTTACTGAATTTAATTGATTTAGCCTTGCAATCAAACCTGAAATATATTTTTGATTGCAGTTTCTTGTTACGTTTTGTCTTTATTTGGAGAATGATTTTTAACTCACTATGTAACTTTGTAATATTCCACTTTATTAATGCTTTTTCAACACACTAACTAGACGTGAGATTTGTTTTTGCTTCTGACATGACCACCTGCTGATTTTCTCACAGATGACGAGAAAGCACCGGCTGATAAACCTCAACACGAACAAAAACAAAGCACAGAAACTAACGGCACCATTGCTAAGCAGGAAAAAGACATCATTAATTCTAAAGAGAAAAGAAAGGTCTTCTAATGTTTCATTCTGTTGTAGAATATTTTAGCCGATTTTTTTTTTTTTTTTTTTTTTTTAGTTATTACTTGTTTATTTTTTACATTTTTTTTTCTAAATATTTATGAATGATATGTTATTTGTTGGCTGATTTATATTGCATTCACTGTTATTACTTATATACATTTCAAGCATCCAATGCAAGTACAAAAATATCTGAAATGTCAAATTTACTATAATTGTCTTTTTCTTCTCTTGCTGTTTTAATTCTTCCTGTGATATAGATTTAGGAGGATATATATTTACTTACTTAGTCCTAATTCGCACTAATACAAAATCATTAACAAATTCTATTTAATGCAGGAAATTGGCCTTAATTATATATACAATGTACATGTATTATATTGTATTGATTTAATATCACATATCATATCTTAGGACATTAAAAGACAATTACTAAAATTCTTGTATCATTTATCACTGACATTTGTATACCTTCTTTGTAACTTTTTAAGAATGAAATATAAAATTTGCTACAGAAATAAAAGCTGCAATCTAATTTGTTTATCTGAAATTAAGAATTCTTTTCTGGATAAAGTTCAGCATTAATTGAGAATTACTTTCATTATTATAGATATCAAACGGGACTAATGCAGGAACGTCAAAGAGAGTTACCATCAACGAGCCAAAGAAAACCAAAGTTTGTGTATTATTGTAACATAAAGCTTATAATGGTTGAAATGTTTCAAATCAATCTTCAGAGTTTTTATCATGATTGTGATATTGATGAACTGTTTGTTATAAGGGGGCCGATTTTGGGAGCCAAATTATACATGTGATCTAGTCCTTAAGTCATTGCAAATACAGTATCAAAGAATGTAATTTTAATCTGATCTCTGTCATAGATGTTGAATGTAAACTCTTTTTGTATTAACATATCAGAAAACTTTAGAAAGATTCAAACCGTCCAATTGAAAGTATTTTTGTGTCGATATTATTGTAATATATCAACATCATAATCTTTGCATTATTATGAAAGACTGATTAAAGTTTGTGTTGATGACCTTGTAACCTTGACCTGATTAACCGTTGGTCACAAATGAAATATCAAATGGTAATGTCGCCGGCATGACTACTTTAAGTTTATGAAATATTAGTGAATTATGTTTTAGAAATTATACAAGTTCTCTACAACAACACTGGCTTTACCATCTGAAGGTGTACTCCCACATGTTTGAAGTTGATTCTGCAAGTATTTATTGTGATGAAAAAAAAAAATAACAAAAAAATCATTCATCGCTGAATAAGAAAAGTCATGCATTTTAATATATGTATTTGACCAGGTGATATCTATAATGTTACATTGAATGACCAAGGCCATTATGAAACTCAACCAAGTACATTTGTACTTATAAATTGGTAATGTTCAAGGTCATTTTACCGCCATGACCAGGTCTGATTCAAGGTCAGTTGACCTTACATGTATGTGATATTCTTATGTACTATGTCTAATGCACTGACCATTACCGACATGTATTTATATATGATTTGCCATTGTTGTTGTGATGCAGTAGAAATGATCCAAGTTTACAAGACATGATATTAACATTAGATGTAAAGTTTTATAACCACATAAGCTTCATACAAGTCAGTATGAAGAGGAAAAACCTTCAGAAAAAAAAATCATTTTATTATAATTATTCAAAGTAGTAATGAAAACATGTATAAATTTCAAAGCTGAAAGAATTGGTAGAATCAGCACATACTCATAAAGCACCAAGAAATTACAATGTATTGAAAAAGAAAGAATGATAAAATAAGTAAACTGAAATGTAAGAACTGCTTCTACCCTGTCCATAACACCTTATATGACACAGTAATAGTGTATTAAAACATTTTACATGTCTGTTAATTGTACAATTACTTTGCATAATACATGTCAATATATGACATTTCCATTGCAGAAGAATCCTCATGTTAAGCGCCCCTTATAGGCATGTATAATTCTGGTTGCCTACTATGACGTCGCGCTTTAGTTTTGAAAGTAACATAGAATTTACCAACATTCAGATACATTTGATGTTATAACATTCAATACGCTCATTATTAATGCTAATCGGGGTGTCTAATATTTAGTACAAATGGAAATATAAGTAATGACTGTCTTACTTTGGGTGTACATGGTAGTATAATTCTGGTCGGACACGTGCAAATTTTCCGAGAATCGCTTCCCGATTCACATAATTTGAACGTGACCAACCAGAATCATACTACCATGAACACCAAAAGACATTTCAGTCATTTCTTAACTATATTTTGTGTTGATATGCATTTTAGAGTTTACATCGTACTGATGAAAACATCGTTACCGTCTGTGATATTTCGTTTTTATTTTGCTTCTTTACTTTTTACTTTTTTGCGTTTTATTAAGTTTTTTGTTTATTTTAGTCTTTTGTTCTCTTTAGTGAATACCTATTCGATTACATTGTTGAATCATTGTTTTAGAGACATATCCATGAATATACCATACTATATAACAGTAAAATATCAAATTATTTACTTGTTCGTACTGTGTATCATGTGATACTCTACATGTATATTTATATCTAAAGGTAGAACAGTCATAATGCCTTTCAACATTGACTGTGAAAAAGCAGTTTCTGTATCATTTCTTCTCAGGTTCAATACTTGTATTTCATATTTTATTATTTATTTACATTCATCTTTTTTTTACGTTTTGTTGAATGCTCTAGATAAATGATCTGGTTGAAAGTTGTCTGTTTACTTCTCATATTAAGGCAATTTAAGCATTTAGATTTCCTGTGCGCCTTTTGTTTGTTATTTTCTGCAAAGTTAATAGTACTTTTCTTGAATTTAGTTGAAATCAAGACTTATTATTATAATGTCCCCTCGGTCAATATTTTCAAATTAAGAAAATATCACACCATATTCACCTCGTGAAAAGTCCATAATTGTATAATGTTTTCATTGACAACATCTCAAGGATATAATTAAGTGTCTTGACTATTGACTGATTTATGATTAGAACTATTTTGTCATTCTTTTCTTCTCAAATCAGAGATTGTCGTTGAAATATCATTATAAATGAAACCACCACCAAAAAATTTAAGTGTTGAAAATGTATTTTAAGGAGTAATTAAAGCGTGAAAAAAAAAATCTGATATCTGTTCCAAAATATTGTGTCAAGACAAGATTCATAAATGATCTGTTGAAGATTTACAAGTATGTATAATTTGTAAACTCGGCCTTGTGTTAATGTTATAGGTGTACTATTATTTCCTTTGTTTACTTGATGTTTGTAGTTGTTACAACTGCAGAAAAATGATAAACATACAATAAAACATAACAAATGTCTGTTTTCATTTTGAAAGAAAATGTTGCAATTTTGTCTCCATGCCAACTATTGGGGTCTGTGAATGTATACTTATGAACAGCTAGCTTCACTAATTCTGTTCCCTTAGACTAATGTGGTGCAAACCAACTGTCTATCACAATCACATGTTATCGATCGAGCTATGGCAAGATAATGTGCACATTATAATGTAGACCATGCAAGTGTCAAAACCTATCTGAATATAGTGCTCAAATATTTCTACTATCATATCGGTAAAATTTCTAATGTAATAATCCACAATCTACGGCTATGATTATTTAGATATTTATCATTGAGTAACAAAACCTAGATAGGGAATTTTACCAATATGAAGGCAGAAATTATTTTAAGTTATGGTGTTATGCAATATAATCTTATCATGCGTTAATTAACATGCCATTGTGATACACAATCAGCTTGCGCCACAGCAGTCTATGGGAAGGAATTGAAGCCTCTCACACACAAAAAAAATATATATATACATGTAGAAATAGAATTAATGTATGGGACAGGCAAAATATTGAAGCTAGTGAACAGCATAAAAAACAAGACTGACATCTTAAAGACATCAAATGTTCCCCATAGGGGGATATGAAACCCATTGATTTTCAAGGTCAAAGTTCAAGGTCACTCTGGACTAAGGCTTGAAATCTTTCAGAACAGCATAGAAGACAAAGCATTGATCATTTGATTACCGAACCTTCAACAAATGAGAAGAGGATGAACCAAAGGTCAAGGTCATTGTGGTTTTTGGCTCAAAACCCTTGTGGACAGCATAGAAGTAAGAAATCATTATAGAAACATCAAATCTTCATCCTTTTCAAGGTCAAGGTTACTGTGGACTTTGGCTTAAAATACTTGTGAACAGCATAGAATATTTTTAAAGCAATCATCATAGAAACATCAAACCTTACACAAATGGGAATAGTATGACCCCTTTTTAACATAGTTGCAGGGGGATATAGTAATGCTGTCATTTGTGTGTAAGTGAGTGTAAGCGTGTGTACTTCACACTTTTGTATACAGCCTAGAGGACACAGTTTTGATTGGATCTTAACCAAACTTCATACAGGTATTCCTTATGGCAATAGGAAGATCCCTATTGATTTTCAAAGGTCAAAACCACAGATTGGAAATTGCTAAAATACTTGTGTACAAGGTAGGGGGCACAGTTTTGATTGGATCTTGATCTTCGTAAACTTATTCCTTTTGGTGAGAGAGTTGATTTTTAAGGTTAAAGGTCAAGGTCACAGTATATAAATGGCTAAAATCCGTGTATACAGCCAAGAGGGCAGTTTTCAATGGATATACACTTATTCCTTGTGGGAAGAGAATGAACCCAATTGATTTTCAAGGTCAAATGATTGGAAATAATTAAAATCAATGTATACAGCCTAGAGAGAGCAGTTTTGAATTGATTTGATATTTACCAAACTTCATACACTTCTTGTTTATGACAGGAGGAAGAGCTCTATTGATTTTATAGGTCAAGGTCACAGATTGGAAATGGTTCAAATTTTTGTGGAAATAGTTGAAGTCTGTATACAGCCTTGAGGATGCAGTTTTGATTGGATCTTTTCCAAACTTCATACACTTTTTGCTCATGACAGGAGGAAAAGCCATATTGATTCTCAATGTCATAGGTCAAGGTCACAGATTAGAAATGGTAAAAATCCTTGTATACAACCTAGAGGAAGCAGTTTTGATTGCATCTTTACCAAACTTCAATCATACACTTATTGCTCATGACAGGAGGAAGAGCTCCATTGATTTTCAAGGTCAAAGGTCAAGATCATAGATCTGAAATAGTAAAAATTATTGTATAGAGCCTGAGTACATTGATTTACATGCCGTGCGAGGGGATGCTACGCTTTGCGTTGCTTAGGTTTTACTATTTTCATGTTTAAAGATCAAGGTCACAATATACTTGGGCTTAGAATCCTTGTGAACAGCTATCATAAAACATCAAGCCTTCAACAAATGTCCCCTATTGGGATAGGATGAAGCCTATTGATTTTTAAATTCAAATGTCATTGTCACTATGGACTCAATTTTAGAATAAATCCTTTTACTTATAGCATAGAACATGCAGTTGCAAGGGGATGCTATGCTTGCATTGCCTTTATTATTATTCCAATGACATCTCCAAGTTTTCCGTATACTCCATGTTCAATTTTGTCAAATTTCAAGGTAAAATGTTTCTGGTTTCAAAAGTGAAAAGCGTAAATATTTAAGATCAGAAGGGGATTCAAGAGGGAGGGGGGCGTAACCCCCCCCCCCCCTTCCCCTAAAATTTTCCAGTTATAGGTAAAACGATCATTTTCAATAAAAAAAGGAGTAAATATTATCTACCTCTTAATAAATATAATAGTTAAATGCATCAATTTCCATTCCAGGGCTCCGCCCTGGACCCGATGGGGACCTAGGCAGTTTCCACATCCCTCATCAATTCT
Organism: Pinctada fucata; assembly: GCA_028142955.1. NCBI lineage: Eukaryota > Metazoa > Mollusca > Bivalvia > Pterioida > Pteriidae > Pinctada > Pinctada fucata. The sequence goes on along the minus strand of AP027105.1, from coordinate 39,016,551 downwards.
TAACGCCCCCCCCCCCCCCCCCCCCCTTTAACTGAAAAGCTGGATCCGCCACATACACAGGGTTTCACGTATGAGGAAGCCAAATTCTAATGTTGTCCTCAGCATGACTAGAGAACGTCGACTTTATTCATACATTCACTGCTAGTACTATGGACATCTCATTGAGAAAAAAAAGTCACCTTGAAGTCCATGTGGCATGTAGAATAATCCTGTCAAAAGTATCCAATAAGACTCCAATGCAAGAAAACATCTAGACAGTCTAGATCATCTTTGGTAATCCTCCAAGGTATATATATTTACAGAATGCTGTTATTGTACATAAATATTTTACTTTGATATAAATACGACAGAAGTGGTGTTTCAATGAATCATTTTATGAAATATATATATCCAGGGCATATGAAATACACTCGAGGACAGTTGCTGTGCTCTTCTTATGGTCGCAAATAAAGGTTACCTGTATACCATCACTATGAATCCAAGATATAGACCATAACATCACGGTTACAGAAGTACATGTATAATGAAAAAAGGATCTGAATTTTGAACAGGAATAAACATTCATACACATTTTTAATTATTTCATAAAGTCATTGTTACAAATTTCAAATTTTCTAAAAAGAATTAAAGGTGAAATCCCAATCATGATTATCTAGCTGCGATGACAAGATATAATTATAATAAAACTAGAATTCATCGAAATTGACACGCTGATGTTTTGCTGAATAATTGCTGATGAATTTTGTATTTCTGCGTGAATTAATATTCTCTCAAATTGTCTGTTTAGAATGAACCGTAGCAACGATTTCTGAGTTAGATCTATAACAAAGGAAGACATCGGACACGATGACAATATTAAGACATCTATAACAGGCGAGACACTTGCAGGCGAGGACAAGTGTAAGTCAACTTAAATGCACAGATGACGTCACGTATATTGAAGAAGTAACACGTACTTTTAACTATAATGAATAGACAAATCGTCAAAATCTTAATTCAGTATTTTCACATCGAGATCCATTCATAAATTAAAACGTAATTCCTCTATAATAAAACATTCCTCCGATCCTCATCTTGCAGGTCATGGGTTCAAGGTCGCCATGCAAAAAGGTGAAGAGGGTGTGGTGAGGTACTGACGTCCATGGACTGCATGTCACGTGAGTATACAGAACCTTGCATGTGTGAGTATCTCTCCATCAGGTGGGGGTATAGGCTATAGTCACGCATGAATAACCACGGTTGCCACGCAACATTTTGCTTGGTATCTGTTTTTTGACCAGACGAGGATGGTTCGGGTGGAGTTGTTTTCGCCTCTTCTTTAGATGGTGCATCATCTGTTGATATGAATTGTTCGTAATGGTAAAATGAAACAACAAAGGTTATTTTTTGATTGAAACAAGCTAGAACAGCCTTACTCTTCTAAAGGTTAGGATTTTTAGGATGACAGTTCTGACATCACTGCATCTTCTTGCAAGAAAAACAAATGTGAAAATATGGAAGCCGTATATATTTCTTTTACTATCTACATGTTATATCAATGGTCGAAGTTATGGATGTAGATTTTCCAAAATGAAGTGAAACGTTAAAGTCACGATTACCAACACGCCAAAATGTTTTAAACATGTCATTAATCGTTCAAAATTTTGCAGTTTGCTCCGTCCCGGAGGAGGGGGTGCGTATTTCAAAGAAAGGAGGGGATCTCCAACAACACTCGGTTGCAACACCCACAGCAAAACCCGAAAACACCCAATTCAAAAACACATAGCAGACAACTCACAGAAAGAGACGTAAAAGGGACAATGTCCACTGTGACATTGACCTTGAGAATCGATAGGGTTTATCCTCTATCTCCCCTGAGGAACATTTGTGGAATGTTTGATGTTTCTATGATGATTGCTACATGTACTAGTATGTCTTCTATGCTGTCTACAAAGATTTTAAGCCTAAGTCTACTCTGACCTTGGCCTTGATAATCAATAGGGTTCACCCTATCCTCATGAGGAACATTTGTGAAAGTTTTGATTTTTCTATGATGATTGCTTTGGCTTATATGCTGTTCACAAGGATTTTAAGCCCAAGTCCATTGTGACCTTGACCTTTGACCTTTAAAATCAATAGGGTTCGTCTTTTCCCCATTGGGAACCTTTGTGGAATAATTGATGTTTCTATTATGATTTCTATGGCTTCTATGCTGTTCACAAGAAAATCCGGACACACCCTCACACACGGACGCAAGGCTGCGATTCTATATCCCCTCCGCAACAGAGTTGCGAGGGGATGAAAATCAATACAAACCTGTAATAACAACTTTAGGCGACACTCCTTTCCTCCATTTTGCTCTACGATTCTGGAACCATATCTGAAAAGACAAAACTCTGAAATAAAGGAAAGCCAGAATTGGTCCTTATACTTTATTGGTAGCCAGATTAAGAAAGCTATATAAACATGGGACCACTGAGCTCATAAACATCGTCAACCTGCTAAAAAAAATCCCAAATCCTAACAATGTTCTCAAGATCGACCCTCTAAAATTTGTTTTTTGTTTTGTTCCACGCCGATCCGCCAAGAAAGATCTGGTTGGATATTACATATGTATGCGACTTCTCAGCAAACGCTACTTATAGATTTCACAGAATTCACAAGAAGCTATTTTAAAAGTGCTCAGGGTACTCCAACAAGTTTGTGTCCTTCCTGTCGATCCGTCATCAAATATTACCGTTTGGGACTTTGGTTGACTGACATATTTTATTGGGTATCACATTTGCTAAATGCATGGTTTGATTGCATGGTACCGGTATTAGTGCAACTGAACAGTAAGTAAAAACTTACTTGTACCCTGGATTCATTGAGGGACAATCGTCTTGCTAGTTCCTCTCTCGTGACCACGTCAGGATACGGTGCTTTTCTGAAGGATTTCTCCATCTCCCTAAGTTGGTATGACGAAAACGTCGTTCTGGAATAAAAAGATATAGTACTTCGAGCGCATGTATTTTCAAAAGTATAAATAGTGTACGCGAAGAATTTGTTTCGTGTAACATTTCGAAAATACGTCAGCCAACAAGAGCCCTTGTTACCATTTTTGTTGACAGAAATCTTGTGAGGTTCTATGAAGTGGTTGTATTGAAAAAAAAAAAAATTGTGTCAGAAAACACACTGACAGAAGATACTAGTCTTAATTAAACCATTTCATGACTATTATAACTGTCGCGAAGTGGTTTTCAACCACTTGTTGAAGATAAGTGAAGGATAGTTGGGACGACAGAGTGAATGAAACATATTTTATTGGACAGAGGATAAGGAAGGTAAACTTTTTGATTTGTGTAAAAAAAATCATATAAGTTATAACATATTTTTAATCCACTGAATTGATCACTTAAGGTGAATTATAAATGATTTGGCTTCCATATAAAATATTGTTGTCTAAATTTGTTTCCAACTGGAAAAGTGAGATAAATACATGTACATGTAACTCGCCAAAGGTTCTGAACAATATAGAGTAATTTTAAAAGTTATCATCATTTATATTTATATATTCTAATTTTGTTTGCAAAGCATATGTCGTTTTTCAAACACTTTATCAAGTGAAGTTAAAGTTGAAAAGGTATTTGTCTTTCCTGAAAACTAATATCCCACTATTCTATAATCAGAAACTCACAAAGTGAACCACAAAGTTGATCTATGCTGATTGTCTGGACGATTTATTTCTCAAAGCAGATGTATCACGTTAAATAAATTTCGATCTTTTTTGTACATCAATTTGCAATTTCAATCAGCTGAAATGAATTGCAGGCTACAATTTCATATATGTGAAGTCAAACATAATTTCCGTAAAAAATAACTGAAAAGAACAAAAATGCTGCTATCATTCATATCAGCCTCTGCTTTCAATCCGCCGAAAAAAAAGAAAAAAAAAAATGTTCACGCAAATTGTTGAGAAGATTTATGTTCACAAAATCGTAAATTGCATATTTTGTCTGTATTGAGAAGATCCTTAACACCATCAAATTTAATAACAATAATACCTATGTCGGGGTTTCTTGGTTTTGGGGTAGATGTCCGTGGCTCCTCTCTCTACGTCACTCCGTCTCACTGCCTGGTCATGAAGTCTCTGTAAACTTCGTATGACTGAGAACATATGTAAAAGCAAGAGAATGAGCAATAAATAAATAAATAACGGATAAGTTATAAACAGATATGAATTAATAAATCGTACACCGAACATGAATTGAAATGTCACTGAAGAAACAAAAGGGTTAAATTTCAAACAGATTGTGTTTTGTTTCATTTTATATTTTTATATTATATTCCATTCATTTTTTTTTCGTTTGTTCATTTAGATTACAACTGTCTGTTTTTTTGCGTTTTGATTTAATTTTCATATGTTATAGGTACTGAAGACTACCAAATGTAGTTTTGTTTAAGGCCATGAAAGATTATACTGAAAACAACTGAAAAGAAGTATATAAACTACAATAAATGAAAGATTATAATGAAAACATCCGAAAAGAAGTATATAAACTACAGTAAATGAAAGATTACAGCGAAAACATCCGAAAATAAGTATTTATAGTTCCATTTTATAGTACCGATTTTACGGTCTTTTACATGCATGTATAAATAACATTTGGTATACAATAATTAGTTTTTACCCAGATCAGAAACTAAGAGAAGGCTCGAATCTCTTTTAGAGGTTCTTGTGCGAATCTTTATAAAGATATATACTGAATCACTTACCAGAAGGTTCAAGCGCTCTGTTCATTTCCATGGTTTTCAACAGGAAGCAAATATGTCTCCAATATGTGAACTCTACTGTAGACAAATCTAATCCGATATGTCCCCCAAATGATGGTAAATTGTATATTACATATAGTTTTAGTGGGTCTCAATTATACGGTTATTTCCTAAATAAAAGTCATCTCGCGATTTGATATTGCTGGTAAATTATTATTGAATACATAGATCAAAGTTGTAACTATCTCAAACAGTGCGTCAAATAATAGAAAATTCATTTCTGCCAAAATTATATACCACCCAGTGTAATTGATGACTGCATGACTTTATTACTAACGATCGGCCATTAGGATTTAACCACTGTGCAAACTATGAGGGTATAATTGCTAATAAGTGGTCAATTAATTTCTTTATTGTTGGAGTTTGTCATTTGCTAAATGACGTCTCACCCCGCTTTGTTCGCTAAACGCAATACAGAGCTTAGGTATAGAAAGCCCCTATAATTCTAAAATTATGGCATTAATATTTCAAGATAACAAATCATTTGGTACAGCGCCTAATTGGCTCCCTCCATCCCATGGACTGACCCGCTCTGTCGACATGATCCCTCTCATCACTTGCAGGAATTAATCGCGCGACACCAGAACCGTGCGCTTTAAATTGATGCAGGATTCAACACGTGCGCTCGATTAAATAACGGTCCATATGCTGACATACTAATCTAATGTCCATTTACTCTAACATTAGAAGGTTAAATATCAGATTTAATTCTTTATTAGGCTACATCTCCTTTGTTGAATCTCTTTTATGGATAAAGCTTAACAATACGTGCCTAGTTATCCCTTAAAATTATTGTGTTCAGAATGATTAAAAAGTTGCCCCATTCAAACATCAGAGTAAACTTGAGAAACCTAAATTACGGTGAATCTAGGATTTCAGGAAAGAGGGGTACCCCGAGTCTAGCTTCGAAACTGACAAGCAAGTGGAAGCTTTCATTATCTCTCATTTGATTCATCAACGAATATAAAATTCAGTAAATTGAAATATAAGAATTTGAAGTTGGCGTGTAACATTGTTTGTCATATTTCATTGTTTTGGCTTTCTGAATGCGATCTAGTTTATCTTTGTCATTTTTTAAAATTCAAACTCCGTATTGTGCGCCTTTTTACGAACAAATCATCAGAAATATGCATGCGAGCAATATGGACGACGAAGCAATCATCAAAGATTGAGATTATTTATAAAGGTCAACGTAATACTAGTATCTTGTAAAAATGATAGAAGACAGGGACGCTACACAATGTACTTCGATGTCTTTAAATTACGTATATTTACTTGCTGTTCTTGTTGTTTTCTTTTTCTTCAATTTTTCTGTTTGATGAACTCAACATTTTATCTCTTCTTCCTAGAATATAACTTTTAACATAATCTCGGAACAAGATTTGAAGCTTTCTTTGATGTTTACTTATATATAATAGGACTAGGTTCACAATGATGCACATAGGGAGACAATGATTCAAGATCAATGGCCACATAATTATTCTCTGTCAAAGAAATAAGCGAGACTTTAGGGGATTGGTGGGTTCGGGGAGTTGCATATGCCTTTTATATATACGTCCCTGCTTATAAATGCGAGTCATTGGCCTAAGAATAGAGTCATCTTTTATGTTTTATTCATAAATATCGTTTCATTATTCGTGTATAGACCTAGTTTTTTTTTTTTTTTTTTACAAAAAGGGCGTTAGGCCGATCAGGAGAGGACCCAAGCCAGTACCATGATTACAATGAGAAAACCTATCAAGTAGCAGAAAATTAGCATTTTCACTAATACCAGGAGGGAGTCTGCATGGGTCGTGCTCCACCGCACGAGGGTTTTACCGTAGAGAACAACATGGCGGCCATAACGAAGCGACTGCCTTTGGCAGTACGTTATTTTACAGTTTGCAACCGCAAAGTTCAATGTCAGGTAGGTTTTCTGATAGAAACAGATACCCCTGACAGAGAAGTATAAATGTCACATTGTAATTTTGAAAGCCTTATCCAATTTCTTATGTCCTCAATGAATCTAGGTCAAGGTAACGGTTGCCTTGACTCAGTCTGACTGTTGAGTTGGCGGATCTGATGATTATGAGGGGTGGAAACGAAAAATTGTGCGAGACAACGAGTAACATTTGAAATTTACTTCAAGAAAAATCTTTATACGTGATGAACTCCCCTCTACACCCTTAATAATGCATAATATAAAGTTTATGATATACAATATTACCCCCCCCCCCCTGCCAGGAAAACCTGCCAGGAGTGAAAATTTAAGATATATGAGTATCTTGCCTGGACAATATAAAATAAATTACAGGAGGGATCCTATAGGAGTCTTCTTCCTACTAAACCAATGTTACAGTCATTTTTTATTTGTCAGACAACTGCAAGTCTTGGGACGTGATATTTTGCTGTGTCTTCCCTATTGCAGCTGCAGGTTTATGCATAATTTCTAGTCTAAGAATCAAGAAATTTTCAGGTAGCTTACCGCCCATACTTTTTGGTTTAAATTCTGTATGACTCATGGTGGAAAGATACCTGAAAAAATAGTTGATTCTTACACTAGAAATGATTCCGTTATCAGCTGCAACGAATAATTAAGACGCAGCAAGATATCACTTCTCCCTCAGAGCTGTCAACTAGAACTCGGTAGAATTTAAGATCCACTGATAGTTAAGTTTTTTAAATGGCTGAACTATCAGGTTGACCCTTTAGCTCTCTAGTTGAGCTGGACAGCTTATTAATTAAGGCGTTCCAGTGGTTCAATTAGTGCCAGTAGTAAATTGCATGAAGATACAAGTATTAACTTTCATCATAATTAATAGCTGCAGAAAAGGAGTTTTTTTTCTACCTGGCGGTAATCATTTTACTAAAAACATATACATATGCATACTTCAGAGTTTACAAATGTAACCAAAAATCCACAGGACATTTGTCCTGTAGTTTTGTGAAATTTCTTAAAATCCACTAGACAAAGGTAAAATTTACAGGACAAATACAAAATGATTTATTACAAAATTGAGAGAGAAAAGTATACAAACTTTAAAGTACTCACAATGTCTGTGACACGTAACGGCATGTGGTCAGTATATCTCTATATTTTCAACCAGCACGGGCTGGGATACAATTTCTCAAGAATTCATTTCCAAAATGTAAATAAAGTGGGCAATAATAGCATTCTATATTGACTACTACATTACTCGCAGATTAGCCGTTACTGTAAAATGACTCTATCTTGATGTCATGCTGAAACTATACCATGTACATTTTGTATAACGGGACACACGGTGATTTCACTGAAATAATATCTAACATTTCTTACAGATGATTTTACGGGACATTATGTTATTCTTTTAAGCATGTTCAATTGAATACTTTACACCTGCCAATGATCAATAATGCGACACGGCGGTTATTTTTTATTCTGAAGTCAAAAGAGCGCGGCGGTGTTCAGTGGGGAAACAAATTTTACATGTACTTAAATGTCTTTATTTGAAATCAAATACTGTAAATTGTGTGTCATTATTTGGACTTGGAACAAAAAATCATCGGACATTTTATCCGTCTCGAAAATAGAAACTGTCGGACATTCGAAAAATTCACCGGAGATCGCCGGCAATCTGGCACTTTTCGTAAACTCAGAATGATACTTCAAATCATTGATTTTGATGTATATTAATTCATGACAGCTTTTGAATTTGTATTTCATCTGACCTTTTGTAGTTTTGAAACCTAAAGACAACATGTATTAATTTTTTGTTTGCAATAAAAGTCTCACAGACCTGCAAAGGCGAAAGATAGCACAACTCATAATTATAACAGATGGGAATTACATTGATACTTTATGCCCCCCCCTCTCCTCCCCCTTGAAAGAATACAAGTAAAGTCAGGATTTTTGATTAATTCTAAGGAGGAGGGAGGTTCCCAACATCCCCAACCCCATCTAGATCCACACTTGGATTTTCATTTGATTACTTTATGTCACTGTATGGGTACCGGTACTCTCTAGCTGGGCAATTGATTTATGATATATTTATAAAATGGTACTTTCAATTATTACAGACCCGTTTCTTGTACAATGAAGCTACGGCAACAGCTGATCACGAGAAGCATCTTTCCAGTAAGTGGTACTTCAATGACAAGAGCAATCCAGGAGAGAAGGTGAGTACAAACTATACAAATTGTATATTTATTAATATGTTAATATTTATTGTTATAAATGATTGTACAGGACATTAATGATGTACTTTATATACAAAAGGTTAACTATGGACTGGAGTACTAGAGGTACTGGTATATCAGTTCATGTAAATAGATTTCTTTTTAACTGTTTAAAAGATTTATATGTTTAAATTCCATGATCAATATGACACCCCTTTCATACATATATTGCATATGTACTTATTTTAGTGCAACCAAATAATTTTAGAGGAAACAGGGCATGAAAGGCCTTCAACATTGACTTGTTAGCGGAATCATGATTTAGCGCACTTGAAATACATGTATTTTCAAGTATAATCTGTAACTGTAAGAGAGTTCTCTTTGGCACCATCTCTGCTAAATGTATTAACCACTAAAATAGGTACACATATAATCATGATAATATATTCATTGTAACACCACAGAATTTAATTAAAGACATCATTCCAAAATTCAGTATTCATTACAACAGCAAAGTTTTAAAATGGCAAACACAATTTTACTCCATGTACAGTACTGCAGTTAGCCTATGTTACGTCTGATTTTTGGCCGGATTGCAAAGCAATTCCGGCGGCCGGGCCTATAGATTGACAATGTCCGTCCGTCCGTCCGTCCGTCCTTCCGTCCTTCCGTCCGTCCGTCCGTCCGTCCTTCCGTCTGTCTGTCTGTGTGTCCGTACGTCTGCCGTCAACATTTTGGTTAAAGTTTCTGGTTGAGGCAAAATCTAAGGAACTATATGCAGTAGAGACTTTATATTATACATGAAGCTTGCCCATGACAAGACCTTTCAATTTATGCCATAACATTTGACCTAGTGACCTTGACCTTGGACTTTGACCTAGTTAAAGATTTTGGTTAAAGTTTCTGGTTGAGGCAAAATCTAAGTAACTATATGCAGTAGAAACTTTATATTATACATGAAGCTTGCCCATCACAAGACCTTTCAATTTATGCTGTAACATTTGACCTAGTGACCTTGACCTTGGACGTTGACCTAGTTAAGGATTTTGGTTAAAGTTCCTGGTTTAAGCAAAATCTATGGAACTGTGTGCAGTAGAAACTTTATTTTATACATGTAGGTTGCCTCTGACAAAACCTTTCAATTTATGCTGTATTATTTGACCTATTGACCTTGACCCAGTTAGTGACAAAAACTTACTTTGCAATCCGGCCATACCGTCTTTAGCGGTGTTTTATTGGTATTAAAATCATAATAATGATGTTAGCTGTTTATTGATATTTACTATAAAATTACTTTCAAAGTTTCATGTGTTGAGCATAACATTTGTAAAGTTTCTTCTTTTTGTAGACATTCAACAAGATACTTATTGCAAATAGAGGAGAAATTGCTTGCAGAGTTATTCACACATGTCGGAGACTGAACATCAAAACCGTGGCAGTCCATAGTGATGTAGATTCACTCGCTGTGAGTTTCATGTTATCTTTAAATTTTTGCACATTAAGATAAATGTCATATATCGGTAATATTTTAGGAAAACACCATTTTAGCATTTAAACTGAGAAAACTTTCAAGGTATATGTATTATACTTTTCTGCATACCTTTGATGTTCCGCAGAAGGAAAGTAGAAAGCTCTGGACTTACGAATTTTTTAAAAGCAGTAAAATGTAGAAATTGCATGCGGCTTTAACCTATAATATTGATAAACCTCTACCTTTTCCTTTGATATTGAATTAGGGGTATTTTACAGGTTCACACCAGACTTGCTGATGAGGCTGTATGTGTTGGGCCCGCACCAACATCCAAAAGTTATCTCAACATGGACGCCATCTTAAAAGCTGTACAAGACACAGGGGCAGAAGCTGTAAGTAATTGTATATGATAAGTTACTTTAATTACTTTTTTTTATGTCTTATATACTGCAGTGCTAAAAGATTGAGTAATTTTTACTGGTGCATTAAAAAAACTTCTAAGAAAATCTCTCTCTTACTCATTAATCCAGAAATCTTATCAATATGCTGTCAAACTATTGCAGACAAATGTATCCTGAATGCAGCATTTGCCTTTTTGCAATGTAAAATCTTGTTGTTAGTATTTAAATTATTTCTGTAGATTTATTGTTTCATCGTTAAATGACTTGTCCAAGTAAAAGTGACAAATGAATACAGATTAATTTATGAATGATAATGGTAGATGTGTATAAGCTCTGCGTTAATAAATATAATATAGTTTGTACAAACAGATTACAATCATCTGTAGTCGTACGTCACATCTTTACTTAACATAAGAATTTGGTGATACAGTCTTTCAAATTGTTTTAGGTTCATCCAGGATATGGATTCCTGTCAGAGAATACAGTTTTTGCTGCAAAATTGGTAAAATTTTTCTCAAATTCTTTATTTCATTTCTGTAAGGGTACATGTAGATATTTGTAAACTTAAAAGGTTTTAAAACTTATTCGAATGTAATATATATATTTAAATATTTTTGAATTTGAATATATTATTATGCTCCCGTAATCAGAGATTTGGGGGCATATTGTTTTTGGCATGTCCATTTAACTGTATGTCTGTCTATTTGTCTGTTTGTCTGCATAAACTTTAACCTTGGCCATATCTGTTGAATGGTAAGTGATAGGGCTTTCATATTTCACATCTGTATTCCTTGTGACAAGACCTTTCATGGCTACCAAAATTTTTGACCTTGCACATGGAGATTGACCTACTTTTAAAAAACTTTAACCTTGGCCATAACTTTTGAATGATAAGTGATAGGGCTTTCATATTTCACATGTGTGTCCCATATGACAAGTCTGTCACCTTTTAATGGATACCCAAATTTTTTACCTTGAGGCCTTGACCTTGGAATATGAAATACATTTTTCATTACAGCTGTTTAAATGTCAAAGATGCTAACGGGGGCATTCATGTTTCACAAAGACATGTTTTTTTATTTTGTAATAATATGTATTTAAATTTTTTAGAAGATTAAAAAAAGAATTTAAACTTTGTAGGCTGAAATAGGTGTAGAGTTCATAGGTCCTAACAGTCAGTCAATTCATGCCATGGGAGATAAGATAGAAAGTAAAAGGATTGCGATGAAAGCTGGTGTCAACATGATTCCGGGGCATGACGGCGTCGTGGAGGACGCGGATCAGTGTGTGAAGTATGCTAATGAGATCGGATATCCTGTCATGATCAAAGCCTCGGCTGGCGGAGGTGGAAAGGGAATGAGGATAGCATGGAATGACAAGGAAGCTAGGTATATTTGCACTATCTGGTATCTGATGGTATCATTTGGCATACTTGTGAGACAGGAGCCATCACTATAGAATGAGTATTGTGTGGGATGATGATAAGAGAGTTGATATTGAAATTTCTCTTGGGTAAAATACAATACCCTTTGTATAGTGCAGTTTCTTTCATTTTGTAAAATTAAAAGAATATATGAGTGTGTTGTCACCAAAAAATGTCTTAAAAGTTAACATTGTTTGTATGATGAATAAAGGCTTTTTTTCATTCTTTATTTTCATCCAGTTTGTGTATATCAATACATAGAAATCAATTTATCTTTCAAAAAAGTGGGAATTATTTTAAATAAAAAAGGCTTTCATACACATATCTACACACATTCACACTGCAATATATACCAATCTGAAATTATATGAGGCATCTTAGTAATACAAGATTCTAAATCTCTATTTTTTCACCTTTGAGGAAAGATAGGTTCATTGTTTAGTGAGTTCCTGTATGTATGTTTTCTTTTTGTGCAGAACTGCATTCCGTTTGTCAAAGCAAGAAGCAGCATCAAGTTTTGGAGATGACAGGATGCTGATAGAGAAATTTATTGATAATCCTAGACATATTGAGATGCAGGTAGGCTATATATACAAGATAGGGGTTATTGACCAAGGGCTATATTAGGAAGGATTATTCACTATCCCTTTCTTACTGCTTCTTACTACATTGAGCTTGTTTCAACCTAATCCCGTTATAAATTTTAAATGAGAGTATAAGTATCTTCAAGAACAAATGTTTGCACGTTTCATTTCTTAGAGAGAGCTGTTAGTGCATACTTTTCAAATTATCAAGGTCACACATAACAGGTTAAGGTTACAGCAGTTATTAATTTCATTTATGTAATGTTTTCTCTTGAAAGTGAGTACGACTGGAAGTGATTACAATTGAAAGTGATTTACAATCAAAAGTGATTGCAATTGCAAAATAATAATTTTTTATATACATGTACAGTAACTAATTTCTCTTTAATAGGTCCTTTGTGATAAACATGGAAATGCTATCTGGTTGAATGAGAGAGAGTGTTCTATACAGAGGCGGAACCAGAAAGTGATAGAGGAGGCTCCAAGGTACACCAAGGCAATCATTTTATTAAGTATTGTGGGAAATTTATTGTTTGTATATTAGTACAATCTGACTAAGCTAAGAAATTACGGTAACTCGAAAAGAGATCTGGAAATTGATAAACTAAGTTTACATGTACATGAATTTGTATATATGTAAATCTTGATTTATCTAAGTAAAAAAATGGATAACTTGTTTCCAATCCCTTTGATATTATTATTTATCACATGATACACCCGTTATGCAGTTTCATAAAGCCATTTCATAAATATATGATATGATAACACGTTACATATCGCTCTGCTTGAATGCGATTGGTCAAGTTTGGAACCGAATCACATAAACCTTGACAAATGTGACCTTTCAAATATCGGTCAACTGTTAAATTCAGACCAAGAGTAAATATCAGTGATTAAAATTGTTGTTGTTGAATTAATTCTTGCATTAAAATACTATTCAAAATTGAAATACTTTTCTCTTACGCACAGAATATCTATACCGATGGGGACACTACTTCTCATGGCGTAGCAGACGACCTCAAGATCACGGCGTGGTTCGCCTCTGTAGTTCTCGGAAACGTTGATTTCACGTTGGAAATACACATTTTTAGGCAATATCATGTGATAAAAAGAATCTCAAATGAATTTTCATTTCATACGATGCATTATTAAACTCGTTGTGCGTTTTATATCCCCTCGCCAAGGCTCGGGGATATAAAACACACAACTCGTTTCATAATACATCGTATGAAATGAAAATTCATTTGAGATCCTATATTAATTACATATATTTCTTCACAGTGTGTTTGTGGACCCGGCCATGAGAGAGGCGATGGGGGACCAGGCCACATCATTAGCCAAAGCTGTGGGTTACTCATCAGCAGGTGAATAGATTATGTAGAATTGTTGATGATCAGCAAGCTGCTAACTTTATATATATGCACAACCAATGTAATTCCCTGATATGAAACTATTGAAAGGAACCTGTATTTATTTCACATGAAAACGCTCGTGACATAGCAATGCATAAGACCTAAAGAAACATGCCGCCATGGCTGTTCTAACCTGCAAACTGAACCCCCAGTGACCTGAATTTTAAACTCGCCTTTTTACCTAGGAAAAAGCAATTTCAGAAAACAAGAATGAAACAGACAACTGTGGTGTATATACATGTACATGTATATAGAATAAATGACATAATTTGTGAATTTTTACAGATATGCAACACACAGCAAGTACATTTATGGTATGAAATGCGCTAACGTGCATTACATGTGTGATAAATGCAGTGTGTTGCATACCCGTAACAAAACACAAATTAAAAGAAAGGACTAATTTCCTACATCAAATTTCAATTCCAAATTAATTTGTCCTTATAGACATGTTTTACATATGAAACAAAGGTAAGGTTGGTTGAGGAATCATGATGCTCTTAATACATGCTCATGTACATGTATGTACCAAATTATATAATCTATGAAGCTATTTCTGTTTAAAGTAAAATTGAGTTGATTCATAATTCATATCAGAAACGTGTAGATGTGACAATGCCAAGTTACTATGCATATAAAGATTATCTATTGGATATAGGATTTTTTTTCTTAAAACTATTGTATTTTACTCATCTTGTCTATTATAAACTAAACAACATGTACATGTACTTTTTTGTTCATGTAGGTACTGTTGAGTTTCTTGTGGATTCCAAGAAGAATTTCTACTTCCTTGAAATGAATACCAGACTTCAAGTAGAGCACCCCATCACAGAATGTATAACGGGGATTGATATCGTGCATCAGATGATCAGATCAGCTAAAGGTCATGATACAATATATAAAGCCCCGTTTACACTATCATAGTTTTTTTGTACAAGAAAACTTGGTCAAAGTTTTTGACGCAAACTTTGATAGTGTAAATGATTCAAGAAAACTTTGATCAAAGTCCGTCAAAGAACTTGGATGGACTTTGACGGAATAAAACTCCATCCTATTTTTCTTGAAACTTGGACGGACTTTGACGGGAATCAACCAATCAGAATAGAGATTCAAAATGACACCAGTAGTATTTAAGTATTGAAGAAAGAAGTAAAAGCAATTTAGAAACGTTAAAACTAAAAAATGTAGAGACAAAGACAAACGATGCGATGTAGTGAATTTCATCTGCGATAATTTTAGAAATCACGGGAAAATTTCCTTGAAATCGTGTTCATATTATGTAATAACTCCAATAAGCAATTACAAACAAAAACTATAATGTTTTCATGAGAAATATTTACAATATTGGCAGGATTCATCTTTGTTTTGGTACATATCTACTGCGTTTTCTTGTACAAGTTGTCAAAGAACCTTGATAGTGTAAACAGACGACTTTGTCCAAGAAAACTTTGACCAAGTTTTCTTTGACGGACTTTGACCAAGAAAACTTTGATAGTGTAAACGCGGCTTAAGTGAAACATCTTAGATGCTGTTTCTGATTACAGTGTTAAATTCAAGTTTTAACTTTTAAACATGTATATTGAATACACACTTTAATCATTCTATACTTTCAATACTTTTGCTTGAATTTCAACTGCATGAACATTTTCAATTTTCTGGAAAAAATTACATATACAGTACTTTTAAAATTTAACTTTTTTTGCAAACTTTTTGTTAAAATTACCAATTAAAGTATTTTCACGAGTATGTGCCCGCTATTCTTTGCATTAAAAAAAAAAAAAACTTGTATTTATCAATGAAGTGTTTTCAGAATTAGGTATTGCTATGCTGAAAAAGATACCAAGTAAAAAAAAACACAACTCATTATTTGTTGGACAGATATATTCTGTAATCACCATAATTGTACAAACAAACAAATTATGTTTTTACATTACGATGTATTTTACAGGATATCCTCTATTATACAATCAGTCAGACATTCCTATAGAAGGCTGGGCTATAGAATGTAGAGTTTATGCTGAGGTAAATATTTCAGATTTTAGCTTTAATTATACATTTCTGCATTTGATTTCTACTGAATTTAGCAAGAAAAGCTCATTTGTATGAAATCTGATATTTGTAAAGATTACTCATATCTTCATGTAGAATAATTACATGTATGTTATTAATAAGCCCTTTTCACATAACTGCGGTCCAGTTGTTTTGGATGGCAAAATAAGTACTTTTCCCGCAATATGACGTCAAGGACAGTTTAACTGTGATGTAATAAAAGTCAGAACTTGCCGTCCACAAAATCCTAGTCATGCAGTTATGTGAAAAAGGCTTATTATTAAATCAGAGATATTTTTAAGTTAGCAAGATTCCTTGTTGTACATGTAGGAAATGGATTTTTGGTCCTTATGAAATTCAGATATTTGTTAAAGTCAGATTTTGAGAACTTTTGAGAGGATAGATTGCAAGATTTTGTTACCAGAAAAATTTCAGAATTGATTATCTTGATTTTAAATTTGTATTATTTGTTAACATAGGATCCTTTTAAGAATTTTGGTATGCCATCTATAGGACGCCTCAGTAAATACATGGAACCAGAGGATGAAGATTCTGTAAGTCAATTCCTAGTATTCTATTATGTATTATACATTGTGTAATATTCTGTAATTGTAGTATTTAGATAGCGATATGTAGATCATATCTGTAAAGATTTATGTTACATGGAAACATCTGTGAAGATTTAACAGGTATGTTATAACATTAAGTTCACTAAGGACAAGAATGCAACTCTATTCAAAGATGTTTACTGATGTTAGCTTTATTTTGCTGAAAATCTTTATAATCTATTTTAAAAAAAAATTGTTGATTTTGCCATATCATAAGGCCATTTGCAAATTACATGTAAAACTGTTCTATACCTATTGTAGATCCGATGTGACAGCGGAGTTATGGAAGGGAGTGACATCAGTATATACTATGACCCCATGATTTGTAAGGTAAAATTGCTGTGAATAAAAATGGTATGAAATTGTAAGGCACAAATAAGTTCATATAATAAAACCATAAATGTGTGCAATTTGATAATTCCCTAACATGTTTTAAGTATTACATGTATGTATTTCTTTTCAGTTGGTAACTCATGGAGACACCAGACAAGCAGCACTAGATACTATGGTCAAAGCTCTTGATGCATATGTCATCAAAGGTAAATAGTCATTGAAACATTCTTGGAAATGTAGTCATTGAAACATTCTTGTATATGGATATCTCCAGTTATGGAAGTATGAAGACTAGAAATTAAATCTTTGAAATTGACATTAAATACAAAACATACATGTAGATTGAATTCATTTTTTGACTTACTATTTCTTCATGAACGTATAAATTATTTCCAGGAGTGACACACAATATTCCCCTGTTACGTGATGTTATAACAGAGCAGAGTTTTGTATCGGGTGACATCAGTACTAAATACCTTCCTACAGTGTATCCTGATGGTTTTAAAGGTAAGTCTGTTAGTGACACACAATATTCCCCTGTTACGTGATGTGTGTCAACATCTTTGGTGTTGTTTACATTATGACGTCACTGTTGAAAAATGCAATTCCATTGAGATGTAAAAATGAAAAAATGAAAAAATTGCCTATGTCAGATGTTTTTCATCATTTTGCCAGCCATTATGAATTTCGGCAAGTGGTCGATTGTTTTCATATTTTATGAACAGAATCGGGATATTCAGAGAAATTTTTATCTCAAAGGGGCAAAGGCCATGATCTATCTCTGCAAGGAAAGACCCATAGTCTTAAGTAAGGGAGGACCAAAGGATAAAAGAAATCACAGTACTGATTAAAAATAGTTCAGTCATAGAAACAAAAATAAGCTGTTCCACTACTTAAATGTATACATGTACATTTGTATTTCAGAATTCTGCATTCAAATATACTGTTGATTATAAGATTTCTGGAGCTGTTTCCAGTCTAGAATGTATTTAGAAAATTTAATGTCGAAAATAGAAAAAGAATATTCATGACATGAAAGATTTGACAACATTAAGTTCAGATAGTATGTCAGTACAGAATAAATCTACGTGTAAGAGCTTGTCAAACAGAAGTTGGCTATGAGAAGTAATTATGCTTTCTTATCAAACAGGATGCCAGTTGTCAACAATTGAAATGAAAAATTTGGCAGCCATTGCATGTGCAATGTTTCTCAAGGACATTCAAGTAGCTAGAAGCTTTAAGAATGATCATTCTCAAAAGTAGGTATTCTTGCAGGACACCTCTACCAGTAGAAAGTATTTTAAAAAAGAATATTTCAAAAATCATTCTTTTGTTCATTCAAACATTCAAAACTTTTACCTTCCTCACAATTTTGAACAATGAATGATTTTTAAGCGAATAGCTTTAAGAGATCACCTGAATTTTTTCACGCTAGAGAGCCCCGATTCTGTATAATTTGTAGCACGAACCAATCAAATTACAGGAATTCACATCGTGTGACGTATGAAGTCTTCTGAAAGAGAGGGGTCACTGCTGCTTTGAAATGTGTAAACGATGTAACTCTGTTTATGTCGTGTTACTTATTGTCGGCTTCCTGAAGCTGGACACACTAGGGATGTTTTTTACTTCCGCACATACTTCGAAGAGGTAGCATACGAGCAATCTGCCAGTTCTAATGACAGTAACGGCAAGCTGTCGACGGAAACGACCGACTGCAAACGAAGATAACGTCATGTTAATTTCTAATTGGAGGATTCCTGGACCGACTTTGAGAACAAAAAGGTTCGATATATGGGTTCAGTACTTCAGTCGTACGAATTTTGTATTTGTATATGGATATATTTCTTCTCTCCTTATTTCTTTTCCTTACAATTCGTTCGTTTTCTTTATTTATTTTATCCGATCCTGCATATGAGTCCCACTTATACTACAAGCTTCCTTTGGCGCGCTAATTAATATGCAGGAATGTTCCATTCATGAATACTTCCAGGGTCGTATATAAAAAAATTCCTGATACATCTACTATTTAGCCCCCCCCCCCCCTTTCCGCGAAAGAGATTGGTTCCTTGCCACCCAAAAATGATAGCTGACGCCGGCCGATGACAATCTTTTTTTTTAACGCCAGTACAAGTTTTTAGCATCGGGATATAAACACGTGTTGTCTATAAACGTGAGATAAAAATAGAACAATGCACATGCGTGGATCCATACCTCGGGGAGGGGGCCAAAGCAGTATTAACTAATTTTAAGTAGCTGTACTTTTCTGTTGGATCGAAAATTGAACATGTGGATGTGAAGTAAGAGAGAAATAGGGAATACAACATGTACAACGACAATTCATCATGAACGAATTTTGTTACGGGAGAGGTCATAATTGAAAATCCAACGTTAAAAAAAGTAGAGAAAAATGGTTCTTCGTTCATTATTATACATCATATCATTTTCTAGAAACTTTATAAAACTGAAAAAAAAAATATATATACCCAGTTACAATGTACATATATTCAAAAAATTACCTTCTCATTCCGCACGCCGGTTTGAAGGATAAAACTGTAATAATTATTTTTGTTTATCATTGTTCTTTTAGACACAAGTAATTCTGTATTTTTTTTAAATTTTCGAGCTTGTCACCCTTGCCAGTTTTCATAATATTTTCAGAAAGAAAATGAAAAAAAAAAGAAAATTAGAACCACTTCGCGTTGCATGCACCCGTCTCGTCATCCCCATTTAGAACTACGGCTTAGTCACAGGGATGTTTCTATGTCTTAAAAAATCGAGAAGATACGGCTTAGAGGTGTTAGTTGTTTATAACAAAAAGCTCTTTCAGGTGTTACATTACGACTACCTCACGACGTGCGTATGCGTATACTTTTAAAATTTACGTTCTGAACATCGCCCATTTCTAGGAATTGAGGCATTCCAAACCACACTGAAGAATATGTAAAGGTTTTCAGGTTTTAGATTGGCAACAGAAGAAGAATTTTAGCGTGTTAGACATTATCAAGGACGTACAAACATGATGAAAAAAATATAGGCCTTGAATGCATTTTAATCTTTTTAGAAATTGAACTCATTACACTGCCGGTATATAATCTCCCTCTCTATGTCTTCATGATCTGCCTAGGGGTGAGTCGGCCCCGGGTCCATGGCAGCCGCTGATATCAGTGGTGGATTCAGGGGGGGGGGGGGGGGTGCGGAGGGGGCGTCCGCCCCCCGGCACTGGCCCAAAATTTTCCAAAAACCCTACATTTTTGCCCATTTTCAGTAAAAATTGGCAAAATTCACCCTTTGACCCCCCGGCAAAGGGGGCGCTGGATCCGCCACTGGATATAGTTCTGCATAGGGCTCCATGGCACCCTCGATGTAATCGGGTAAACTTATTTAATTATCCAGTTATGTATTAACAGCCTTTTCCAATGAAAGGCAATTTATTTATTCATTTGATCTTTGGAAAATTCAAGGGGTATTAATTTAACGGAAGATACTAGTATTTGTTAACGACTGTCTCAGATTGCTCAACAACCCACTTCCCCTTCAACTTGACTCACCTGCCCTATTCCATTAGTCAACCCTCTGGGTCGGCCACTAGTAGTATTGACTCTTTGGAAAATGCAAGTTTGAGAACTGTGTTCTTTTAATTCTAATGAAATCTTTATGGATTTGCATTTCAGTATTATTGTATATTTTCATAAACTTGTCTACGAAGGAAAGGTTGATTACATACATAATAAATGATATACTAGTAGTGATATTTAAGCTATTCGCTTTCAGTACCCTCAGTGCTTTGATTTTCCATGTGTATTCCATGTGATAAGACTTTTCTTTCAATATCTTAGATTTTGACATTTGCATTTATGATCTACATGTGCATGTATTTTTAGAATCTTAGGCATTACCTTTGATGATTGGGAGACAAACCTTTAAATATAACATGCACAATATTTGTGAACTTGTTTTGAATACAATTTTTTACCTTGACCCTGAAGTAATAGATACTTTGAAATATATCCTCAGCTTGTTCCATAAACATTGAGTTGATGTTTATTTGTACATTTTCAGTCAGTTTTGCTGGTTATGCCACCTTGATTTTTGCACATGTACATGTACAAAGATTATCTCTGAAATTTATCGAACTGGTTTGCCAGAAACTTATAGTGGATTTTCATCGATTTATTTGCGTATTCTATATTTTTCTATGTTTTTCAGAGTATCATCTCAATCAGACCTTGCATTCTCTGGTAAATTATTTGTCAACATAAATGGTGAAATTATAGAATTCTCCTCTGTAGACAGTGGGAACCTAGCAGTAAGTTTACTGTTTCTTTATTACAGATAAAAAAAATAAATTAAACAGTATTCAAAACTCTTGTACTATTTACTTATTCTATCCAAACAATAAATTGTATCAAGAGTTTAGTAAACTGTTTCTTTATTACAGATAAAAAAAATAAATTAAACAGTATTCAAAACTCTTGTACTATTTACTTATTCTATCCAAACAATAAATTGTATCAAGAGTTTAGTAAACTGTTTCTTTATTACAGATAAAAAAAATAAATTAAACAGTATTCAAAACTCTTGTACTATTTACTTATTCTATCCAAACAATAAATTGTATCGAGAGTTAAGTAAAATAATGGCTTTGTCAAAAGAATTTTAGTGTTGTACATGTACACATGTATGTGCTAGTTATGATAAACATGTACTTGAAAATAAGAACCCTGAATTCCCAGGCAAGATGTTAGGTTCATTCCATAGAATCTAACAAAAAAATTGTATGCTTTCTCGAAGGGAAAATGGATTTGACGTTTGATACATGTAATTTTTTCCTCCTTTGTATGACAAGTTTTGTCTAATTTCAGTTCTCTACAGTGAACTCAGAGGCTATTAGAATCGATGGGGGCTTATCTGCAATAGATTACAAAACACTGCCAAAATTACGGGTAAATGTCAATGGAGAGGAGAGAGACCTACAGGTAATGTTTTGAAAATGCTTGATACATAAGTTTTCAAACTGTAGCAAAATCTTCTGGCAACCACCAGGTCATTAATTTGCAAACCTGAGTGACGTAGGCTTGATAGGCATGATATACATAATGTACTTTTTTGAAGATAGTGTGTCTATTAAGTTGCGAGCAGTGTGTTACACCAAAGACATATACACAGGTAATCCTTTATTATGTTAATGAGATATCCACGTATTCCAAAGTCTCATCTGTTTTTAGCTGTCAATCAAAAATTCATTGGTAAAAAGCATTAAAATGAACCAAGCAGATAACAATTAGGGATGTTAACCCTATAGCAGCCAGTGAGGAAATTACGGAAAATTTACCTGTCCCCTTATATAGTCCCCCGTCGGCCTTTAACAACAAAGATTAGTATAGTATCTACCTTGAATCTTCATGAAGTTTGTACAAACTTTGTGAGACAGGCGGAATGGAAAATGTGGCCGTTCCAGGAATCAAACCCGAGACCTTCTGCTTACAGGGCAGAAGCTCTTACCGACTGAGCTAACCCGGCACGATACCCGAACCGTCACACTCCTACCCGCCAAATTTTGAGGTTTCCCAAAGTTAATAATCGGAAACTTCACAAAGAAAGACAAATAAATCCCTGGTTCTTCCCCATAGTTGCCCTAAACCACAAGAAACTCATGAGGTTCACTCTCACGGCACCAAATACTGTGACAGGCGGAATGGAAAATGTGGCCGGTCCGGGAATCGAACCCGAGACATTCTGCTTACAAGGCAGAAGCTCTTACCGACAGAGCTAACCAGGCACGATACCGGAACCATCACATTTGAAATGGAAGTTGGTGTTCACATTAAATTTGAATATGTGGTTTATAAGCATATACATGTACATTGTATTGCAAGATTGTTTTCCCTGCCATAAAAGTTCAAAAATTACATTTATTAAGTAATGTTCAATGTTTAAAAATCTTAATGAACTTTGCAAAATTTGAATCTACTAAAGATATTTTGCTACTGTATTAAGAATTGCATACTTTGATCAATTCTTATAATAACTGAATACTAATTTTCAGTTGTCCCAGAGATTTGGAGGTGGAAAGTATATACTGAGATATTTAGGAACCGAGGTATGTTTTATTTCGATTTAGATGTACATGTATTACAATACATGTAAATATATTTCATCATTTCAACTTTCTGAAGTAAACTTGAAGCTTTCAAAACTTAATGGCTCAAAGTAAGCTACATTTGTTGATAAACTGGAACTGAATTTGCTTTTATGCCCTAATCATGTAATGATACCCCTGTTAAAAAAGTTTGCGTTGTCCATCATTCAATCAAACCTTAATTTTAGATGATAGCAAAAGAACTTTTTAACATATCCAAACCAAATTTAGATATAAGAATACTTATCAGAATGGTAAAGACGAGTCAAGGGTACAGGTAATTGATGCAAGAAAATAAAGGCTGTGAAAATTTGTTTCCATATGAAATCTGAAGAAACTTTCATCCTATTAACATTTGGATATGTGCATGTATATTGATTTAGACTTCAATAAGTCAGTTGTCAAGGTTGTATTTACTCTCACTGATGGCTGACAATAGGAAGTACGGTTAAGAACATATGATTTCAAATATTATTCTTTGTTTTCTTTTGTTGCACAAGAATTCTCATTCAAATTAGATATGAGATTATATGTATAATATAAATAGAAAGGCATTATTAAAGGTCAAAAGTTTGAAAGCCACCATATGATTTCCTGAATACTGGTTATTTACTGGTTGAATACCGGAAACGTGCATGTCTGGTCCATGCTGTAAATTAATCTGCTTTTAAACAATGCTAACGAATTTGGAGGCGTTTAACATTTACACCCATATACATTGTAGTTTACAGTGTCTGTGTTGGATGAGTTAGGATATAAGGCGTCACAGATGATGCCGGTTAAGAAGGAGGCTGATTTGTCGTCTCTGATCGTAGCTCCAATGCCAGGTGTCCTTAAGTCTGTGACAGTAGAAGTTGGGCAGATGGTAAGGATACTATATAAATAGGTGTAATATGATTTCTTTACATTCTTAAATGTTTTTGTCCTTTTTAACTTGCATCATAATTACCGTAACTTCATTATCTGTAAGAATAATTGTTTTATATGACATTGAAATATTTCGAAATTATAAGAAATCATATTGCAAATTGTAGTTTAAAGAGAATTTAACCCTCCCAAAAACATTCCTGGCCTATATCTGTTTATACATGAATGTATTAATTATTTTTACAGCATATAGAAATATTTAGATATACAAAATGTATGTACAGTAAACTTCACCTATAACGAACAGGTTTATAGCGAAATTCTGCTTGTAATGAAGTAAAAAGAAAGTCCCTGCAGAAGTCCTTTTACCCTCCATTGCTTTTTATACGCCTGTAACGAATTTGTATATAAAGAATTATCGGCTTTTACGAAGCCATCTTGTGGTCAAGTGGTCCTACTTTCTTCACTATTTTCACCTGATGTAACGAAATGCCCTCCAGGTATTCCCAATTAACACACCTGGCGGACAGAAAATTACTAATTATCAAATAATTGCTCTCCCCGTCTGTTGTCTCCGCGCTAATTACCTATTAGGAGACGTGTTGTATACGCATGAGGTAATTATTGCCAATCATTCAATTGTAAAGAATGCTTACTTTATAAATCACAACATAGCTACTGAATACTGGTCTTAACTTTTCATTCATTCAGAACAGCCACACCAAGGAAACATATTTAGCATCAAAATGCATGTAACGAAATATGGCTATAACGAATTTGGACCAATGGTCCGCTGGGCTTCGTTATATACGAAGTTTACTGTACATGTACATGTATATATATTTTGCTTTGTAATGAGAAGAAATTGTATTGTAATTTAAAACTCATGCCCCGAAAAAACAATTCAACTAGACAGTCCTTGCCTTTCTGTTTATACATGCACAAAAAGTATCAAACATTATTATTTTAGGTTGGTGATGGACAGGAGGTGTGTGTACTTGAGGCCATGAAGATGCAAAATAGTTTAGTCTCAACAAGGGTCGCCAAGGTAATATACATGTTGTTGTTTGTTTTGTAACAATTTGCTGTATATTGTTATGCATTTCAAAAAGTTATATGCTTTGAAATATACTATTTACCTTAACTAAATTATTTTACAGGTAAAAGCTGTGAATTATAAAACAGGACAGACTGTAGATGAGGGGGATGTTATAGTGGAATTCGAGTAAGAATACAGAGTACAGGATTACTGTGTATAGGGCATCTAATTAGAGTAAAGGATGACTGTTTACAGGGCATTTAAATCAAAGCTGCTGATACATATCCCTATGCTTGCCCAGCCGTATGAAACTAAGGTGGACAGTGTTGCTGCGTATCACCCCGTGTCGAATTCTGCATAGACTTTTTATGTAATTGTACTCATAATGAAGAGATGAGATTTTTGAATGCATGTTTATGTATTTATACTTTGAAAGGAATAATGTTTAAATTTTATGAGACATTTATGACACAATGATTAGCTTAGCATTCCATTCAAGTAAATATGAAATACATGTATGTCTGTAATTATTTACATACTGTCATAAGAGAGCAAAGGAAGTAGACAGGTTTGGAAGAGGAGGGTTTTTCACAAGAGTATTTAAATCTGGGAGTCCTATTGAATATATCTAAGTATTTTCTTCAATTAATCATTTGTTATTTGTGATAAAGGTAAGAAATTTTTATGTACATGAACAAAATGTTGATGTAACCTTATGTGAAAACTAATGTTTTGAGAAACTTGCTACAGAAAAGAGAAAATCGTGATTTTGTCTACCCTATCTTACTAATGTTTTATACATTTAAACATGTAAATTCTTTTTTTTATTTACATGTATGTCATACATGTATCTAACTGTTGATATTACTTTCTTATAGAAAATGTAGTTTTAAGTGTTTTCTGTTTATGATGAACGTAGACGTGCATGTATGAATATCTTACCTTTCTAATTACCAGTAATGATATTCGTCTGAAAGTATGAGATTTACTTCAGTAAATGTGACAAAATCTTTATTTCCCTTCAGGCTCAGCAAGTCATAATTTGTTAGATCATGTTGCAAATATTGAATTTGCTTGAATTCAAAAAGCAATTGATTGGTACATAACTTTATTTTGAATGAAAAGCTTACTTGTTTTCTTGTAATATTATTTTGTTTGAATGCTGTGTATGTTTCTATTATGATGTATAAGTGCTCCTCCTGAGAGTCAGGAAGTTGTTATCTGTTTATCTTTTTGTCAGATTCTTAGCCACACTCTCATCTTTATCATTTTATGTGAATTTACAATGTACATGTACATGTATCATGTTATGATGTGAAATAAATACATGTACATACGAAGCTTGATGAAAAATTGTAAAATATTTGTGTTGAGAGGATCAAAGACTCGAGCGTCTTTAGGTACATGTACATGTAAGAAACATTAGATTTGCTTGTACATGTATGCAAAAATAACAAATCACTTCATGAAAAAGGTACATGTAGATCAAGGTCACATTTAACTTGTCCACAATTTTGTAGGGTATTAAGTTAGGTCATGAGTTAAAACAATCATCTATTTCACCTCTTCTTCAGTGAATAAATTTTGATCAAATTATATAAGCAGCAAATGCAGTCCTGTCTGTAAGTGGAGAGTGCCAAGTTTTGATGACCGTATATACTGTTGTCCTTGTAAAAAATGGATAGGTTATACATTCAGATATACCAGCATTCATTCCTAAACCTTTTATTCCCGAACTGAAATTTGTGGAACAAATCAACATCACTTGACTTCATGGTAAGGATGGTGAAGATACTGTATTGTAGAAATTTGGGATTTATATACCAATTGGTGCTTTTTGGCAAGCCCTGACAAATGTCTGGGATGCTGTTACAGTGCCCAGGCAGCCCTCACCCATTGGATAGACAAAATTTAAGCTGGGCTATACACCATGAACGAAAAGGGTCAGGGCTTTGATATTCAACATGAGGACACCCGATCCTGATCATACCTTGACTTTTGACCTAGTGACATTGGTATTCGACTTTCTTTTAACTTTTACCTGGGTAATATCTCGTGAAGATATTTCGCCTGTGGATACTTCTTTCATTTGAGTCTGTGACTTTTGAAAAAGTGCTCTTCATTTGTAGTTAGACCTACATCACGTCTCACTTTATGTAAAATTGCCATTTTACTATCAAACACCTACAAGTGATAAGACTTCCATATTTCACATGCATTTCTTGTGGTAAGACCTTTCAATTGATACCAAAAATTTTGACCTTGTGACCTTGGAGTTTGTCCTACTTTTCAAAAACTTTAACAATGGGCATATGTGATAGTTCCTTCATATTTCACATATGCATTCTTTATGACAAGACCTTTCCATGGCACAAAAAATATACCTTGACCTTATAGTATGAACTACTTTTACATTATATCATTAAAACTTTTTTATTGACAAAGATGCTGATGAAGGCATTTGTGTTTCACAAACGTCAAGGTCACAGAGGACTTAGGCTAACAATTCTTGTGAGCAGAATAGAAGACAAAGCAATCATCATAGGATCACAAAACCTTCCACAAATGTTCCCCATGAGGAGAGGTTGAACCCTATTTATTTTTAGGGTCAAAGGTCAAGGTCAAAGTGGATGAGGCTTGATATCCTTGTGAATGGCATAGAAGAAAAGGCAATCGTCATAGGATCACCAAACTTTCCAGAAAAGTTCCTTCTTTGGAGAGGATGAACCCTTTTGATTTTCAAGGTCAAGGGTCAAAGGTCACTTTGGATTTTATATTAAAATCCTTTTGCTGATAGCATAGACCATGCAATTGCTACACTTGCATTGCCTTCATTTATTTCTCTACCTTTTCTTTACATGGACTAGTATCCACCGATTATGCTTAAATATACATTGTATAGTGTATATGCATAATTGCATATACGTGTATATTGTACATTGATATTTTCGGTAACCACCTAGTATGCTTGCATATACATATATATGCATGATTGCATATGCATTGTACATTGATATTTTCAGCAAATGAAAAAATCCTCAATTTTATGATTTATTAAGAAAATATTTCATCTAATATAGATAAATCTGGCTTTTTCCTTGTTTTTGATTTCTTTGATGTTTCAGCACTTGATTTTGAAGGAGGCAATGTTGAATGCACAGTTTCTCCCTTGACTTTCGTATTGAGTGCTTTGTTTGTTTGTCTAGGCACCTCTTTTGGTACAGTTTCATCAGAGTCACCACTTATATCTATAGTAATTCTTGGCAGTCTGTCTTCTATGTCTGAATTGCCCTGTACATCCTCTTCACTTGACATTTCAGACTGGGTACATCTAAAAACAAAACAAGAATTCAGAAACATAACATTCCAGGTACAAGTATGAATAGCACAATGTAATGTGCATACACACACTGATCCACCTATAGGATCTTCATATGTACATACACGTAGCATCAACAAAGAGAAGGTAATAAATTAGCTGTTTTTTTCAACAAAACTGGCATAAATTGATTTGTTTACAGAACTTATTCAAAACATCTGTACCTTAAAGGTCTTTTCCTTGGACTGGGCCTCCTGGCAGGTGAGGTTTTTGTTAAATCGTCCAATATACATGTAGATATTCTGTCGGGTGACCTGTCTCTAGCTAATGCCTTACATACAACAGGAGATAGATTGTCGGACCTTGGTACCGGTAGTAAACTGTCACTGTCGCTGCCTATAGGTGGGATGTCCAGACCCAGGTCACTCTCATCCTCATCACTGTCTATTTTTGCCATGTTCCTCTTTTCAGTGTGTAGTCTGGTGTTGCTGGAGTCTTCAGATCTTATTCTCTTGAGTAGATCATCCCTCCCTGACTTTAATTGAAAAGAATGCCTAAGAAAATGCATTCTATCATTTGTCAATAACACATAACAACTGTATTATACACTACATGCAGATTGCAAATTTTTATGGTGCAACATGATTTTAGACTCATGCTTAATAAAAATGTTAAAATACCTGTGCATTGTATTTATAAAAAATATCATATTAAATGCAAAGGTTAAACCTTAAGTTTACAAATTACACCTTACTTATTCACTTTTGTTTCACAGAGAACCATTAGATTTCATCCTCACATAAAATACATGTACTTGCATCAGCTATGAGAACAAAGGGACAAAACTTAAGGTAATTCATATGAAATCTCCATATATACAATGTACATATTATTTTGGATTTAAAGTAAAGTAAAAATTATCAACTTTAACAAAGAAACTGTTGACTAGGGCTGCAACAATACATGTAACCATATGGCCTCTCCCCCACAATAATTAAGCTAATTAATTATTCATATTAATTAGTTACGTGTATTTGGAAATTGCTAACTTGAGTTTACTATAGTAAATTCCTTGACTTTAAGTTTGAACTTCATATTGAGACAATCAAATTCTAGTTTGTAAATTCTGTAATCTGTTTAATTTGATTCCCACGATGCTGAAAACACTGTAGTAATTTGCACACTTGCAAGTACTTTAGTCTTTGTTTTCCGTACGAGTTAATTGAAAGCTAATTGGAAATCTCCCCGTAAAAGCCATTATTGTTCTGTATTTGGAAGAATCTAATTTCCAAAATGTCTTTTTAATCAAAAACCAATAACTTATTATTTTGTGCAGGTGTTAGCAATTTCCAATCGTCCACATATATACTCGGCGCATCGTTTTGCCGACCAGTTAAGTTTCGGTTAAGTTAGACTCCAGTTTCAGTAGTGTTTAAGTTTAGGTTTAGTCTCCGCTCTCGTACTGTCAGCATGTAACGTTTTTAATAAAGTTAGAACTTTTATTCGGACTTCGGTTTATAGTTTTCAAAATGACTATTTAATACACAACGCGAACTACACCTAACCTGTAGGCCATAGGCTTACAAGTTTTATTTGATGCCGTGACCGAAACGAATCAGGGAAAATATGATTACAAGGTGTATTTTAAACGAACCAGGGAAAATATGATTACAAGGTGTAATTTGATGCCGTGACCTAAACGAATCAGGGGAAAATATGATTAATGCCGTGTCCTAAACGAACCAGTGAAAATTGCCGTAAATGCAGACGATGCACGCCGCGGAACCAGCATTTTTAATCGACAAAACGATGAACTCTGCGCGATCGTAAAAGGTATGACACATTTACTTTCTCGACGTACTTTCAGATTAATTGACCATCTATTTTTGTAAATGTTTTTTTTTTAATTTTTGAAAGTTTTAAGCGAAAAAGTTTTCAAGAAATTGAATAATTTTTTTCTCTGATTTTCATGAAGAAATGACGGACATAGACAACGAAGCGTTTCGGATTTTTGGAATCGGTCGTGATTCACGTAGTTTTGGGTTGATTAAAGATTTAGGCTTCGGTCGTTTTATGAATTTTGGTTTTTCTCCGCTGCTGAGTAAGGGTCTAGATCAGGGTCCCGTCATGTCGCTAGAACGCCGGGGTATAGGCATGGGACCGTTGTAAGAGACGGGGGAGTATCCGTCTCTGTAAGGTTTTTCAAGATGATAGAACATTACAATTAAGAGGACACTTCGATGGAACCCATATATTCCAGTTTGTTAGGTGATGAGCTGTTGAATTTGCTCGGTATATGGCGATGAAACGCCGAAAAATGGCACCAGTAGAAATTTCTGGGAACGTAGAAAGTTCGTTCGGGTTTGTTGTGTATACAACCCTGTCATTTCTAATTTGTGCTATACGAGAGCACGTAATTTTTTTTTTCGGATTATATGACACCATCGTAGTATTCATCATCTTATGTATGTTTTGTGCTGTCATTTTGGAGGTCTTGATTTTTTTTTTAAGAAAGGGAGGAAATGGTAAATATCTTAAATTAAAAAAAAAATCGGTAAATTTCATGTCAAAGTTAATCTGGAGTCTATCGCGATCGCGATGTATATAGTAGCAACAGTATACCCTTAGTTTGCATGTTTTTGTGTTTGATTATTCATTTAACCTCAATAGTACTCTGCTTTTTGCACTTTGAAGTTTTAATTGGCCTTCATTTTGGGTATTCATGTTACAGTTCTCACTCATCAGTCAATGAGCGCTAATAAGTTTGACCTTTGTTGCTCCTTTTCCCAGTGTTGGAATTTCATTGACGGTCTTTAGTATCTTATCGGCTGCAGATGTGTAGTATCAACGAGAAATCACTACGCCGAGACATTAACGTTTGACAAGCGACATACATTTCAGAAAGTTTTTCAGAATTTATAATAAAAAGTTTTAATTGCTACAGATATGTTTTCTTTATCAATTAGATTTTTGTATTCGTCTAAAATAAATACAGAAGACCTGTTTTTCGTATAAAGTCAGTGAATATACAAAGTTTTCAAAATTAACTTTATCCAAGTATTGATAAAAAATCTTAATTTGGAAATCATTCACTTAGTTTTGGTTCAGGCATCTAAGTTATTTTTGTAAATTCAAAATTATGGTCAATTAGAGGTATAGAGAAAATCCGGTGTCATAAACTACCTGTAACCAGAGACAATGATGTGAAACTTATCAGTGTAATAATGATGCAGACTTTATACTTTTATCGCTGGGAGAAGACGACGATGAGATAAGCAGTTAAGTTCCAGATGTGCAGTCTTATTTAGCTCCTTGGTTATTGGAATCGCCTGTTGTGATACGAGACAAATTAGCGTACAGGTTTATCACCAAGGCATTAAATCAAATCAGACGGTAGCAGAAAAGAAGTCTGAAGCAGTGAAGTCAGGTATCTCTGTGCACGATGTTAGCCGTGTGGCCGGATGTCAAACCAGCCCGTCACTATTAACATTATTTCTCAGATTATATGACAGGGTGAAATTTGTCATAGCGAAATTGAAGACAGCAGAACCAGATTGGACATTTTGCACTTAATGACCTGCTTGATCGACGCTTTGAATGAGAGCATTGAATACCCCGTCGCTTTTCTGGGTGCATGGCGTCATCCAGATTACGGGAAGATCTTGGTAACGTCACTAATACCAAGATGCGTCAAAGCAGGGTCAAGATGGAAGATAAACTCCAAATTCCGGGTGGAGGAAGAATACGAAACAGATGACGATTCGATGATTATTGGTTTACCAAACCAAGTAGACGACAAAGAGGTCCGAATCATTCGTTATACTCCACGGAGGTTACAAAGTTCACGAAGAAGGACCGTAGACGTAAGGAACCAAAACCCAGACGTACGGAACCAAAACCAAGATGAACGGCCGTAAAAAGTTAAAGAAGTGAATTAAACCGGTGTTGTGTTTTAGTGAAAAAAGCAGAGTAAATGTTTAATACTAAATATATGTATTATCATTTATGCTCCTTATTCATGTTTAATATTGATAATTGCTTTTGTATATTGCTTATTATATATAATGAATTTTTAGGTACGTATATTGGCCTTGGAAAATGTATTTCTTTTGTAGGTGATTGACAGTGAACATTCATAATTAGATGAAAATCGGGTCACTCTTTAAGAACAATGAAAAGAATTCGAAATGCAAAGACTCTAATTTCATGTGCTTTAATTTGATCTAATTAATCAGAGTGAATCCAGATGATATTTCATTGAGTTATGCATTATTGTGGTGTCAAGGCCATACGTTTTGAAAATAACCAAGTATCATAACAGATTCACACAAAGTTTTGGATGGTAATTGAAAGTTATCTTAAAATTCAGAATAACAATTGAAATCCAAACAATTTGAATCTTGGTTATTTTCTTAAGTGGGGGAGTATTGTAACCATATGGCCTCTCCCCCACAATAATTAAGCTAATTAATTATTCATATTAATTAGTTACGTGTATTTGGAAATTGCTAACTTGAGTTTACTATAGTAAATTCCTTGACTTTAAGTTTGAACTTCATATTGAGACAATCAAATTCTAGTTTGTAAATTCTGTAATCTGTTTAATTTGATTCCCACGATGCTGAAAACACTGTAGTAATTTGCACACCTGCAAGTACTTTAGTCTTTGTTTTCCGTACGAGTTAATTGAAAGCTAATTGGAAATCTCCCCGTAAAAGCCATTATTGTTCTGTATTTGGAAGAATCTAATTTCCAAAATGTCTTTTTAATCAAAAACCAATAACTTATTATTTTGTGCAGGTGTTAGCAATTTCCAATCGTCCACATATATACTCGGCGCATCGTTTTGCCGACCAGTTAAGTTTCGGTTAAGTTAGACTCCAGTTTCAGTAGTGTTTAAGTTTAGGTTTAGTCTCCGCTCTCGTACTGTCAGCATGTAACGTTTTTAATAAAGTTAGAACTTTTATTCGGACTTCGGTTTATAGTTTTCAAAATGACTATTTAATACACAACGCGAACTACACCTAACCTGTAGGCCATAGGCTTACATACACTAAGCTCATGATACAATACAAATCACAATATTTGCTTTCTGTACAGTTTGTATATACAAATGTATCACAATTCTTTGATTTTTTTAGCCGAAAGATAAAATCAGACTTATGATTAGACTTTGGGCACTCTTTTACCATGAGAAAATACAATTTAAAAGAAGAATCCGAATATGAGAGCAATACTTTGAAGTGTTCGTCTACTTGGGATACATGTACATAATCTACATGTATGTTGAAACTTTGTTTGCAAATGTCATTAAGTAGTTTTACAAATGAATTGAAAAAGCTTGATATAGTGACAATGCAATACTGCAAATCAAACTGTCTATGTGAACCACGGTTAATCAAGAAAAGCGGTGAATCGTTGCAGCCCAACTTTAATTTTGACTGCTCTACCCTACCCTCTTATTCATTAGAATTTTTTCAATACATGTATAATTTGTACAGAGAGAATCGGATAAGGGTGTTACAAAAGATTCTTGATGACATTTGGCTGATAAATGTATGATACCCTGTTTTTGAATATCCTTAAATTCTTACTTGCTTTAAAATTTCCATTGCAACCTCTTTCAGTTCATTTTCAGTCATGATGTATTCTGTATGCCTGAAAGATATTATGCACATTTATAGTTCGATCAAAATGTGAGTTTATAAATAGTTTGAATTTAATTTTTCTCAAAGATTACTTTTGTACACAGACTTCAAAATACTGTTCAAGGATAAATGCATTGCATAAACATACATATGTAAATAGGCATATTGTTTTTCCTTTACGAGCCTTAAACCAGAACCTACATGTATTTTATTTGTATTATTCCGTATAAATTCTGTACTTGCCTTATTCTAGTGTTTATACAGGTGTTATTGTCCTCCTCCCCCTTGGTCATAGATGAGTTAGATTTCCTGCTACCTGACCTGTTTAACATCCACTTGGGTATCTCCCTGCTGGTCTCATGGCTGCCACTATCACCAGGTGTCACCTGTCCCTGTTTGGCTGTGTGTGATGTGCTGTGACTCAGTAGGTTGGACCTTTCTCCTAGTTGAGCTGCATTTTGTCTATATAACTCCTGATAACTATTGTTAAAATATATCAATTCATTCTTGTGCATACAGATATACTCTGAAAAAATTTCCCTTCAACTCTTATTATATAATACATGTACCATATACTGAACTATAAGGAAAGATAGGGAATATTTAACAGATACATGTCTTTTTAGAGACTGATAAAAGTAATTAGCCAACAAAATGGTCAAATTGTATTTTACATCCTCTAGAACTTTGAATATTTACTGCTTGTGCAGCTCACTTCAGAAACAAGATAAACACAATTTTGACAACTTTACCATGAAAACCTTTTTAAATGAAATGAAATGAAATTGAAATCAATATATCTCTCTTAGCCACAACCCTAGGTACATGTATATATATGCACACATTCAAAGTTTTTCCAAGATAAAACAGGCAGACAGGTGTTTATCTACATGTAGTTTCCGAAGTAAGCCGAGGTGAAGTATTGTTCTTCATCAGTTGTTAAGGAATCACATTGATAAGTTTTTTTATGGAATTATTTTCATCAACTTTTCATATCAATATTATTTTAAAAACACTTACTTTTCTAGCGTTTTAAGGTTTTTTGAGAACAAAAAATCCTTGTACCCATGTCCGGTATCTACTGCTATATGACCATCTTTATACCTGTCTTTATATTGGTATAACGGTATACTAGCTGATGGGTGGCTCTCTGATTGTGAAGGATGTTTTACAACCAAATGTTGGAGAAATTGTGGGACACAAGGGGTGCTGGATGTATGGCTAGATAAAATCTGAAATGTTTGAAAAAGAATGTATACATTTTTATCAGATATTTTGATTTCAGAAACTGGGTTTCTTACAATTATTTAACTTCCAAAATATAAGCTTTCACCTTGACCTATGACAATCATGGAAAATGTCTTACTTATGCAAAAGTGATTATCTGTACGCTAGTAATTGCAATAAAAGTTTGTTTACAGGTAGCATAAAACGCTTCACTTCATACTTGACCTTGACATCAGATTAAGGATATTCTGTTTTAATTACCTACCAGTGCAGGATTTTGTAAAATTCTTGAAACCTGAAACAGGACCAAAAAAACAAGAGGCCCAAGGGGGCCACATCGCTCACCTGAGTTGCAGACAAAGGGTTTAAAGTCACAAAAATACTTCTACAGATCAAAGCCCTTGACAGCCATATTTGTTGACCTATCGACAAGAAAAACACAAACTTGACAGAGGACCTTGAGTACTTGCTTGCTGCAAGGTTTCGTGAAATTCTGTGCAATGGTTGCAGAGGAGATTTCGAAAATGTGTCAGCCAATCAGAGTCCTCGGCGGCCATATTTGTTGACCGATCAGCACAAAATACTCAATCTTGGTTGAGGACCTTGAGTACTTTCTTCCTTTAAAGTTTCATGAAATTCTGTGCAGTGGTTTTTTTGCAGAGAAGATGTTGAAAATGTGTTAGCGAATCAGAGCCCTCGGCGGCCATATTTGTTGACCGATCGGCACGAAAAATACAAACTTGGCAGAGGACCTTGAATACTTCCTTCCTGTAAAGTTTCATGAAATTCTGTGCGGCGGGTTGCAGAGGAGATGTCGAAAATGAGTCAGCCAATCAGAGCCCTCAGCAGCCATATTTGTTGACTGATCGGCACAAAAAATACAAACTTGGTAGAGGACATTGAGTACTTCCTTCCTGTAAAGTTTCATGAAATTCTGTGCAGTGGTTAAAGAGGAGATGTCGAAAATGTGTCGGCCAATCAGAGCCCTCGGCGGCCATATTTGTTAAATGATCGGCACGAAAAACACAAACTTGGTAGAGGACCTTGAGTACTTCCTTCCTGTAAAGTTTCATGAAATTCTGTGCAGCGGTTGCAGAGGAGATGTCGAAAATAAGTCAGCCAATCAGAGCCCTCGGCGGCCATATTTGTTGACCGATCGGCACGAAAAACACAAACTTGGTAGAGGACCTTGAGTACTTCCTTCCTGTAAAGTTTCATGAAATTCTGTGCAGCGGTTGCAGAGGAGATGTCGAAAATGTGTCAGCCAATCAGAGCCCTCAGCGGCCATATTTGTTGACCGATCGGCACAAAAAATACAAACTTGGTAGAGGACATTGAGTACTTCCTTCCTGTAAAGTTTCATGAAATTCTGTGCAGTGGTTAAAGAGGAGATGTCGAAAATGTGTCGGCCAATCAGAGCCCTCGGCGGCCATATTTGTTGAATGATCGGCACGAAAAACACAAACTTGGTAGAGGACCTTGAGTACTTCCTTCCTGTAAAGTTTCATGAAATTCTGTGCAGCGGTTGCAGAGGAGATGTCGAAAATGTGTCAGCCAATCAGAGCCCTCGGCGGCCATATTTGTTGACCGATCGGCACGAAAAACACAAACTTGGTAGAGGACCTTGAGTACTTCCTTCCTGTAAAGTTTCATGAAATTCTGTGCAGCGGTTGCAGAGGAGATGTCGAAAATGTGTCAGCCAATCAGAGCCCTCAGCGGCCATATTTGTTGACCGATCGGCACGAAAAACACAAACTTGGTAGAGGACCTTGAGTACTTCCTTCCTGTAAAGTTTCATGAAATTCTGAGCAGCAGTTGCAGAGGAGATGTCGAAAATATGTCAGCCAATCAGAGCCTTCGGCGGCCATATTTGTTGACCGATCCGCACGAAAAACACAAACTTGGTAGAGGACCTTGAGTACTTCCTTCCTGTAAAGTTTCATGAAATTCTGAGCAGCGGTTGCAGAGGAGATGTCGAAAATGTGTCAGCCAATCAGAGCCTTCGGCGGCCATATTTGTTGACCGATCGGCACAAAAAACACAAACTTGGTAGAGGACCTTGAGTACTTCCTTCCTGTAAAGTTTCATGAAATTCTGTGCAGCGGTTGCAGAGGAGATGTCGAAAATGTGTCAGCCAATCAGAGCCCTCGGCGGCCATATTTGTTGACCAATCGGCACAAAAAACACAAACTTGGTAGAGGGCATTGAGTACTTGCTTCCTGTGAAGTTTCGAGAAATTCTGTGCAGCGGTTGCAGAGGAGATGTTGAAAATGTTAAAAGTTTACGCCGGACGGACGGACGACGACGACGACGACGACGACGACGACGGACGGACGGACGACGGACGGCGCGCTATGACAATAGCTCACTTGAGCTTCGCTCAGGTGAGCTAAAAAGTGCAAAAATGTGCATTTCTGACTAAGTCCGAAAAGACGTCAAAAACGCGTCAAAAATTAGTTGTCGGATTTTAACGAAATGAACAAACTTGAATCATACATCCTTCTAGATCACATAGATACAATTAGTTTTTCAATCCATTCAGTGGAACTGGAGAAGAAGATTTTTGAAGAGGGGTACCCTCCGGGGCCTATTTGACCCCGCCCTGGATCCACCCCTGAAGGGATCGAGCCGAAATGAACAAACTTGGTAGAGGACCTTTAGTACTTCATGCATACCAAGTTTCATCAAAATCCCTTCAGCCGTTCTTGAGAAGAAGTTGAAAATGTTAAAAGTTTACGACGGACGGACGACGGACGACGGACGACGGACGACGGACGCCGGACGCCACACTATGACAATAGCTCACTTGAGCCTTTGGCTCAGGTGAGCTAATAAAAAGGGAAAAAAATTTTGTTGGGGTCCCGCCGGGGTTTGAAGCCACTCCCCATGGGTCCATTGGGCATGGAAAACATACATTATACCTATGTACAATCTTAAAAAATATTCCTTAAAAATCCAAAA
This sequence comes from Pinctada fucata, assembly GCA_028142955.1. Lineage (NCBI taxonomy): Eukaryota > Metazoa > Mollusca > Bivalvia > Pterioida > Pteriidae > Pinctada > Pinctada fucata. Next base: position 38,978,142 of record AP027105.1, on the reverse strand, counting down.
GTGGATATCTGGACAAAATTCTTTCACTTGTAGGGTACCATGCATGAGTACCTCATACCTACAAATTGTCATGACAATCTGAAGAGTGGTTATAGAAAAGAAGCAGAAAATGTATGAAAATCACCCCCCCCCCCTTCCTTTTTACATAAGAAAAAAATTCATAAAAAATCAAAAAAATAAAATTTAAGCATAAAATACATATCAAAGCATTAAGTAAGTTAAATATGATAAATATGTAGTAAATGAGTGTGTAAAATCATACACTTATTGAGTTATTTAAAGAAAAAGTGCAAAAATGTGCATTTCTGACTAAGTCCGAAAAGACGTCAAAAACGCGTCAAAAATTAGTTGTCGGATTTTAACGAAATGAACAAACTTGAATCATACATCCTTCTAGATCACATAGATACAATTAGTTTTTCAATCCATTCAGTGGAACTGGAGAAGAAGATTTTTGAAGAGGGGTACCCTCCGGGGCCTATTTGACCCCGCCCTGGATCCACCCCTGAAGGGATCGAGCCGAAATGAACAAACTTGGTAGAGGACCTTTAGTACTTCATGCATACCAAGTTTCATCAAAATCCCTTCAGCCGTTCTTGAGAAGAAGTTGAAAATGTTAAAAGTTTACGACGGACGGACGACGGACGACGGACGACGGACGCCGGACGCCACACTATGACAATAGCTCACTTGAGCCTTTGGCTCAGGTGAGCTAATAAAAAGGGAAAAAAATTTTGTTGGGGTCCCGCCGGGGTTTGAAGCCACTCCCCATGGGTCCATTGGGCATGGAAAACATACATTATACCTATGTACAATCTTAAAAAATATTCCTTAAAAATCCAAAAGTGGATATCTGGACAAAATTCTTTCACTTGTAGGGTACCATGCATGAGTACCTCATACCTACAAATTGTCATGACAATCTGAAGAGTGGTTATAGAAAAGAAGCAGAAAATGTATGAAAATCACCCCCCCCCCCCCCTTCCTTTTTACATAAGAAAAAAATTCATAAAAAATCAAAAAAATAAAATTTAAGCATAAAATACATATCAAAGCATTAAGTAAGTTAAATATGATAAATATGTAGTAAATGAGTGTGTAAAATCATACACTTATTGAGTTATTTAAAGAAAAAGTGCAAAAATGTGCATTTCTGACTAAGTCCGAAAAGACGTCAAAAACGCGTCAAAAATTAGTTGTCGGATTTTAACGAAATGAACAAACTTGAATCATACATCCTTCTAGATCACATAGATACAATTAGTTTTTCAATACATTCAGTGGAACTGGAGAAGAAGATTTTTGAAGAGGGGTACCCTCCGGGGCCTATTTGACCCCGCCCTGGATCCACCCCTGAAGGGATCGAGCCGAAATGAACAAACTTGGTAGAGGACCTTTAGTACTTCATGCATACCAAGTTTCATCAAAATCCCTTCAGCCGTTCTTGAGAAGAAGTTGAAAATGTTAAAAGTTTACGACGGACGGACGACGGACGACGGACGACGGACGACGGACGCCGGACGCCACACTATGACAATAGCTCACTTGAGCCTTTGGCTCAGGTGAGCTAATAAAAAGGGAAAAAAATTTTGTTGGGGTCCCGCCGGGGTTTGAAGCCACTCCCCATGGGTCCATTGGGCATGGAAAACATACATTATACCTATGTACAATCTTAAAAAATATTCCTTAAAAATCCAAAAGTGGATATCTGGACAAAATTCTTTCACTTGTAGGGTACCATGCATGAGTACCTCATACCTACAAATTGTCATGACAATCTGAAGAGTGGTTATAGAAAAGAAGCAGAAAATGTATGAAAATCACCCCCCCCCCCCCTTCCTTTTTACATAAGAAAAAAATTCATAAAAAATCAAAAAAATAAAATTTAAGCATAAAATACATATCAAAGCATTAAGTAAGTTAAATATGATAAATATGTAGTAAATGAGTGTGTAAAATCATACACTTATTGAGTTATTTAAAGAAAAAGTGCAAAAATGTGCATTTCTGACTAAGTCCGAAAAGACGTCAAAAACGCGTCAAAAATTAGTTGTCGGATTTTAACGAAATGAACAAACTTGAATCATACATCCTTCTAGATCACATAGATACAATTAGTTTTTCAATCCATTCAGTGGAACTGGAGAAGAAGATTTTTGAAGAGGGGTACCCTCCGGGGCCTATTTGACCCCGCCCTGGATCCACCCCTGAAGGGATCGAGCCGAAATGAACAAACTTGGTAGAGGACCTTTAGTACTTCATGCATACCAAGTTTCATCAAAATCCCTTCAGCCGTTCTTGAGAAGAAGTTGAAAATGTTAAAAGTTTACGACGGACGGACGACGGACGACGGACGACGGACGACGGACGCCGGACGCCACACTATGACAATAGCTCACTTGAGCCTTTGGCTCAGGTGAGCTAATAAAAAGGGAAAAAAATTTTGTTGGGGTCCCGCCGGGGTTTGAAGCCACTCCCCATGGGTCCATTGGGCATGGAAAACATACATTATACCTATGTACAATCTTAAAAAATATTCCTTAAAAATCCAAAAGTGGATATCTGGACAAAATTCTTTCACTTGTAGGGTACCATGCATGAGTACCTCATACCTACAAATTGTCATGACAATCTGAAGAGTGGTTATAGAAAAGAAGCAGAAAATGTATGAAAATCACCCCCCCCCCCCCTTCCTTTTTACATAAGAAAAAAATTCATAAAAAATCAAAAAAATAAAATTTAAGCATAAAATACATATCAAAGCATTAAGTAAGTTAAATATGATAAATATGTAGTAAATGAGTGTGTAAAATCATACACTTATTGAGTTATTTAAAGAAAAAGTGCAAAAATGTGCATTTCTGACTAAGTCCGAAAAGACGTCAAAAACGCGTCAAAAATTAGTTGTCGGATTTTAACGAAATGAACAAACTTGAATCATACATCCTTCTAGATCACATAGATACAATTAGTTTTTCAATCCATTCAGTGGAACTGGAGAAGAAGATTTTTGAAGAGGGGTACCCTCCGGGGCCTATTTGACCCCGCCCTGGATCCACCCCTGAAGGGATCGAGCCGAAATGAACAAACTTGGTAGAGGACCTTTAGTACTTCATGCATACCAAGTTTCATCAAAATCCCTTCAGCCGTTCTTGAGAAGAAGTTGAAAATGTTAAAAGTTTACGACGGACGGACGACGGACGACGGACGACGGACGACGGACGCCGGACGCCACACTATGACAATAGCTCACTTGAGCCTTTGGCTCAGGTGAGCTAATAAAAAGGGAAAAAAATTTTGTTGGGGTCCCGCCGGGGTTTGAAGCCACTCCCCATGGGTCCATTGGGCATGGAAAACATACATTATACCTATGTACAATCTTAAAAAATATTCCTTAAAAATCCAAAAGTGGATATCTGGACAAAATTCTTTCACTTGTAGGGTACCATGCATGAGTACCTCATACCTACAAATTGTCATGACAATCTGAAGAGTGGTTATAGAAAAGAAGCAGAAAATGTATGAAAATCACCCCCCCCCCCCCTTCCTTTTTACATAAGAAAAAAATTCATAAAAAATCAAAAAAATAAAATTTAAGCATAAAATACATATCAAAGCATTAAGTAAGTTAAATATGATAAATATGTAGTAAATGAGTGTGTAAAATCATACACTTATTGAGTTATTTAAAGAAAAAGTGCAAAAATGTGCATTTCTGACTAAGTCCGAAAAGACGTCAAAAACGCGTCAAAAATTAGTTGTCGGATTTTAACGAAATGAACAAACTTGAATCATACATCCTTCTAGATCACATAGATACAATTAGTTTTTCAATCCATTCAGTGGAACTGGAGAAGAAGATTTTTGAAGAGGGGTACCCTCCGGGGCCTATTTGACCCCGCCCTGGATCCACCCCTGAAGGGATCGAGCCGAAATGAACAAACTTGGTAGAGGACCTTTAGTACTTCATGCATACCAAGTTTCATCAAAATCCCTTCAGCCGTTCTTGAGAAGAAGTTGAAAATGTTAAAAGTTTACGACGGACGGACGACGGACGACGGACGACGGACGACGGACGCCGGACGCCACACTATGACAATAGCTCACTTGAGCCTTTGGCTCAGGTGAGCTAATAAAAAGGGAAAAAAATTTTGTTGGGGTCCCGCCGGGGTTTGAAGCCACTCCCCATGGGTCCATTGGGCATGGAAAACATACATTATACCTATGTACAATCTTAAAAAATATTCCTTAAAAATCCAAAAGTGGATATCTGGACAAAATTCTTTCACTTGTAGGGTACCATGCATGAGTACCTCATACCTACAAATTGTCATGACAATCTGAAGAGTGGTTATAGAAAAGAAGCAGAAAATGTATGAAAATCACCCCCCCCCCCCCCCCTTCCTTTTTACATAAGAAAAAAATTCATAAAAAATCAAAAAAATAAAATTTAAGCATAAAATACATATCAAAGCATTAAGTAAGTTAAATATGATAAATATGTAGTAAATGAGTGTGTAAAATCATACACTTATTGAGTTATTTAAAGAAAAAGTGCAAAAATGTGCATTTCTGACTAAGTCCGAAAAGACGTCAAAAACGCGTCAAAAATTAGTTGTCGGATTTTAACGAAATGAACAAACTTGAATCATACATCCTTCTAGATCACATAGATACAATTAGTTTTTCAATCCATTCAGTGGAACTGGAGAAGAAGATTTTTGAAGAGGGGTACCCTCCGGGGCCTATTTGACCCCGCCCTGGATCCACCCCTGAAGGGATCGAGCCGAAATGAACAAACTTGGTAGAGGACCTTTAGTACTTCATGCATACCAAGTTTCATCAAAATCCCTTCAGCCGTTCTTGAGAAGAAGTTGAAAATGTTAAAAGTTTACGACGGACGGACGACGGACGACGGACGACGGACGACGGACGCCACACTATGACAATAGCTCACTTGAGCCTTTGGCTCAGGTGAGCTAATAAAAAGGGAAAAAAATTTTGTTGGGGTCCCGCCGGGGTTTGAAGCCACTCCCCATGGGTCCATTGGGCATGGAAAACATACATTATACCTATGTACAATCTTAAAAAATATTCCTTAAAAATCCAAAAGTGGATATCTGGACAAAATTCTTTCACTTGTAGGGTACCATGCATGAGTACCTCATACCTACAAATTGTCATGACAATCTGAAGAGTGGTTATAGAAAAGAAGCAGAAAATGTATGAAAATCACCCCCCCCCCCCCTTCCTTTTTACATAAGAAAAAAATTCATAAAAAATCAAAAAAATAAAATTTAAGCATAAAATACATATCAAAGCATTAAGTAAGTTAAATATGATAAATATGTAGTAAATGAGTGTGTAAAATCATACACTTATTGAGTTATTTAAAGAAAAAGTGCAAAAATGTGCATTTCTGACTAAGTCCGAAAAGACGTCAAAAACGCGTCAAAAATTAGTTGTCGGATTTTAACGAAATGAACAAACTTGAATCATACATCCTTCTAGATCACATAGATACAATTAGTTTTTCAATCCATTCAGTGGAACTGGAGAAGAAGATTTTTGAAGAGGGGTACCCTCCGGGGCCTATTTGACCCCGCCCTGGATCCACCCCTGAAGGGATCGAGCCGAAATGAACAAACTTGGTAGAGGACCTTTAGTACTTCATGCATACCAAGTTTCATCAAAATCCCTTCAGCCGTTCTTGAGAAGAAGTTGAAAATGTTAAAAGTTTACGACGGACGGACGACGGACGACGGACGACGGACGACGGACGCCGGACGCCACACTATGACAATAGCTCACTTGAGCCTTTGGCTCAGGTGAGCTAAAAAATATAAGATTCAATCAATAGAAATTCAATTCAATATTTCTATTTTTGTACTATTTTCATTTAAAAGACCTTTTCATACAGCTTTAAGAGAAGCTAGCACATATACAAAAACATTTAGTTACAATGCTTTACACGACCTTGAAACATCTAATCCCAGCTCTTTCTGCCATATTCTTGTGGTCTGCATGTTGATATAGGTAACAAGTTTTCTGAAGTAAAATCAAAAAGCCATCAAAGTAAATCTCAACATACCTAAATAACAAAACTAAGGATAGATGAAAATTGTCTATAACAAAATATATTTAAATCATATGTGACAGCAATAATGTTATACATGTACATGTATGATGAGCTCTTCATTTGTGGCCATACTCAATTAAGAAATGACTAACTTTCTTTTGGTGTTCATGGGTGTATAATTCTGGTTGGTCAGCAAAGCGATTCTCGGAAAACTTGCACCTGTCCAACCAGAATTATACACCCATGAACACCAAAAGTAAGACAGTCATTACTTCTTTTTACATTTATTCTAAATATCAGTAATCTTTATTTGCATGTAAAATCCCACATTTTGCCTGCAAAAGCATCAAATGTATTTTAACGCTGGTACAATGTAAATCCTCCCTACATTCAAATCTTGAACGTTACGTCACAAGAAGCTACCCAAGTTATTGGAATATAATTCTAGTTGCATAATGGGCTTTAAATATGGGAATCTACTTGTAATGTAAGATATACCAAGCTAATACCAAATGGCTTGTGTTAATATCTGTAAGTTTATGATTGCTGTATACATGAGCTATACATACATTAACACACATGTACAATCTACATGTAGGTTATTAAGAGTCATTCTCTGTAAGCATCAAAGAATTCTCAGAAAACTCGGAAATCGCATATCTCAGATTTTGATGATTTTCACTATGTAAGCTAAGTTTGACCCCCTGACAATGAAAATGACATTGGTTTTTGTATATGGCCATCCGTTGCCATGGTAACCATACCACCCCATTTTGGCCAGAAAATGGGCTTTTGCAAGCTCGAAATTAGCAACTTTCATGTCCGTTTTTCACAATGATAGTCTATAGGTGGGTTATATTTTGACATATGATGAAAAACTACTTACATATATGTTTGATATGAGACATTACTTTTTGGTTGAAATATCGGGGAAAAGTATTATTTTTTATTGCAAACTGTCCATATTTTGACATTTTCCAAAAATACAAAAATACACCATTTTTGGCGATTCATAGAAAAATAACGCAGCATAAGTTAAATAGTGGAACAGGCCGTAATGAATCATTGATCCATTATGAGAAAAATATAAAAAATCCAGAGATGTTATTTTTGTTTAAAGAAAATAAATTCAATTTAAAAATGGTTACCATGGCAACATCTGCATTTTACATTATATATGTTTTTCATCAAGTACCTTAATTTATGGACAAGATAAACGATCAAATATGGTATATTAAGCAAATTCACACTTTTTGTAACATTTTAATATCAACTATATTGGTATCTTATCATTGGTTGCTATGGTAACCATGCCGAAAAGGTACAATTCTTACTTTTTATTCAAATTTTCCGTCGTTTTTAGGAGTTTTTGTACATTTGAATTAAATTAAATAGATAATGTCTATGTTTTCCTTTGAATGATATTCCATTTTCCCAAAATCATTGAAATTCTGGAGAAATATATAGAAAAAACTTCTCCATATCAACGCACACAATCGTTGCAGATACAGAGCTTAAACAAAGCCATGTTATATGATTTTTACAATAAGTATCTCGAATCATGGGAGAGATAAACAACCAATTGTGGTATATTAAGCAAGGTCACACTTTTTGTGACATCTAAATATCAAGTATATATGTATTTTATCATTTGTTGCTATGGTAACCATGCCCTGAAATGTATCATTTTCACTTTTTATTCAAATTTTCGGTCTTTTTTTTCAGAATTTTTGTACAGTTTGAGTAAATTAAAGTGGTAATTCCTATGTTTTCCTTTGAATAATATTCCATTTCCGAAAATCATCGAAATTCTGGAGAAATATGTAGAAAAAACGCAAGAATGCCTCCTTTGCAACGCACAAAATCGTTACAGATACAGAGCTGTAACGAGGCCATGATATATGTTTTACATTAAGTATCTCAGGTCATGGGAGAGACAAACAATTAATTGTGGTATATTAAGCCAGTTCACACTTTTTGTGACATTTAGATATAAAATATATTGATATTTTATCATTGGTTGCTATGGTAATCATGCTATAAAAGGTACCATTCTCACTTTTTATTCAAATTTTCCGTCATTTTTTTTATAGAGTTTTTGAAAAGCTGAGGTAAATCTAAGTGATAATGTCTATGTTTTCCTATGAATAATATTCCATTTTCCCAAAATCATTGAAATTCTGGAAAAATATTTAGAAAAACGTAAGAATGTCTCCATAGCAACGCATGCAATTATTACAGATACACAGCTGTATTAAGGCCATGATATATGTTTTACATTATTAAATATCTCAAATGAGTTAAAGAAGATCCTGACGATAATCTCAACAGCACTCACAATAGAGCACTATGTTGAGCATCGACGGACCCCTAGCAAGCTAGAGGTGGGATCAGGTGCCCGGGAGGAGTAAGCATCCCCTGTTGGCTAGCCGCACCCGCCGTCGATGTTCATGCACGATGAAGAACACAGTATATAAAATGCATGCACTGCCTGACCTTATGTCTATATAGAAAGTGCTATGGCGACCATGTCAGGGCACTTACTGTGAAACCCCTCGCGGGGAACTTTTTTACGAGCTCCACACGGCAAAGGGCATAAGTGTGACACAAATGAGTTAAAGAAGATCCTGACGATAATCTCAACAGCACTCACAATAGAGCACTATATTGAGCATCGACGGACCAAGTCATGGGAAAGATAAACAACCAATTGTGGTATATAAAGCATGCAAAAAAGATACATTCTTTACTTTTTCGATGCTTATGTACATTTGAATTAAAAAGACAGTTCCGATATTTTCCTATACTTGATATTTATATTTCTGAATTTTTTTTGAGAAATGTTCAGTAAATGTAATAAATCTCCATAGCAATGCAATCAATTAGAAATGATACACAACTAAAACAATGCCATGCTTTATGTTCTACATTCAGTTGCTCAAATTATGAAATAGATAAACAGTAAATTCTGATGTAGAAAGCAAGTTCACAGTTTTGGTGACATTTTAATATCAATAAAATCTTGATATTTTGTCATCGGTTGCCACGGCAACCATGCAAAAAAGGTGCAATTTTCACTTATTGCGCAAATTTTCCGTTCTTTTTTTTTTTATTGTTTTTGTATATTTGATCTAAATTAAGGAGACAATTCCTATGTTATCCTATAATTAATTTTCCTTAAAAGTAATTGAACTTCTGGAGAAATATGTAGAAGAAATGCAACAAGTCTCTATGGCAAAGCACACAATTTTTACTAATACAAAGCCAGAATTTCGTATAAAGCTTTTGAAATTTTGGGATTTTTAATATCTCACCAATGAATACTCTGTTGCATAAAATAAGTACATTTTATGAAAATAATGAGAGTTGAATACCTACAGGCATACTCTTCTCATTGTTCTTCATCAGTATGTCGAATTTCAAAAGTCTAAGTTGAAAAGCTACATGTATACCTTGGAAGCTGGAGTCATCGGTTCATATCAAAATAATGATCTTACTAGATCTGCTAAAGATTGGCCTAGCTTCTTTGACTTCATTCTGTTATAGTTTGGAATTTCTGGGTGTGTTTCTATCATAGTTCTAAACCAGGATATGAAGCATAAAAAAGCTTCCTTAAATACGTACGTCTTCAGTTATTGCATTGATATTTAACAAAGATTTACCTAAGTTTGACCTTGACTTGACCTTGAAGGTTTAAAATTAATAGGCATGTCCAACTAAGGATTCTTTGTACATGTATGTATATCATATTTATTTATTGAAATTGCCAAGTTTGATGACCTTGACCTCTGACCTTGAAGGGTCAAAATTTATACGCATATATCACAAATGATCTTTAATTTGTGTATGAAATGTGAAATTTTTCGGGTCAGAACTTTCCGGGTCAGAACCAAATTAATGATATTTTATTGAATTTTGCCAAAGATTTACCTGGACATTAGACCATGAAGTTTAAAAATTTATAAGCATGTTTCTCTCATGATCCTTTATCTGAAAGATGTACACTATTTACTTGAGTTATCGTGTCGGACAGACGGAATACATGAATCCTATAGGGCTCCCACATTATCAAACAGGGCCTTAAATAGTTGGAAATTGCAGAAAATCAGCAAATCAGATCTTATAAAGCACGGTTGCTATGGAAACCATTTCAAAAATATAGACAGCTTGACTTCCCAAATTGATTTAATTGATTGAGAATCATCATTAAAAATGAAGTTTATACAGAGGTAGAATTCTGTACATCTTTAACAAATTAATTTTTGAAGTTTTTGGTGATTTTTATATTGAAAATACAGCTATTTCCCATATCATTTCATGATTTCCCCCCTGAATTTCTTTTGAAGGCTTCATATTTTATCTATCAAGTTTCAAAAATATTTTTTTGCTTCAAATTTTAGAGAAAAAGACCGAAAATAAAAGTTTTTCACCAAAACACTGAAAAAAATATGTCAGTCTAAAAGCTCATAAGAGCTTATGTTGCACTTGTTACTTTGACATGCCGACTCAAAATAAAGCTCATCTTATCTTTAACATTTAGGAATTTGCACAATGGAAATGGAATATCATTTATTGGAAAACACAGGAATGGTCTCTGTAATTTAATTAAAATATACAAAAACAATAAGAAAAAAAAAGAAGAATGAAAAATTTGCATAAAAGGGGAAATTGTACCTTTTTTGGTGTGGTTGCCATGGCAACCGATGATTGAATATCAACATCATTGATATTAAAATGTCACAAAACTGCTAATTTGCTTAATAAACCAAAGTTGATTTTTAATCTTTTTCATAATTTGAGATTTTTGATGTAAAACATATATCATGTATTTCTTTTGGATTTATATCAACTATAATTTTATGCGTTGCTAAGGAGATTTCTTGCATTTTTATACATAATTCTCAAGAAATCCAATGATGTTAGTGAATGTACAATAAGGTATAGGAATACATAGGAACTGTCTCTTCAATTCTATTTAAATGTACCACTACAGTCCAAAACAATTGAAAATTGGCAGAAAAAGCTTAAATTGTACCTTTTTTGCATGGTTACCATGGCAACCAATTACATAATACCAACATTATTGAACAAAAGACTATCACAGATACTGTAAAATTGCTGAATATACCATAATTGGCTGTTTATCTCTTCAATGATTTGAGATACTTAATGTAATACATATATTACTGCTTTGTTTTGGTTGTGTATCATATATGATTGTGTGTGTTGCTATGGAGATTTCCTTGCATGTTTTCTATATATTTCTAAAACATTCAATAATTCTAGAAAAATGGAATCTCATTTATAGGAAAACATAGGAATTGTCTCTTTAATTTAATTCATTTAAACATTAAACAATGACTGGAAATTAGTATAAAAAGTGAAAATTGTACCTTTATGTGGATAGTTACCATGGCAACCGATGATGAAATATTGACATAATTGATATAAAAGTGTAACAGTAACTGCTAACTTGCTTAATATACCGAAAATGGTTGCTTTTTTTTCATGATTTGAGATACTTATGTAAAACATATATCATGACTTTGCTTTAGCTTTGTATCTGATAGAATAGTGTGCGTTGCTATGGAGACTTTCTTGCATTTTTTTTCTAACATGTCTCTCGAATTTCAATGAATTTTGGAAAATGTAATAGAATTCATAGGAAAACGTAGAAATTGTTTATTAATCTAATTCAAATGTACAAAAACACCAAAAAACAACGGAAATTTTGAATAAAAAGTGAAGATTGTACCTTTTTGGGCGTGGTTACCATGGCAACCGATGATGAAATGCCAACATATGTGATATTAAAATGTCAGAAAGATTATGAACTTGCTTAATATACCATAATTGGTTGTTTATCTTGTCTATGAATTGAGATAATTAATATAAAACATATATCATGTAAAATGCAGATGTTGCCATGGTAACCATTTTTTAATTGAATTTATTTTCTTTAAACAAAAATAACATCTCTGGATTTTTTATATTTTTCTCATAATGGATCAATGATTCATTAGGGCCTATTCCACTATTTAACTTATGCTGCGTTATTTTTCTATGAATCGCCAAAAATGGTGTATTTTTGTATTTTTGGAAAATGTCAAAATATGGACAGTTTGCAATAAAAAATAATACTTTTCCCCGATATTTCAACCAAAAAGTAATGTCTCATATCAAACATATATGTAAGTAGTTTTTCATCATATGTCAAAATATAACCCACCTATAGACTATCATTGTGAAAAACGGACATGAAAGTTGCTAATTTCGAGCTTGCAAAAGCCCATTTTCTGGCCAAAATGGGGTGGTATGGTTACCATGGCAACGGATGGCCATATACACAAACCAATGTCATTTTCATTGTCAGGGGGTCAAACTTGGCTTACATAGTGAAAATCATCCAAATCTGAGACATGCGATTTCCGACCCACTTTGATGCTTACAGAGAATGACTCTTAATTACCCCTCACACAAACAGTCTAAATATGGTCAATATGAATATACATGTACATATACTGCAAAATCATTAGGATACAAATGGAAATGGAAATTGATTATTTTCTTAACAAGGGTCATTCAATTTTTGAACATTTTACATATACCATATTATGCAAGTGCATGTTTTACTTCCACAGTATAAAGCAAAGTTCCTGCGTAGGGATTATCTCCCTCGTTGCTAATAACAACAGCCGACAGTTAAAGAATGGAGGCTGGTAGTTGAATGGCGCCGGCGTTTGTTTTCATACATTTCAGCCCGAGTCATTTGATATATTTCAAACGATGAGAATAGAATGACTCTGGATGGGATGGCAAAGCATCTGACAATCAGGTACATGTTTGATAGTGGTAGATTTTGATTAAAAAGCAATCTTTCACCAGCGTGACCTATCATTGCACCGACACGATTTGTTTACCTACAAATTTCGTGGTAAGTACTTCATTTAATCGTTTACCTGTTGCTACAATCAGTTATGTTTGTATATCTAAAGATGAAAATAGTATAAATGACGTGTATTTTGTATCTAGTCTTCGTTCTCGAGGTAAAATTCAGTGTATCAAGTTTACGGGATCCACCATTCTGTTCTGTTCTAGGTAGTGAATCCCTCCAGCGTTGGAGAACCTCTTGCGAGTAAAAAGTTTGGGATGGGCCGCAACCACAGACGCATAAAATCCAGTAAAAAGTTTAAGATATATACACTATATACACTTGCACAGGTATGGGGAGTCACTAAAATTTGGATATAAAAAATCCACTGGACGACAGGAGTGGCGATTAAAATTTGTATAACAGTCTAAAAAGTATATTATGAAGTGTGCAATCTACAACCCATATCTCCTTCTCGTAGGTAGAAGTGCAAATAGTTTTTTACGTTCACAGTGTAGAGCATGACAGAGACGTCGTGTGTGTCTATCTATTTCTGCGAGATATTCTGTGTTCTTTTTGTGAACCACATCCACTGTAGAGTAAACATCTAGTATAATCCGTAGCTGATCACTGGTACATAACTGAGAGAAATTGATATTTTCACCACAGGCACTTGCGATGTCACAAAGGATCTGGACTCTCACATGTTGGAGTTTTGTACAATGCAATATAAAGTGTTCTAAAGTTTCTGTTGAAGATTTGCAAAGCAGACATGTTGGATCCACATCTAGATTATTGAATGCCGCTCTTGTTGATTGCAGGGAGTAGGTACCCGTCACTAATTTCGTTTTCACAGGTAGTCGATTCACTTCTCTAGACTGAGTCTGGGTTTCAGTGATACGCAAAAGTGGGTGAATTTTCCCTGGATTGTAGTGACCAACACTCAGATATTCCAGACTGGAGTAAGTTAACGCCTGTTGCTTGATGCGCCTCCCCCAATAAGCATAGACAGCTCTTAATGTAACAGTTTTCCATTGAGATTTCGACACTGGATCCCTGAGGATTTCCATAGGATTCGGGAGTTCATATTTTGTTGTAATGATAGCCAAATTTGAGAACCAACTGCTTCCAGTATGTCCATGAATAGTAAGTTGTCTATATGCTAATCTTTTTTCGATCGAAGAGTCATCTAGAAGCGCAATATTTCCAAAAAGGCTCAAAGCACGGAGATGTATTTTCGCTTCAACTGGAACGAGGCCAGATAGGATGAAAGATGCAGGATCAGCAGTGGTTACGGGAATAGAGAGAATCTGCTTTAACACCTTTTTCAAAAACATCTCAAGAGGTCGAATATCATTAGGAGAGGGTAGGTAGATTTCCAGTCCATAGGTTAGAATCGGAATGACATATGTGCGGAAGAGATGAATACATGTTTCAGGATCTAAACCATTTTCCCCATGGAGGCCAGTAGACATAAGGCTGTATAGCGTGCGACGAGCTTTTTGTAGGTTTTCCAGTATAGCAGTAGTAGGTGAATTATCAGGCGTTCTCACTACTCCTACATGTGTCGTTTTATCCACAACTGGCATCTGCTGATCGCCAAGAAAGATAACTGGTGTATCCGTTGTTTTAGAGCGTTTTTTCAAATGCGGGAGTACTACACTCTTCTTTGGTTGCAATTCATATCTCTCCATTTTACTGTAGTCATTTGCGATGCTGCATAACATCTGAAGTTCCTGTGTAGAATCACCAAGAGTTGAGAGATCATCAGCGCAGGTTGGAGCGTTACATATAATGTCTCCTATCTTAGCACCGAAACCGCAGTAGTATAGTCTATCAAGTAGTTGGTTTATGTAGACCTTGTATAAGTCAGCACTAAGGATCCCACCCTGTCTGACTCCCTGCTCTATAATGAATTCATCTGAGGTGTTACCCATCCATTTGACGACACTGCTTGCATGTTCATAAAAGCTGCAGAGAATATTCCATAATCCACCCCCTATCCCCATGTGATATAACTTCCTAAGAAGGCTGTTGTGATACACCACATCAAAGGCTGTTTTTGCATCTAAATAGGCAGTGAGCGAAGTGCATTTTTTGCCAGTCGTTTCACTGATAAATTCCTCGATGATCAGTGCACCATTTTGCTTAATTTTGGAAGAAGTTCCAGAAAAGGGGGCGTGTCCTAATATTTTTCATGTTATGGAAAATAACCTCAATTTTTAAGCCAATGAAAATCCTTGTTACATGCAAAATTAAATTATTCCACAGTATAAATATGAAATATGAGAGTCTTGCCACTTATCACTCAAGTTGTGCAGAAAGTTTTGGACAGACAAAAGGGCAGGCAGGATAAAAACAATAAGTGTAACATGGAAACATAGGTTTTTGTTGTTTTTCTTTTTTAGAAGGTTTTGGTGGATTTTTCTTTCTAATTTTATCAAAATGAATCTTTTATTATTTGGGGATGTAGAACAGAATAGATGATTTTCCAGTAAACTTATAGTCAAACAGCCAGCCAGGAAACAGACATCACAAAATTTTGCTATATTTTTACTGCAATGTCACAATAGGAAACAAGACGATGATGCATCAAGACGATGCGACCAAACATGACGTCACAATAAAAAATTTTGCCACAAGATACATGTATGTGACGTCTGGACCTGTCTTTACATATATATTCTAGGTTTTGAACTGTCACAAATGTTACCTGAGAAATGGACTATTCAAGTCATTATTCACCTGAGAATGTAGATGGAGACAGTGTAGTTTCTGTAGATGTGCTAAGATTGCTGTCTCCGGTGGCTTACTATACTTTCCTGCCTGGGAGGGACTATCTACATGACACATGTAAACACAATTCTCAGTCAGCTAAAGGAAGAAATAAGAGACAATCATAATGTATAACTACGTTCTAAAAGAGAAATTTCAAGTAATTATAATTTGATAAGCGTGTGCTTTGAGATTCTTTTTAAAGCAGTGATTGATAACCATAATGTAAAATAATAAATTTAACAGGGAAATATCACGTTAAATCATAAATAATCCTGTGACATTTTTTTCTTAAAACTATTGATCACAAAAGTAGAATTAGACTCAGTGATACTGCTCTTCAAAGGAAACAAATTTACAGAAACCATGGATATTTACTTTTTATTTCAAAGTACATGAAATAATCATGTAAATGCATATGGGAAATCTCAGCACAAGATTTTTTTGTATTGTATTCTGAATACATACAATCATGTATGACATACCATTTCACACATTTCTCTTACAACATCAGTCAAATTTCCTTTTGTTTCATTTTCATTATCTAAAACAGAAAATATATACTTTTTTTACAGACACTACAACATTATACAAACAATGAAATAAGAATTCAATGAATGAGTAAATATAGAAATGATCAATAACTGATTTTCCAGAATTAAATTTTACCACAATTAGCACAAAAGATATTAATAAACAGTTATTTCATGGCTACAAGGGAACAGTCGAACTATTGTCCTGAGGTAGGCATGGAGACCTGGTAAACTGTTACCCGAGGCAAAAGGCTGAGAGTAACAGGTAGACAAGGAGACATGGTAAACTGTTACCCGAGGCCAAAGGCTGAGAGTAACAGGTAGACAGGGAGACCTGGTAAACTGTTACCCAAGGCAAAAGGCTGAGAGTAACAGGTAGACAAGAAGACATGATAAACTGTTTCAAGAGGCCAAAGGCTGAGAGTAACAGGTAGACAAGGAGACCTGGTAAACTGTTACCCGAGGCCAAAGGCTGAGAGTAACAGGTAGACAAGGAGACATGGTAAACTGTTTCAGGAGGCCAAAGGCTGAGAGTAACAGGTAGACAAGGATACCTGGTAAATTGTTACCTGAGGCCAAAGGCTGAGAGTAACAGGTAGATAAGGAGACATGGTAAACTGTTTCAGGAGGCCAAAGGCTGAAAGTAACAGGTAGACAAGGAGACCAGTGGTAAACTGTTACCCGAGGCCAAAGGCTGAGAGTAACAGGAAGACAAGGAGACATGGTAAACTGTTTCAGGAGGCCAAAGGCTGAGAGTAACAGGTAGACAAGGAGACCTGGTAAACTGTTACCCAAGGCCAAAGGCTGAGAGTAACAGGTAGACAAGGAGACATGGTAAACTGTTTCAGGAGGCCAAAGGCTGAGAGTAACAGGAAGACAAGGAGACCTGGTAAACTAGTGTTACCCGAGGCCAAAGGCTGAGAGTAACAGTTTTCCAGGTCTCCTCCATTACTGTCAGGGACAATACATTTAGTTGACTGTTCCCCATGTAGTTATAAAATTATAACTGTATTATTACCAAATACATAACGTCAATTTCACGCGTGATAATGTCAACACAACAGAGATCAACAGTTCGTCATGTGACCGGACAATAGTTTGAACTGTTGCCTGGTAAAAGGAACTGTTATACTCTTGCACTGAATTATCAGAAATCATTGTAAAACAGTCACAAATACATAATACATATTTACATAGTAGATTGGGTTACAATTTGTTTTAATGATACATCATTCTAGTCGATTTGACAGCCTTATATAACATGTGGCCGACCTAGAAATGTCCTTTCCTATGAACTTTTTTTGATGATTCTTATCTATGGGATAGTACTGAACGATTCTAGCTTGGTTGCCACTTTGGCAACCTTGGGCAACTCTTTTTATCGCCGGAAATTCAAAATGGCCACCAAATGCCTTCCTCCAATAGATGAAATTAAATTCTTTCTTAAAATATTAAGTGTGACACACAAATCAGGGGTTTTGAGGGTCAACAAACCCATTTCAGATGTCATTTTTACAATTTGAGTTTATTCTGGACTAAAAATTAAAGATGGCCGCCAAATTTTAACCACATTATGGTACAATGTGAATATTTCAATTAGACGTTTGTGTAACACATCTTATTTGTAGTTGCAATGATCCTAGAATACATTTATTATGCTGTTTTGGTTGTTTTCAGCCGACACATGTTTCTGGGATAACTCTGCTTATCAGGGGGAAATTCAAAATGACCGCCAAATGCCTTCCACCAATAGGTGAAATTTAATTCTTTCTTTAAATATTAAGTGTGGCACATCAAATCAGGGGTTTGGAAGGTCAACAAACTCATTTCCAATGTCATCTTGACATTTTGGGCTTATTCTAGGCTAGAAATTCAAGATGGCCGCCAAATTTCAACCTCATTATGGTACAATGTGTAGATTTCAATACAAAAAGTTGAGTTACACATCTTATTTGTAGTTACAATGATCCTTGAATACATTTATTTTGCTGTTTTTGTTGTTTCCAGTTCACACATACTTGTAGGACAACTTTTTTCATCGGGGGAAATTCAAAATTATCGCCAAAAAGTCCCCTACCACTGAGTAAAATGTAAACAGAAATAGCACAAGCTCTTATTTCATAAGACTTAATTACTATGTAATGAAAAATGAATAAGAGTGACATATAAGATCAGATGGTTTCAGCTTTAACAGACTAGGATTAGTCAAAATGTAATGCAAAGATAAACATGTCATTTGATTGATTAAAATGGTACTCAAAAGAAAAAATAAAGTTTCCCTATTGATCATGTTGATATAAGACCAGTTTGTTTGACGCAAGGGATTCTAGAGAAAGCAAGTAAACTCGGGGTAACTTGGCTATCTTGGCTCTTTGACCATCATGGCAATTTCTTTGCTTGACCTGTGTCGCTTGTTTCCAATCGGCAAGAATGCAATAGAAAGTGTTTGATGTTTTCTTTACAACAATCCTTTGGTATTATTTATGTTGAGTTGAGCCATCTACTACATTTATGTATAACGTTAATAATGACATGTACCATTTCGCAATGAAATTCTGAACCTTACATCTCTATCCTAGCTATTTATACTTAAAATGGAACTTTGTAAGAATAGAATGTCTTCAAATTTGGCAAAACAACATTAATTATATATGCTTCTTTGAATAATTTTGGCTGGAAGTACCACTAATGAGCATTCATTGTCCGAATCATGCATGTCTGGTGCATAGAATGTATTCTTCTATGAAAGAAGGCTGCCCAAACGTAACAGGGTTAGCACTCTCCTTTCTCTTCATAAGGCCGGTTAAGTTTGTAAATGAACAGGACTTTCATATTTTACATCTTAGGATAATTTTAATTTCTGGTTGGATATTTCCTCCGTTTTTCTCTACAGTTATTCAAAATTGAATCTGAGGAATCTTCAACTGTGGTAAGATGAAATGGTTCTACGTATGTTTTGGCATGTAAAACTCAAGTGGGTGAAATCTATCTTGAAAGCAATTGTCTTGGATATCAGTGTTCCATACAGTTTGAAGGTTGTTTCTATATCATATATCTTAAACAGGTTTTTATTCCAAATGTTTCTTACAACACAGAGTATTTGGTTGAAGAGTAAGACGTAGTCAGTGTGACAAGCTTGAAATGAATCTAGAACAGAACAGGAGCATAAGTCAAAAGAACAGTGACAGGGAAAATTATCTATGTCAAGATCATGCAGAAATCCTGGGAGATCTTATTTCCTTTGAATTCCTTTTGCCGACTTACAAATAGGACAATCACTTTAAGTATTTGACAATCCATAGCCCAATGATGTAGATTCTTGCTTCAGGTCGACTCTTATCCCCCTTTCTTAAAATACACAATATTTGCAATTTATTTCTATCTTTATGATAAAAAAAAAATATTCTTTTTTACGGTTTGAGAATGTGCAATCTATGTAAAAAGTGCATGTGTAAGCTCATATCGACAAAAGGAAATTACACGTGAATTATACCACCTTTGGGATCACAAATAATGTTTAACGTCTTCAAATTCCTTATCATCATTTTAGAGCAGATAAATTTACAGCATGGACCAAACATGCATGTTTCGGGTAATAAACACTTGTCAGTGATAAGATGCACCACAGTTATTCGTAACGAAATGGGAATATTGAAGTGAGGAGTCATTTCATGTTTAGCCTTTAATGAACTAATAAGCAAAATGACACCAGATATGGATTTGGTCCTTAAAAGCCATGATTAGATGTGCTACACTTGATATATCAAGTAATTATTACATTTACACAGTAGTAGGAGACTATTAGGTGGCCATTTTGAATTTCCCATGATAAGCAGAGTTGTCCCAGAAGCATGTGTTAACTGAAAACAACCAAAACAGCAACAGAAAACTATTCTAGGACCATTGCAACTACAAATAAGATGTGTTACATCAACGTTTATTGAAATATTCACATTGTACCATAATCGTTAAAATTTGGCGGCCATCTTGAATTTTAGTCCTGAATGAACTCAAATTGTAAAAATGACATCGGAAATGGGTTTGTTGACCCTCAAAACCCCTGACTTGATGTGCCACACTTAATATTTTAGGAAAGAATTTAATTTCATCTATTGATGGAAGGCATTTGGCGGCCATTTTGGATTTCCGCCGATAAAAAGAGTTGCCTAAGGTTGCCAGAGTGGCAACCAAGCTAAAATCGTTCAGTACTATCCCATAGATAAGAATCCTAAAAAAAAGTTCATAGGAAAGGACATTTCTAGGTTCGGAAATTTTCAAATCGACTATTCATACAGCAATGATGTACAAAATTATGATAATGACCTTCAACTTTACATCCCCATCTACATACAATAATACGCCCACATGGGTTTACAGAGGACCATTGTTTACATATGTCTGTAACAGATGGGTGGAGTCTCCTGTCTGTAGATTTTCCAGTAAGTAGCCCATCCCACTCAAGTAGCAGTGCAGGAACCTCAAACTGAAATAAATGATTTACTTATTGTCAAATTTGTTACATGATGTAGCTTTATCTGACTGTTACATCTGGTTTCCATATGTGCTGACATGACAAAAATCTCTGAAGATACTGTCCAAATCCATAATATCAGATGGTAAGTGTGTATATGCATGTATGTATCAGAGGTTATTTGATTAACTAATAACACACATTAAGTAGACAGTAGGTACCTGGTACTGTGAAACAGCAATCAATGACTGACCTACAGTGACTACAGTCACCCCCTCTCACTCTGATGGTTCATCATGATTAATTAATAACACACATTAAGTAGACAGTAGGTACCTGGTACTGTGAAACAGCAATCAATGGCTGACCTACAGTGACTACAGTCACCCCCTCACACTCTGATGGTTCATCATCTGAAGAACGTAACATACAACAAGTGATGTATGGCTCAATGACAAAAAAAAATTACTAATTGCATATAAACAAACATGTTTCCATAGTAATGTCAAATGTCAATTTCTATTGTGCTCATTGGGGAACATGTCAAATTTATCCTGAATATCAATATTTTGTAGTATTATTGTATAATGTACAATACCGTATCACCAGAATTTTTCGCTATATTTGCGAGTGATTTGGAATTGCGAAAATATATTCCCACAAAAAATTGTGTTTGATAAAGTATTTGATATATTGTTTATCAGTTACATTTTGTTCTTATTGTACATGTGCCATTCTCCACCTTTTTTCTGATTAACCATGAAGAGAAGTGAATTGGGTGTAATCTTATGATAGAAAACTAAACATTCAATAATGAAAGGTACAAAACAGTAACATCATGTGTTCATATTTGTTTGTAATTTAGGAATCGCGAAAATAAAGACACTCTATTTCACCATCGAAATTTAATACTCGAGAAAAATTCTTGTAATATGGTAGTACTTACATACATGGTAAGATAGATGCTTATTATCACGACCATCAAACCAATTGGAGATGGAGGCATCTGTGTGTGGTAGACACATCCGGTCTGTATACCATGCATTTACTCTGCTGTACTCTCTGGACCAAACCACTTGTTCCAGACCAAAACTTGGAGAAAAGACTAAGTTGGCTATTGTTTTACCTGGAACCTAAAATAAACACAGCGGTTAAAAAATAGTCTGAAAACCACAGGACGTTTTCAATAATTTTGGTTGTATTTCTATGTTAATTAAAAATTCCCGAAAATCTATAGGACAATGACAAGAACCATCAGAAACTGCCGACAATCCAGCAATCTCGAAAAATTATTTGGATTTTAAGCTTGTCAGTCAATAGGCTCAACAGCATAAACTATAGAATATATAAGTCAATACTTTGATAATTATGTCATAGTTTTATTAATAATTCTGAAATAGAAGCATAAAATACAAATTGTACCTTTTTCTTTATGAGTTTTATGAAAGACATTCTCTTTGATTTCTCACCATTGTCATCATCAACTATTACCTTTTTATTCTGAAAAATTAATTTGTCATTAAAATAGATGTTACACTTAATAAATCTATGAACATTTCTTCTGTGACTTCAAAATATGAAACTAACTGATTAAAATGATTTTTGAATTGCAACATAACACTCCTGTACAACGCAAATTTAAACTTTGAACATAATTATACAATATATTTCTCAGCTGACAAGCAATTTCTCTCCTACAGTAAAGACATCAATAAACCTTTAATAGATAACATTAACTTTTGTCTTTACGTATGGATTTTTACAACCTCAAATGAAATGACATAGCGCAGAACATGCCACAGTTTAAAGCGGAATGACGTTATTTCATTATTTTGAGTGGGTAAAACGTCACATGAAATAAAATCTGTCTTTGTGAAACATGAATGCTCCCGTTGGCATCTTTGACAGTATTTACAAAATTGTTGTCGATGGGATAGGGCTAATGTTCAAAGTTTTTCAAAGAAGGTCAAAGGTCAATAACATGTATATTGATGGAAAGATCTTGTCATAAGGAATACAAATGTGAAATACGAAAGCTCTATCATCTCCCATCAAAAGTGACATGTATGCCCAATGTTTAAGTTTTTCAAAAGTAGGTCAAAGGTCAAGGTCATGAGGTCAAAAATTTTGGTATCAACAGAAAGGTCTGGTCATAAGGAATAAACATGTGAAATATGAAAGCTCTGTCACCTTCCATTCAAAAGTTATGCCCAATGTTAAAGTTTTTCAAAAGTAGGTCAAAGGTCAAGGTCATGAGGTCAAAAATTTTGGTATCAACAGAAAGGTCTGGTCATAAGGAATAAACATGTGAAATATGAAAGCTCTGTCACCTTCCATTCAAAAGCTATGCCCAATGTTAAAGTTTTTCGGACAAACAGACGAACAGGCCAAAAACTATATGCCCCCAAAATCTTTGATTCCGGGGCATAAAAACAAATGTGATCCGAGTAAGTCTTATCTTGAAAAGATCTATAAAGTATGACCTTGACCTTTGACTAAAAAAATCAGTAGGCATCTTCTCCTCTTAATAATTATCCAACAATCCTAATTAGAAATTTTTATTTAAGTCATAGTAATATAATCTTAAAACCAATTTCTTGTAGCTACAGTGTTTTCATAAAACAACAGTGACTTTAACATTTGACCTCTTTTAGGCTCTATATTTATACAATGTAGGGATATACATAGTTTGGATATTTTGAGAGATTCTTAAGTAATCAGCTGAGTAATAATACACTAAACAGTGACCTTGACATTCAACCTATTGTCCCTTCCTTTTCATGGTAAGTATCCATCTATCCAAATTTGGTTTTGATAGATTCAAGGATTCTTGAGTTACCATCTGGAAAACTGAACATGTAACACTAACAGAAGGACAGAATGATGGAAAGACAAAGCAACCTCTTACACAGGCCATACACATTATACAAATAACTTTTCATAAAGCACCGCTAAAGATGGTATGGCCGGATTGCAAAATTGTTGAAAGTCAGTAGGTCAAGGTCACTAGGTTAAGGTCATAGTATCAAATGAAAGCTCATATCACAAGAAATCTACATGTTAAATATCAACACCTTATCTCTTATAGATATAGAAATGCAGTCAAAGTTTGTTTTTTTTTAAGTAGGTCAAAGCTTAAGGTCAAGGTCGCTTCTTCAAAAGTCATGGTATCAAATGAAAACCCATTTAAGGAATCTACACACACAATAAGAAACTTAAGCCTCATACTCTTTAGTTGACGAGACGTAGCCCAAAAATCAATTTTTTTAAACATAGGTCAAAATCCAAGGCCGGTGTCACTAGGTCAAATTTTACGGCATAAATTGAAAGGTCTTGTCATGGGCAACCTGCATGTATTATATTATGTTTCTACTGCATACAATTCCATAGATTTTGCTTCAACCAGATACTTTAACCAAAATGTTGACGACAGACGGACAGACAGATATCATCAATCAATAGACCGGAATTACTTTGCAATCTGGCCAAAAATGCTTGATTTAAGAACTGAAAAAAAGTAGTACATCAATTCTATGAAAGAATATAAAGAATACCTCTTTCAGCAGCTGAATCACTTTAAGTATAATATCACGCAAACCAAGATTAGAGTCTTCCTCAAACATCCCTAGAGGACATATGTATTCATGGGTAGAGGACAAGTGATCCAAGAAATATATGTATCGCTCCTGTAATATAAAATATTTGTATAGAAAAATGTTCTATTTTTTAAAGAATATCATGTACATATACTCAGATACATGTAAATGTATAATCAGATGCAGATAAAAGTTGACTAATGTTTACAGTACCATTTGTTCATGTAGGATGGGGGTGGGAAGATTTCATGTACATATAGAAGACCATAAATTAGTACATAGCTAAGTATGCAGAATCAATTATTATTGTGCTCTTACTGAATAAAACCCTTGGTAGCTGATGTTGAAGTGCTTCTCAAGTGAGACGATTCATGCAACAAATACAAATGCACTCCTCACATACATGTAATATTTTCAGTTTTTGTTACTTTAACAGTTATACATGTATACCATTGTAGTATCAAGCAAACTTCAGACCCATTTATTTCAAACATTTCTAAACTGAATGCCTGGTGTAGGTTTCCTTATGTAAGATGCATTAAAAAAATTCACGAATATGTACGTTGCTGTGTAGATTGATACATGTTACTTATATATATATACATAGTGTTTGGAATCGGATGGAGTCATCAAAATCCATTTTAAAATCGAATAAGCCTTTCGATTGATTATCAATTATAATCAGATTCTTATAATAGTGACCAATACACTGCAAAACTGTAAAATATGTCATGATTTGTCCATAACTTACTTTTATTAGTTATAAGGTTTGTTTCTGACGTACTTCGGACCCAAAGTAGGTTTGTAAAATTTGTGGGGGGTGAGGCCGAAGGCCGAACCCCCTACAAATTTTACAAACCTACTTTGGGTCCGAAATACGTCAGAAACAAACCTTATAACGAATTTATCACACCGACAACCTTTGTTAGTGGAAAATAAAAATCCAACATTTATATTTTGAGACAGTCCCTTAATTGCTGCATATTATGACGTCATGATTTCTTGATCACCCTGGGTTTCTTTTTTTCCCCTGTATTGTTTACAATTTTCTGTTGAAAATAAAAAAAATATCTATGGTATCTGTATTTCCAAGTGCTCTTTTTTTATATTTAGTTCTCTGACTTCTTTCGAATTTCCTCTGACCATTTCCCCACACACAATGGAAATGAAAAGTAATATTTTGGTCAACGTCTTTTAATTCCAACATAATAACAAACAGTTCTAACGAATAACTTCAACAATTAATAGTTATGTCAATAAAAATTAACAATCTATTCTACTAGAGAGAATTTTAAGATTTCTATCACAGCATTGTAGCAATACATCTAACTGAATGATTTGGTTAATAATGTAATAAAAAAAAAATAGTACACACAGTCACAGATGAAATTTTTTTTCTGACTCTTGGAAATCACAGAAATCTGTCTTTTCTAATTTTCATTTTCTAAATGATTTTATTTACTTCCATCACAGTTCAAGATGAAGATGTAAATTATTGAGACTCATTTTCTCACATTCAGATTCTGGATGATTTGTACAGAGCAGTTATTGAAAACATAAGGGTTGGATGATGTTGGCATGGCATAAGCGGTACATGTTCTAACACTGGTACTTGCTTCACAAGAATCAAAATCAGAGAACAGTTTCTCAACATCAACACCCTCTAGACCCGGCATGGTAGATTTATTTGCAATGTCCGTAGAACTTGTATATTCATGTCCATATTGATATTCTAAAGCCTGGCGCTTTGGGGGAGGTGGAAGACTTGGTTGCAGTGTAAGAGACTGACTAATGGCCTGGCCCATCTGTAATTTTTCTTTGTCGTTTACTTTCTGATATATGGATAATGACTGCACAGATTTATGTCCAGTAACAGCCTTGATCTGGGCATAATTATACTTCCCACGTGACAAAATTGTTGCGCAAGTGGCACGAATTGAGTGGTTTGTGTACCGCTGGGTAAGTTTACAAGCCACACTTAAATCTGGAAGAAATGATTTCAGCTTCTTTTCTCCCACAGGAACGTTACAGTACCAGGTGTCGTCATCCTCACAAAATGTGTCTTTAGGGCGTTGCCAAAGTCTGTAGAATATTTTAAAAGAGAACATGTAACCGAGTTGCATCAAATTTTCATGTTAACATGAATCTTTGTTGTTTATAATAAATCAATCGATTTATTATCAAAGTTTATTCTTGTTTCTATAAAATTTTCATTCTCAGCTCCCCTAACACCCTCGCCTACTAACTTTGGACAAGAAGAGTGAGAACAATAAGAAACGCTGTAGGCTGTAACTATCATACTATAATTTTACATTTGATTATATATATCTACCTGTCACAATCTGGATGTAGTTTCTGTGAATACTTCAAGAAGGAAGTCACTGGGCAGTATGGTGAATCTGCAAGGAGAATTTTTTTTTAATTAGAGATTTATTATAAACATATACACTTAAGATCATTTAAGAGATTACACAACAAATCGATAGTAATAAGATGTTCATATTCATTCTCTAACAAGTATATTTTTCATGATTAAAGACAGTCATGCATTGTCATTGATCAACATATGAACTGTTGATGACTATCAATTTCATGAATTTGAATAAAATCAAACATTATATAAGCCTACCAGGTATTTCAGGCATTGATCCTGTTGTATTTTCCTTGTCATTTCCCCTATGGTTCTTGGTCAGTTCATCAGCTGATTTAGTAATATACTGTAATCCAGATTCTGGGTCAGTTTTCAAAGAAAATGTGGTTTTAGACATCATGTGCATGTTCTCTGCACCCCTTCTACAAAAATACATACGAATGTCAAACTGCACTTTATTAAACAGTTCACTTGGGGTGCTTTGTGATAAATACATTGATGAGTA
Source organism: Pinctada fucata (assembly GCA_028142955.1). Taxonomy (NCBI): domain Eukaryota; kingdom Metazoa; phylum Mollusca; class Bivalvia; order Pterioida; family Pteriidae; genus Pinctada; species Pinctada fucata. Next base: position 38,950,941 of record AP027105.1, on the reverse strand, counting down.
CAATTTCTGAAGGTCACAATCTGGGATTTCTGGATAATGCACTGTGGTCCCCAATCCTGCCTGTTTCAAATCTGCTCTCGCGGCCTCATACGTTTGGTTAGAACCACGGAACTGTGAATCCTTGATTATATCAAACGGTTTATTGAATGGAGGGGCTTTCAAATACCTGTTGATTCCATGCCTTATAGACTCGAGAGATCCAGATTTATACTTGGTACCATCCTTTTTTCGTGCGTCAATATAAAATCGGGCCAGTCTATCGTCTAAAACGTGTTCGTCAAATTCTTCAAAATTGCTATCAATGCCCTTTTCTAGCAAATACTCCCTGAAAACACCAGATGCCATTTTATTTCCTTGTAATGTTCTTTTTGCACTTGCATTTTTCTCTTTTTCATCTATTTCTTCAATCGACGCATTTCCGAACCGACCCGCCATTGTTATTGTTGTCGTCTGATTATGTAACCGTCTAATAGGGGACGTCTCAAAGTTACTTTTTTCTTACAATGATCTTTAGCATGTAAATTATAAAAGCACAGTCCTGAAATTTTGCTTGCATTGGTTTGCATTGAATTAATAATATCAAACTATCTTTAGATGGTCATAAGAGTAAATTGTAATAGTTACAATAAATTGTAATTTAGTGACCTACTTCGGTCTCAAAGTATACCGTCATGTGACCGAAATTCTGCGTTGTGATTGGCTGAAACTAGTTGGAGGAGTGATAATTATTAATAGCAAATTTTATGGAAACTTGGAAAATGTTTCATACGAGTATGCATAGTGACACATAAATCAAAGAAATATCAATATCTGACTTTTAAAAATTATTAGTACGATGTATGAACTGTTTCTCTAGTAAAAAATACAGTTTAATGATGCAAATATTTCATTAAAATGTTTTAAATTTCTCGATTATCAAATTATTAATCAATTATCATAATCAGAAGGGTCTGGTGACGATTTCGCCGATAATCGGCACAACACTATTACATGTACACAGAAATTGGATCCAAATCACTGATCAGTACTAAGTCTGCTGTCACAGACCCCATGCCCCCTCTTAATCAACCAATGACACAGGTCTTAAAGATACGAATGGTCATATCTCGAGCCACTGTACGTTTAAATTATATATTAACGAAACAGCCCGTGCCAGAATTGCAAAAGGGATTAATGTCATATGAACCAGCGCAATCATTGGAATGCTTTAGCTTCAAAGGGGTCAACAATGAAATATCGCAACACCAGATGGAGGCACACTTTCCAAATCTTTCATGATTTATTGCAGTATTAGCTTCTGACATTTTGATTTTGTGAGAGACCTTAAATTTTTGGTCTTGCATGTTGAAGTGCATGCACTTTAAGTCTGTAAGCGACATGGAATATATTTCTACAAGTTAAAATGAATATTAAGTTTGTTAAATCGGTATTTACCGTCCGAAGAGGGCCATGAAACAAAATGCAATCAAACTTTGCCGCCATGTTTGTTTTTGACAGGTGCGAGATGTCTCGCTAAGAGTCTATTTCGCTCCAAGTCGGATCTGAATGACGGCTCGGCCAACAAATCCGCTCAATATGACCACCAAGACGTTGGTCTGGTTTCTGAGTCCTTTGAAATATAAATTTATTTTTGCAGAGTCTCTGTATCTAGTCTTTTCATATAAATGTTGTAAAAATATTTTAAAATTCGTGATCAAGATCAAGACAGACAAATAGGTCACGTGAGAACAAGATGTCAGCCACCAGTATTGCTGATGTTTCCATATCTTCTACAGCAACACTGAATAGAGACAAAGGGGCAGCATACGTTGTATACACAAGAAGATGGTTCATTCTGTCTGTAATCATAATATTGAATCTGTGCAATGCCATGGTAATTATGTAGTAGTACCATACAAATGGTTTACTGTCCACACAGTTCACTACAGAAATCAGAAAATTGAAGAACTTTCTGCAACATCACGCTTAGATTAACATAGAAATCTCTCCATCTAAAATTATTTTCTTTCTCCGTGAGCATAATATGAATTATGGCAAAGCCCTTGAAGCGAAGACGATGCATGAAAGTTCTGACAAAAATCGCATTCGCACGTTGTAGTGTTTATAGCATATAGGATACAAAACTCATGATTAAAAGAATTCCATATAGCATACGAAACTACGGATTCAAAAATTTTTATATTAAGGTTATGTCAATTAAACTTACAGGATTCAAAATTTTTCAGTGTCCTGTTGCAGACTTATAATTATAGCGTTAACAGTCTGTCCTGTTGCAGACTTATAAGCACATACATGTGAACCTCCCGGCGGGAGGACGAAATCTCCCGACGAAACGAGGACTTTCCCGATGAAAAATAGTCCTCCCGATTCCTCCCGACGAAACAGAATCCTCCCAACGAAAACGAAAAATCCTCCAGATTTCTCCAGATGAAATGCAAAATCCCCATTTGTGTATTACGTTACGAATTACGCCGTCTGTAGTTACCAAACAATCAATTTAATAAGTGCTAATTATACAGGTGACAGGTATATTGCTGGAAAAACAAAGCAATTAGCGTCACGTTCTCTTCACCGTCACGGGTACTCGACTTCCCTGGGGGACGACTTATACCCAGTACATCTTAACACAGGTCGTCAAATTCACGTACCAAATTGATGTACAAGGTTAATTGGGGAATCTTCTTGATGCCGTTAAATCATATTATATTTATATATAACATGAAAAAGTGAGGAAATGCAGTAAAAGTTCGCTGATAAATAAATAAATGAATGCGTAGGAAAAACGACGTAATGTAATTCACGTACTCTGTATAAGCGTGTATAACCTGAGGCAGATAATGGCCGTCTCGTTTATTATTCTCCTAACAATGGGATTTAAATCTGATGAGTGGTCAGTTTAAACCCCATGAAGAGCAGTTATTGATTTTCTGTACAGGTGTACTCAAGTAGCAGAAGCAAGATAAAAGAAATCAACGGACGTCATTGAGACAACTCTCGGAACTCCGAATTGTTTTTGTTGTTGTATGAGAGCGGAATCTGTCCTTGTTGAAAAGCGAGTTGAGAAAATTCGTCCGTAGATTAAAAAAAAGGAGGGGGGGGGGGTCTGAATACCGATAAATCCTCCCGATGAAAAATTAAAAACCTCCCGACGAGAGGCCAAATCTCCAGATGAAAATTGAAAATCCTCCAGATTTGTGGAGGCAAAAGGTTCACATGTATGTAAGCATTAACAGTCTTTTCAACCATGTCACTACTTTTCGTCCTAGCTTTATGATTTTACACACTGTAAAAACTGAATCTGCACTATATAGCTACAAAAATAGGGATTCATCTAGAAATGTTTTTGTATAAATACTGACTAATATATGGCGGCGCACATGAGGTACTTAGTAATCTTGGTTGAAGAAAATTGAATTGGTCAATATGTATCTTTTCTTCCTTATTTTCCTTCATTTTTCCACTAAATTTTTCATATATATTGTGTTGCCATTTAAAACTTGCTCAGAGCAAGCAGGCCCTTCGGTAATTTGCTTCGCTAATATTTAAGTCTTTTAACGGACATATACCTTACAGTTACAAGTAGCTGCTTAAGTCATGGAGTAAGATTAGCACTCGCCCAGTCGCCATTGGTGAACATTTCCACGACTGGGCGACTAAAACTTTGACCAACAGTGGCCCAGATGGCGAGTAGGAGATAATGTTGGTTTTCAATTACATAACACTTCTCTCTATACTCTGTTGATTGAGTACTTATTCACACCTTAAATGTAGATTTAAATCCGTTTCTTATGACTGGCTACAGTAGGGAGCTCTCGAGTGGCCAACAATGGGATTAAAGTGATCATACCGGTATGATAAGGGGATCGATAGCAGACAATTTTTAAAGACTCTTTGTCAATATTAAAAAAATGAAAATAAGACATCAGGCATTTGTTCAACAAAGGATTTACAACTTAATTAGTTTAATAGCAATCAGCAACCATATTTTACCCTACACATTTTCTGTAAACCGAATGCCGAATAAAGCACGAATTCACGGGGTTGGGACCCCCTAGAATTGCCGAGAATTTTCCGGATGGAGGGAGGAGGGGTAGAACCCCTGGAATTTATCTCCAAATCCTTGTTTGTCAGGTGAGTGGGGAGGGATGGGTCTCGAATTCCACTGGAATTTGCCTTAAAATCTTTATTTGTTTTCAATTTTTACTTAAAATGAATGCACCCTTAAAAACAAGTTGGGCCCCTAATTTTCTAGCTGAGCCCCTAAATTTTATTTTCTAGGGACCCAGCTGGCCCCTAAGTCCTGCAGCCAATTTTAATCCCTATAAGTTACGAGAGTTGGAGATCTTTATCCCCATATATAAATTATAACGGAGAATTATATGCTGACAAAGTAGACAAAATTAACTTCAATTTTCCGATTTCTGGAGTGAGCTGCACGAATAGTAATCTTCTTTTTTTATCATATTCTGGCAGTAGATGACTATCAATTTAAAACTAACATTCAAGATTAAATTTATCATTTTCAGAACTGGATTACATTTTCCCCAATAGCAGATCTAGTGAGCGTTTACTACAATATAAATGCATTCAAGGTGAACATGCTGTCATTAGTTTTCATGATCGGCTCCATCCCATTCGGATTTGTGGCATCATGGGTTCTGGATACGTTCGGACTTCGAACAAGTGTAAGTTCTATAATTCATAGCTACATGTAAGTATCAATGATCATTTATAAGAATTCAAATAAATTTTATTCAGGTAATGTACAATACTTCAATGCCCTCGTATTGAAATGAAACATTACTCATTAGTCATACACAAGTTAAATACAACATTGAGCAAAGAGAAGGTTGACATAAGAATTTATGAATCAGAGAGAACATAATTAAACATTGTATTACATGTATCACATTATTGCAGAATCTTGTAATTCTAATACACTCATTTGTTAAGTATAAAGTAATAAGCTGGTTAATGCTGTAGTTTTATTTAGTTTTTAAAAAGAATCAAACTTAATTATGCATTGTAAATTTTGTTCTTTGAATAAATTGTGCATACTGATTTTCTTAAGATTATCAACATTATGCAAAAAAGGTGAATTAATATTCATTGACAACACATATTATTTCAGATAGTACCTTTTTATTTCACAGATTTTGGTCTCAGCCTGGATGAATGGTATTGGTGCGTTTTTGCGTAACGTTAGTACATTTGAAGGAGTACCTTTAGAGAACAAGTATACAGTTCTGTTGATAGGGCAATGTCTAACAGCCTGTGCTCAGCCTTTCGTCATGTTTGCACCTACTAAACTTGCGGCTTTATGGTATCCTGAGAATCAGCGTGCTACAGCTAACATGCTGGCATCTATGGGTCGGTGAACTAGTTTATTTATTTAATGTTTTGAAATAAAGATTGAAAATGGTAATCTGAATACCACCTACATGCAATTATATTCAAGACCAAGATTTTTCATCAAAATTTATGATTCAAATATTGTGCGTCGTACACTAAATCTGAAAAAAAGATTATACAGTTACAGTCAAGGAAATATTGATATAACGTACATGTATATACATGTATGAAATCAAACTGACAATTAGAGATTATAGATTATAAAATCACTTGCACTAGCATATGTACACATATACTATGTATATTGAGGTACAAAGTAAATGGATTATGATGCTAGTATTTTGTCTTTCTGAAATACAGAGTAACTTCCCATTTGGGACCGTATCTGATACATGTTATGATGTATAAACTTGATCTGATATAAATCTGATATAACCATATCTGATACATGTATAAACTTGATCTGATATAAATCTGATATAACCGTATCTGTTACATGTATACCGTAAACTTCATCTGATATAAATCTGACATAACCATATCTGATACATGTGATATAAACTGATTGTTACACCACATTTGTGTCAGGTACATTGCCGAATTGGAAGTAACTCTGTATATTTGAAAGGCAGAATATTTCTCTGAAATCTCAAAATTTTGTAAATAAAGGTTTTGTTTCTGTCTGCTTAGATCTCTTAAAACAACTCATGTGGTCATAATTTTGTATATTTCAGCATCAAGCAGAGTATTTTGTTCTTCATAATGCACATTTTTATTTCAGCCAATCCTTTAGGGATTCTACTGGCTAATGTACTTGGTCCTGCTCTAGTGAATGGATGTAACAAAGAAGAAATACCCAGAGCTGTAAGATATTTTGATGTCATATTTGTTCATACTATCTTGATGAATTGTCAAGTTTTCTGCCATGTCATCATATAACGTAGTGCAGGTATCACCCAATTTTTTTTGGCTGTCTGTAAATCATTGAGATACAAGACCAAAGAATTAAAGAGCTGGGTACGTCCCCCTGCTCTGTGTGCTGGTTCCTCAATAATTTTATTAAAAAATAAAATACTTATCTAAAGAGAATTTCTACTTATCACTTATCCAAATGTAGAACATCTGACAGAAAAATTACTCATCTCCACTTTGGTAGACTTAGGCTATTTCACAATTTCCCAGAGAGAGTTTTGCACTGAAAGTACCCTGCTTCCAATGAAATATCTAATACATGTATTAAGATTTTCTATTTTGAGTATGGATGTACCTTAATCTAAGAAATAATTTCAGTTTGAATTTTAAGAATAGTGACAGGTTATTGACCCATTCCTTTCATATGTGTTTACCTGTATTATACCAGGAAAGTATTTAAGATTTTATATAAAGTTTTCCATTGTTACAGCTTTGGGTTATATCAGCGCCCTCGTTTTTAGTGGTCGTCATGGCAACATTTGGCGTTTGTAGTTCAGTACCACCAACACCCCCTACAGCGAGTGCTGATGAGGAATCAGAACCATTTGTAGATGGCCTTAAAAAGGTTTGCAATTCATTTCATTAGAGTGAATGGATGAATTCTGAAATACATGTACTTGAATACGCTATCACTAAATAAATTGTCTGATATCTGATCAACTTACATTGAGAACTTGAAAACACAACTATGAAATAAACATGATATCATTTAACGAATCTTGTTTACTCATTTATTAAATCTTTCATGTCAATTGGTGTTTGCAGTTAAATTACACCTGTAAAAATGATTTCAGGTAGCTAGGTCATTTCCAATGTTAGATTTTACTGAGACATCCCCAAGTTACCCATTTACTCAATGTAATGTCAGTGCTATCACATTAGATTTAGCAATTTAAAAACACTGTATCTTATAGAAAATTCATCCATAAACGGATGACAAGTACCATTAGTTACAAACTAGGCAGCACCTATCAAATAATAGGTATTTTATTTTTAACTGTTCAAGATAATTGGGACAGTTTCCAAAGTACTGATAAACAATGAAGTGTGGTCAGTAAGTAACCAAGTTTATCAAACGTGTATATAAGAGCGCTTAATTGATTTATGCTTAACCATCAAATTAGTACAACTAATTATTACTTTTTCGACAGCTTCTGAGGAACAGGAATTATTGGATATTATGTGTGTGTTTTGGAACTGGTTTGGCTATATTCTCAGCTCTTACATCATTCCTAGATCAAATCTTATGTCCAAGAGGATACTCAAATGTAAGTTATTGTTTCAACTTAGACACAAGATCATAGTTTACATCAGTCAAGAAAATAACTGCACAAAGGAAATTATTTTTTTTTCACATGTTCATTATAACCAACTCGACTAAAAACTATTCCAGTATTGAATAGTTCGGTTGAGTTCCAGCATTGCACTGTACTTTGGGCTTGGTCTTTTGTTAAAGTGAAATTGAATGTTGTTCTTAAAGTTATTTTAATATCAAATTTTGTGCTTTTTCGAATTCTTGAATACAGAACTATCAAACTTTCAAAAAAGAAAGAAAAAAGTCATAGGGCATTTTCCAGAAATATTAATTTGATTATAAGCATATAGACAGAATCCTTTTTCACTTATTATGCATGAAGTTTATTTATGCCTTAGGATTTTTCGGGTCTCTGTGGTGCCTTGATGATAGCAGGTGGAGTTTTAGGTGCAATAATATCTGGGATTTACGTAGATAAAACAAAGAAATTTGAAGAAGTTGTCAAGTTATCATTAGGATTTGCTGTTCTCTTTGGTGTAGCTTTCACAGAGGTAAGTTTCATAACATACATGTTTTTATCTAAAACATTTTGTGATACAAAGTAATAAACTGGTAATGAACATGTTGTTGTAGTTAAAAAGATATGAAAAAAAAAACTTTAGCAAATTCTCTAAAAAGCAGGTCTATGGAAATAGACTAAAAGATCTTTTAAGTTTTGATGTACCTCTCAGGTGATACATATCCGAAGGACACGTGTCTGGTGCATAATAAGTTGTCAACAAATAAAAACAAAAACACTCAAATACACAAATTTTCGGCCCCTTGGCCTTTATCAAGTGTAAAAAACGACGATCTATAACAATTCTAAATAAAATCCATCCTTGCTTCTCTGGCGTTCATTGCAAATGTTTATGTTAGTCTATGACGTCATAATATTCGCGGCACATGCATCCATTTCGCGTTACCCGCGAAAAGTTACAAAGTCTTTGTAATAATGAACGATCCGAGAGAAGATGGTTTTAAAGAACTAAATCATGATTTATACATATATATATAACATTGAATTTAAAATATTACACATATATACGTAACCTATTTAAACATATCCAATAATTGTGAGATACAAGCGCATATGTGATGCCTGCAAGAATACCCAGACAGACCATGTCACAGACAAACAACCGTTTAGTTGAAATTAAAGTAGGCAGAGATGATAGCAGAAAAGAAGGGGGACAAACATATACAAGACTAGTGATCCCTCATATCATGGACATTGTCAGTAAAGCCAATCAGATTTAGTTATATAATTAAAGGATTGTCATATTAAAAAAAAAAAAAAAAATTTAAACGCACACAGTGGCACCTGCCTTTCCCTGTGTGTACACCATTTATTGTATATTTAAAAAATGTTTTGCATGTATTCAAAGGTTTGTTTTAATATAACAACCATTTGGTGTTCTAGTTTCAAGATTTTTTATCCAGTTTTCTTCAACAATTAGTCTGTAATTTTTATCCTCACGCGTAGTCCTAGACATCACGGCCACTCGTAGATCGCGCTCATCATGATCTTTGAAATGTTTCATTATCGGTTTATCTCGTTGGTACTTTATGTCACGTCTATGTTCCTCGGTCCTCTCCTTTAGCGTTCAGTCATTTTCGCCTACATACATGTATACTGTCTTCTCACATTTATCACAAGTTAACGCGTACATCAAATTTCTGTCGGTACATTTCGCACCCGTAACTACTTTGAACTTTCTAGATCCTTTAGTATCTTCAATTTCATCCATTTTGATAATTTTACACACTGCGCAATCACATTTTTTCTCACATGTTTTTAAAGCATTCGATGTTTTCCTGTGTACAAGTATGTCACATAGGTTTTTATTTGTTATCATCCCTTCCCTCTGGAAGAAATATTTCAATCTAATGCATAATAAGTTGGTTTGAAATTTTCTTTAAGAAGGTATGGTACATAATAAATTGGTTTGAAATTTTCTTCAAGAAGGTATGGTACATAATAAATTGGTTTGAAATTTTCTTCAAGTAGGTATGGTACATAATAAATTGGTTTGAAATTTCCTTCAAGAAGGTATGGTACATGATAAATTGGTTTGAAATTTTCTTCAAGAAGATATGGTACATAATAAATTGGTCTGAAATTTTCTCAAGAAGGTATGGTGCATAATAAATTGGTTTGAAATTTTCTTCAAGTAGGTATGGTGCATGTAATAAATTGGATTGAAATTTTCTTCAAGAAGCTACATGTATAGAGTTGGAACACTTCTGTATTAATAACATAATGCAAAACAATATGTTAAAATGCAGGAAATTCCCTAACTAGCTTACTCAACTTATAGTGATGTTATTTTCCTTTGATTACAGGCAGCCAGATTCCGAGATCAGACAGTTATTATTGCTTTATGTGTTAGTATATTTGGATTATTTGGTTTTGCTTTGTATCCTATATCCATGGAGTTAGCTGTAGAGATCACCTACCCTGTAGCAGAGGCCACCAGCTCAGGGCTCCTTATTATATCAGGGTATGTATAGTGTCATACTACTGTATTTGTCTAATTATCCCCTTACAACTATGTTTTTAGATTAAACATATTTTATTGATATAAATTACATCAAAGGGATTGGAAACAAGTTCTCTAACTTAGTTGAACAACTCTGTTGGGGAGGGGATATAGCATCGATTCCGTGAAGGTATGGGTGGGTGTGTCCGAATTTTTGTGAACAGCATAGAAGCCAAAAGAATCTTCATAGAAACATCAAACCTTCCACAAGTGCTCCCCATGGGGAGAGAATGTACCTATGGATTTTCAAGGTCAAGGGCCAAAGGTCAAGGTTACAGTGGAAATAGGATTAAAATCCTTGTGAACAGCATAGAAGACTTAGCAATCATCATAGAAACATTAAACTTTCAATAAATGTTCCCCATGGGCAGAGGATGAACCCTATTGATTTTTAAGGTCAAGGTCACAGTGGACTTATGGCCCTGTCACACCTTCACTTTTTTGGCCAACACACGAGTAATGACCAAATAAATTTCCAACACGTCAAAGAACGTTGTGGTTGCTGGCTGATCGCTGGCTAGTCGTTGTGTGATCGCTGGAGGACGTTGGCGTGCGCTGTGGTCGTCGGAAAATTTTGTGCATGCACAAAACCGCCAACGACTGCCCAGCGTCCAATCATTAGTTGTGAAGTCGTTAGGAGGTCGTTAGGAGGTCGTTGGGAGGTCGCCAGGCCCATGCTGGGCATGTGTTCCTGTGCACTGTGCAGTTGTTGCGATAAAACGTTGCGAGGTCGCTGATAATTCCAACGACCGTGTAACGACAGCGGAGCACATGTCTAACGCGTACACAGCGACCCTCTGGCGATGGTCTAACGTCCTCAACGTGTGCCCAACGACAGCCTAACGTCCTTTTGGCATGTGCATAATGTCTTGACAGCGACCTCAACAACCTGTTCATGTTAAATGTATTTTCATCTCAGTAATAAACCAAGTCTTGCTCTAGTCTAGATCTGAATATCATTTAGACAGTAACAGATAGCTCTTCTGAATCATCAGAATAACATCATGGACGTATTATTATACATGATGCGAAAAAAAATGTAGTAAACGTCGAAGGTACTGGGTGAGAATGTGGATTGCCAGAAGACAAGAGTTTGGTATCTAACCAATTCATGATCGAACTAAGAACAGAAGATCAAGCATTATTCATTAATTTTCTTCGAATGCCTCCATTGATGTTTGATGAACTTTTGAGGGTTGATGTTTGGGCACTTGTCTTTGTCCCCTCCCCCTCTTTTTCCTCGTCGTAGTGGCATCTTTCCCTTCAGGGTCTGTTTCAAAATGACTGAGAAAATAGAAAACAAAGAAGTTTTAAAGATATTTTTATTCAATATTGATCAATTACTTGCACGTTGTAGGTCGTTAAAAGGTTGCTGGCAAGTCTTTAGACAAACGTTGCAAGGTCGTTGAGCACGCGTTATAGAACGTTAACAGGTAAATTGTAAACTAATATTACTAGTATGCGTTCGGAAGTCGCTGAGGTCGTTGGGAGAACATTCTCCATGCGCTAGAAGGTTGCTACACGCGCGTTAAGAACGTTGCTCCAAAATGAGTTTTCGGACCAAACCCCGACGTTCTTAAGCGTGTTGAAGGTTGTTACGCGTGCGTCGGCTAAAAAAGTGAAGGTGTGACAGGGCCATTAGGCTTAAAATCTTTGTGAACAGCAAAGAAGACAATACCATCATCATAGAAATATCAAATGTTCCCCATGGGGAGAGAATGAACTCTATCGATTTTCAAGGTCAGGGTCAAAGGTCAAGGTCACAGTGGACTTCAACTTAAAATTATTTTGCTGATTGCAAAGAACATGCAATTGTGAGGGGATGCTATGCTTGCATTGCCTTTTTATATTTTAGTGCAACGAAATTTTAGTGGAAACAGGGCGAAATTGGCAATATGACATAATAGTGTGATCATGAATTAGCATTCTATTCTATTACACTTGACATATTTTCCATTTCATCTATAAGAATTAATCAATTTAGCCTTGAATTAACACAATCTTAACAGTGCTTACTTTGCTAAAATATGAATCCACTAAAACAAGTACACAAACAGTAGAAATGAATACATGTACATGTATATAGAATCATGCTCATATCTTATTTTATGTCAAAGAATTCTGTGTAGTTTAAGGAACCTGTACTGTAAATATACATCTACATGACATTTTGTACTTACTTTCATAACTCTTGATTTATTGAAATTAACACTGTTATTTTCAAAAGACAGCTAGTGTGAATGGCTTTCTGGATTTTATCATTCTTGTACGTTTCTCATTATTGGCAAAGGATCCTGGACCTAAAGAATGACTATCAAAAATCAAGTTTAGGAATATTCTCAAATTATTGAAGTACATGTTCATGTAGCTTCATACATGTAAACTGAAAGAAGTATATGTGTGTCTAATTTTTTATGCTCAGACCCATTTTTATACCTCCCGCAACAAAGTTGATGGGGTTTACTGGATTCACCATCTCTGTCCGTCTGTCGAATCTTGACATCGCTCATCACATGTATAATGCTACTCTCCTGTTCACTAATTCCAGAGCACCCTGTTTTGGCAATTTATTCTGTCGTCTGATGAATTTTCCTATTATTCATTGTTTCCGAGAATTGACCACCTTTAGTCGTAACTGGAAATTAACTTCAACTTACCCTATCAGCTGCCTTCAATCCACAATTTGAAAAATAAAATGTCTACGGGAAATTCCCATGTTAATTTCAAGCCATCGCCATATTGTTCTCCTTGTCAACAATAGTAAACAGTGACATCAAAGCCTCCCGTCACACATTTTCAGCAATTTTACTATAGAAAATCCCCGTAGACTTTTTATTTTCTGTCCTATTTCTAACTTAATTGACGTACAGTCAAAACAATGGTATTTTCTGTTATGACTAAAGGAGTACTGTCAAACTTTTGTCTTTTTGGAAGATGACATTATCATATTTTAGAGAAAATCGGGAAAACAGGGTGCTCTGGAATTAGTGAACAGGACAGTAAGTGTTTTATTCCACAAAGTGTCCTTAACCCTGAATGATGACCTTATATGAGAGAATATCCATTTGGAAAATTGAATGTCAGGTAAAAAAAATGGATCTGCACAGAAAAATTATTCAGCGGGGGGTATAGGCAGTTTTCATTTGCTCCGACATTACCTACTAAACGCTAGGAATATTGGTAAAAAATACACCACTTTTGTGAATTTTTGGCTGTTCAGACTATGCACAAAAAGAACTCTTTTATATAAGATCAGTTTCTTTAAAGTTTAGCATAAGCACATGCATGTATGGCTAATTCAGAAAATCAGAAGATACATAGACAATTCGCTCTAACTCTCTTACATATGTTAAATGTCTTCAAATTCAATGGCATCATATGTTAAAGAAAACAAGGTTTACGGCTGGAATCCATGGTGGTTTATCCGAATATATCAGCATCACATGATTACATCATAGCATACAAGCTGACCTTCAATAATTACGTAAGGACAGGGAAAGTCCATTTGTCATTTGAAATAAAAAGTTGTACAAATTGCCTTGAAACCTTCAATTCATGATTTTTAAAAAAAGGCCTTAAGGTCCATGATCCTTTCTCAAATATAATACATGTACTGAAGGATTATAAATGAGTCATGAGGTGTAGAAGAAACAACTTGTACGATTATATTGTACCAGAAACTGATTCATATGTATTGAACTGATTATAATAAAGAAACATTGCACTCAATCATGACCTTAAACCTTTTCTATTACAGTCAAATCCAGGGTATATTGTTGGTTCTAGTCATGCAGGTTTTAGCTCAACCATTGTCAGAGTATGATAAAAATCTACCATCAGGCTGTGCTCAAGGTCAGTATTAATCTTGTCTGAAATAAAAGGACTGTAATTTATGTTAATTTGATTTACTCTTCAAAAATTACAGTATGTACTGGCTCACACAAGGAAACTTCCAGAGAGTTGCAAAATTCATCCTCTATCTCTCTGGATAGCAGAAACCTTTCCTATTTTTCCTCAAGCAATTTTGCATCAACTCTCACAGCAAGCAAGGTCGACTCTGTATGTATGCAATTTCAACAAAGATACTGACTGATTGTTACTTTTAAACTTCTCTATGAAACCACTTCATAGAATTTTATCCAATTTTATGGAAATTCAATTATTTACACCCCTACCTTTAGAGTTGGTGTTAAAGCATGGGAATTTTATAACATACTAGTCTCTTTTTTACAGGCTGTAATACAACAGGGACTGATACCAGTTTTGAACCTCAAGATTGGACAGGTAAAACCAAAGTTTATAGAACACTGAATTCACTTCTCTCACAGTCAATCACATAATTCCTATAACATGCAATCTATTAGGATTCCACTTAAGTGGATGCAACCTTACGAGAAGATTGTATATTTGTCAATCCTTCTATATTTTAATGAGCTTTCCTAAAGACAATAGAGACTTGAGTCACATATTTGTTTTCCAAGGTCTTAAGGCAGAGGTCACTCAATACCTGAGAAGGTTTGTATAGTCATGAGGTAGACTGAAATTAAAGTCAATAACTGTTTTATTCAGTCATTCAGAAATTGTCAGTATGTTTCAAATATCTTTATCCGCCTCTATTTTTATCATCTGCCAAAGACTAAAGTATCACTGTTACATATAATTTGTTGGTTGAAGAGCAAAGAGATGAGATATCAGCAGGTAAACAATGTGTCATTAATGATCTGTCCCTCTAAAAAGAGACTGAAACACTGATTTCACCCTTAAGAGCAAAATCATTGGTTGATTCCGTTTTGCCATTACAGCTCAAGTTACCAAATGAATTAATTTAAAAAATTGCAGCATGAAGTATTCGGTTATTAACTTTTACCTTAAAGCTTCATGGTGCAATAATTTAAAGAAAATATGTTGTCATTTGGACCAAGATTTGTTTCTCAAGGAAATACCTACTTTGTCAATTATTTTAACTGTAATAGACCACTATCATATTTTAAAATTAAAAGACCTGAAGCATAATGAATATCTCTGTATAGTGATATAATTTACATATAATTACAGTGCCAGGGCTTGTAATGAACGGTCTAGGAGCAATAGCTGCTTGTTTTATGATTCTTGGACTTAAAGGTGACTACAAACGTTTAAAAATGGAAGAAACGTTACAGGCACAGAGGATCTTAGATAGCAGCATAGAAGTACGGAATACGTGACATAATAATATTAATAATGTTAACTTTTAACACAATCAAAAAGTGAAAAAGAAAGGGACTTACCAAATACTGTATGCTCGTTAATGACAATATATTTTTTGTTTATTTTACATTTTTATACAAATTATGTTGTGATAATATTGTATTTAAACTTCCAACTTACATGTATTTTAGTGAGAAAGCACATTCATGACAAAGTGCCCCACTTTTAGTGCTGTTTTTGTAAATAACCTTAAGTGCTTTAGTCTATTAATAGTTGTATCATTTACGAGACCTTTATAATTTAATATGAACATAGGCAAAGCCTATAGGAGAGCACAGTATTACAAGTACATGTATTTTAATCTTCAGGAAATGCTTACTTTCGTGCAATTGAAAAAAAATAATGAAGGGTAATAGCTTGAATGTTTATTTCAAATCTGGACGCGCATGCACCCTCATGTAAATACGTCATTTCCCTTTAAGATGACGTCATTTTCACTCAAGACAAAATTTAGGTAAGGTAGTCTACAGTAATGGCGGTATGTAAAGGGGGTAGATAAGGGGTTTCTATCTACATGTATTTTTCCTTTTTGGAGACATTTCTATCCATGAGTTCGCTCCCTTCGAGCTTCACTCTCTATAACTATATTGTAATGTAAAACAATCTTAAATGATTGTAATATTTATATCAATTTATTTAAATGCTGCTTCAGAGGCTTTACATATGGACTTTGATATACTAATGTATATGAATTAAATTTACAAAAACAGTATATACATGTATATGTATGTATATTAATTTAAAAGTAACATTTGATAATTTTATTCGAATTGTCTTATGGCAATTTTTCCTTTTGAATGGCGTGATTTTTAGATTACATATCCAATCATCTCAGTATGCGTTGTTTAAGTGTACTTGCCTTTCAAATATTATACAAATCAAAGTCAAAATGTAAATTGTTGTTGTTGTCATGACACTGTTTACCTTTAATTTGTTGCCATCTCTAGGCATCAGTGTATATATCATCTTTAAGAACAATGGAAAAGGAATTTAGGATGCATGCAAATTTTCATGAATTTATCGTACACATACATGTCATATTGATTCGTTAAGCTAGTAATGATTTTCATTATGAATATTCCTTGTCATTTCTATGCATTTTATGATTGCATAACTCAGGTATTTTTTATTTCTTTAAACTTCGTGCTGCATTTGAGTAAGTGCAGCTAGAAAATTTCCATAAGTCTTGAAAAAATATTTCTAACTTAATGTCTATTTGTCAAAGTCATGCAATAGTTGACAAAAAACTAGAGAAAAAATCCTTAATGTTATTGTTGTTTTTTATGCTTTAGGCAGTAGAAAAAAAGTTATCAATCACCAGATGTGATTAGGAATATGAAAACCCTTGTGTCCAGGATTTGTTTTTATCCATGACTCAGCCACAAGCTTGGTCTAAATACTTGCACATCCCGGATGCAGGGATTTGATTTCCTTGTCCTTGGGATAAATTCTTTAAGTAACCATACTCTTTGTGTGTCTTGTTTGTCAATCCATTTGTCTTTCCTATGTCTTGCAGAAATACACTCAGTGTTGGCAATAATATTCTTGTGTTTTATGTTCGTATTAAACAAGCCAATGATGTTCAAGGTCAATTGTAACTTGAACCCTCAAGTTTTATTTTTTTGTATTTATACATGGTTCTAATTTATGTGGTTGATTTTTGTTTTATATGTGAGTTTAAATCAAGCTCTTGTTTATACATGCGTGTGCATGGGTATAAGAAATAAGCAGAATAATTTTCTTGAATATGTTTTTAACATTTTGTTTGGATTTTGTTTATTTGTATGTTTATATGACAGAATTAGACATAATTTAAGTTACATGTAGAAGTTTGCATTCAAAACATCACTTGATCTCTGACCCCAGAACACATTCAGAAAAACAGGTTGGAGCATTGCTACAGTCTGTCATAGTACAATTTTCTAATTTAAGTATTTTCTGATCAGAATTACAAGGAGTAGAGTATATAACTTCGAGACATATGTACCATGGTGATAGATTCAATATGATGAATACAATTCCAAATTTACATGTATGAATATATCAATTATAATATTGAAATTCAAAAGAAATCCCACCTACTAGTCATAATCATTGTAAGATTTTAATTTTTTCTGTTGATTTTCTACGTGCATGTACATGTATATATGGATTCTATGTATGATTACATGTATGTTGAATTTTGCCACATAATGTGATAGAATATGGCACTATTGCCTCTGATTTTAATGTATCCTTGGTAACCATGAAATAAATTTTTATAAGAAATTTGATTACTGTGATATGTTTACATGTCTATTTGATGGAAAAAGTGTCTAAATAGGAAAAACTAAGTGCCAACTTAATGCAAGTATTGTAGTGGCAGGCATCCTATAGCGCTACACTTGTCTGCCAGTCTAATGTTATGATTTCCAGAAAGTTTTTTTTACACTGCTTCAAATAAAAACACAAAACTTTCAAAGAAGCATTGATATATTAGGATAAAGATCAAGTTCATGCTTCACTGCTGTATCCCTTTTGGTTTTGGAGTTATGTGCCCTTGGATTTGTGGCACCAATACTTACATGTACGACATGTATGTAATACTTTTGTGAGGAATGTACACTAAGCAGGAACCTGAACCTTTCAGTAAAGATATAGAAAGTTGACGATAAAGTTTGCATTTCATCACAGTACCCTCTTATATATGTAATAAGTTCTAACAAAATGTGCTCTTAGATTTTGTCCACAAATAGCATACATGGATTAGTGTTCATAGGAATTTATCTACACCATCTGTGAAGCATGATAATCAAGTCTGTGTTTTGGTGTTGTAACCCAAGTTTGGTGGAGTTATGTACCCTTAGATTTTTCACAGTATAACAAATGCATGTTATGGTGTCCCTGGGAATTTTTATGCCCTGGAATCAAAGATACAGGGGCATATAGTTTTTGGCCTGTCTGTTTGTCTGTCTGTCCAAAAAACTTTAACATTAGACATAACTTTTGAATGGGAGGTTATAGGGCTTTCATATTTCACTTGTGTATTCCTTGAGACAAGACCTTTCTGTTGATACCAAAATCTTTGACCTCCTTGACCTTTGACCTACTTGTCAAAAACTTTAACATTGGGCATAACTTTTGATAGGTAAGTGATAGGGCTTTCATATTTCACATGTGTATTCCTTGTGACAAGACCTTTCCACTGATACCAAAAATTTTGAGCTCTTGACCTTGGACCTACTTTTCAAAAACTTTAACATTGGGCATAACTTTTGATAGAAAAGTGATAGGGCTTTCATATTTCACATGTGTATTCCTTGTGACAAGACCTTTCCATTGATACCAAATTTTTTGACCTCGTGACCTTGACCTTTGACCTACTTTTCAAAAATTTAATATTGGGCATAACTTTTGAATGGTAAGTGATATGGCTTTCATATACTCTTCAAAAGAAGAAAGGCATATAGCAATATTACTATGTATTATTATTATTCAATATGCACAAGCTATTGATTATGTGACCTTATTCGTTTGCATTAATGATGGTATAGAGATAGGACAAGCAGTTTAGGGCTTAATTACGATTTTTTGATTATCATAAAATCTTTATTTAGGTATAAACATGAAAATTTGTGTTTTCGACTTTTTATGTTTTTATGCATTTTACATGTTTATGAGGAATTTGAATTTTGCCCAAGTCAAAGTTCATCGATGCCCATAAAAAATTTTGACTTTAACTTCTCCGGCTCACTTCCGCTTTAATGTAATGCATGCTAACAATGTCCGATGCCATGCGTTTGAACATTGCGACTCGATATAATTACTCCAATTTGTGAGTAATACTCAGTAAAATTCAAGGATCAAAAGGTCAAATTTAATAGAGTTTTCTCCTTATGAAACAAATTTCTCTCGATAAAAGTGAATCGCAATTTCAAGGAATGCAACGAACTCTGGATGACATCCTAGAATAAAACTTCATTATGCATAGTAATGCTGCCAAACGTTATGAGATTGTCACTGTTTAGTATGGTGTGTCCGTTTGTTAATCGAAT
The DNA here is from genome assembly GCA_028142955.1 of Pinctada fucata. Lineage (NCBI taxonomy): Eukaryota > Metazoa > Mollusca > Bivalvia > Pterioida > Pteriidae > Pinctada > Pinctada fucata. The sequence goes on along the minus strand of AP027105.1, from coordinate 38,931,499 downwards.
CAAAACATTTTCAAATGATATGGAAAACAAGCGCATACGGATCTCTGAAAAATACACAATTTGGCCTCTAAAAGAACATCGAGGGCATATTGTTTTTGAGTCATTTTAACTAACATTTTAAAACACTAAAGAGATTCTCGTTGAAAGCTTAGGGTCTGAAAATATCATTTTGTACATTTGGTTTGATTTTGTCTATTAAAATGATAAATGAGATTATTTCATATGTGCGCTAAGGATGAAATGAACAAATACTACATGTATGCGTTACTTTTTTTGATGAGTATATTTCACGTGTATTTATTGTGTCAAGATTTTTCCATTGATACCAAAATTTTTGAACTTGTGACCTTGACCTTTGACCTACTTTTCAAAAACTTTAATATTGGGCATAACTTTTGAATGGTAAGTTATAGGGCTTTGAAATTTTACATGTGTATTTGTTATGTTAAAACCTTTCTATTGATACTGAAATTTTTTACCTTGTCTTTGAATTTTGACCTACTTTACAAAAACTTTAACATTTGGAATATCTTTTGAATGGTAAGTGACAGGGCATTGATATTTCACAAGTATATTCCTTGTGTCAAGATTTGTGTCCATCGATGCTAAAACAAAATTAACCCAGTGACCCTGACCTTGTCCTTACACATGTATGTACGTAACAGAAAATGGTGTTTATACTAATTAAGATGCCACCGGGGGCATTCGTGTTTCACAAAGACAGGCTTTACCTACCGGTACACTATTTCCTATATAAATAGGCATCTTAATATTTACTTAAGTATCTTTATGGTAATTTAAAAATTTCTAATAGTTTGTGTTTCATCGGGGTACTCTATAAGGTTTTTCTGCCCTTGATTTTAGCTCACTTCAATGAAGTAAAAGGGGGGGGGGGCTAATATTATCGCCCCGGCGTCCACACTCAGCCACAGGTTAACGATAACACTTTCATTCCCAGTTTCCTTTAAGCCCTAAATTAACCAAACTTGTATGGGTGATGCATCTAAGGATACTTACTGCAATGCTAGTACAGATGCTGCATTTGATTAATATTTCATGCTTGAGCGACCAGGTTAAGTAAAATATGCAGGTCCATTTCCAGCACACTAAAGAACTAGTTCACCGAACTTGTGTGGATAATGCATCTGAGAATGCTCATGTACCAGATGAAGCTTCTCACCCATATTTCATGCTTGAGTGACAAGGTAAGGTAAAACGGAACATCTCCATTTCCAACTTACTGTAAGTTCTTCGTCAACCAAACTTGGTGTTGGTGATGCATGTGGAGATACATGGTGCAATGCACGGTACAGATGACGGTTAGGAATATTGCCCTCGAGCTCAGCCAGACATCTTTGATGAAACTATGTTTCATAATAGGATAAAGCAAGTAATAATTTGCAGGGGAATTGATTTTCTTACATGTCTAGAAACAAGAATCTTCCTCATGTTTCTTAAAAACATTGATTCGTTGCTCTTCAATTCTGGAGTTATGTGCCCTTGGAATTTCCAGAGAAACTGATTGTGAAGCATTGATATTATTAATGATACATCAAATTTGCTTGCTGTACCCTCTTTGATTCTTGAATTAAATGTATTTGGTTTTCACAGATAGAGCATGTGGATATCATCAAAAGATTCCGAAACAAAAAGGTAAAAATACTTAAAGCTATACGTCATGGGAAAGAAAAGTTGATAGACAAATCTCTACCAAAAGCTTCATGATATCTGAAACACAAAACGTAGGTAAACGAATGAAAGAAATGAAAGAATACTAAAAAAAAGTCAATGATGATTTATTGAATAAACTATTATATTATTAAACACTTGTCCATAAATGTCAATTTCACTATTCTCAAGTAAAGACATCTTAAACATACTACTTCATAAATATGACATTTAAACATAAAATTTGTCCATTTATGCATCAAAATACCATACATCTTCACAGATGATATTGAATTACGTATACTAATTTCTTCTGCTTATTTCACATGAACACTGGCTATAAAAACTCTTATATAAATTCTTCAACATCCTATCCAATTCAACACTAAGACTTCATGATCATAACACACAGATACTGAAACACACAAACACAAAATTGCAATATAAAATTCCATTATACGATAGAGGGTCAATTTGTATTTGGTATTGTGTAGAAATTAAATCTCTTTTTAGTAATCGTTTGATGAGTCCATATTGCTTCTCACATGAGCGACATTGCCTAGTTAGTATGGCTTAAGCTGCCTTCCATAGGTAGAAATAAAGATGATGTCATGCATGATGTCAAGAATATTTCATGAATATCTAGTATGAGACTCTGAGTCATAATAATTGGATTGAGATTCTGTCAAATTAAAATTGTATACAGTCATTTTTGAATTTTGGAACATCATTTACATGAAAATTAAGCGTTTTTTCTTGAAACACCATCCTGTCATAAAGCTGGTCCCCCCTTCCATGACTATTCAAAAACCATGATTTTAAACACCAGCTAGACTATCTTTAACAAGTAGCTTGGAATATTTTTTAAAATCATAGTCCATCCAAACTGAAGTTTCTCTATTATGTTTCCAACGATTCAATTTTAACGTAATCATGAAATATACTACGTGTATCAAGATATGTTATATGAAAACTACCCTACTTCAAAACAACTTGACATGGAAGTAGTTTCAGACACATGTACATGTACTATTAATTGAAATATAAGTTGTACATCACTCCTCTGAAGTTAGTGCAATACATGTACAAGTACAACCTTCTTTCAAATGCACCTTTGAATTTTTCTCTGACAAATTCTATCATTTAATAATCAGAGCATTCACTCTATTGAACATTCACAGTAACACAAGCAAACATGGTCACTAATGCTTCTAACACGATGCATCCCTGAATAATATGTACTGCCACTTACACAGTGTACTCTTGTTCCAAATCTGTATAATCACTGAAACACTGACTGAATACTCCCTTTGTTAAAGTTATCACAGTACTATTTTTTGCCACTAAGTATGTGAGGGTGATCTGTCCAGAATTTTTCACCTATAATATCACAGTGTAGCACGTCTATCTTAGTGGAGATTCGTGGAGTTTGTTCAATGTGATATCCAAACGACACTGAGTTACGAGGGCTAAACGATGACGATGATGACAAAGAAGAGTTTCCATCTAGATGATTCTTTTCCTGGAATAAATAAAATTCACGTTAGATCTGAAAAATCTATGTACATCCATCACTTGATATTACACTTACTTTCTTCTCCTATTATTCTTTTTGTCCAGACTAGAACATGTACAATGTATTTTGATTTAGTGCAACCATGCATCTAGCCTGCTAAGAGATTTTATTGCGCTACTGGTATATAAGGTATTTCACCTCCTATCTTTATGTTGTGTTCGATGATAGCAGGAGACCAACTCGGCAAATTACAAAATATAAAGTGTCTGAACTCTGCTATACGACCTAATCAATTTCAAGAAATAATCTATGTTTGTTCGATCATTTAAATACGTACCGTCAACACTTTGCACATGTCAAAGACAAAAGGTAAAAAGGTCATTGATATACATTTCAACTTTTTTCATAAAGGCTTGACCATTTCACTTTTACAATTGTCAGTCCGCTTGTTCTAACTGGCTAAAGATAAAGCAAAGATGGTCAAGCCTTTATGAATAAAGCCTGTGTTTGTGAAACACGAATGCCCCCAGTGGCATCTTTGTTAGTATAAACACCATTTTCTGTTGCGTACGTGAAAGGTCAAAGTCAAGGTGACGAAGTCAAAACTTTTGCTATCAATGAAATGGTCTTGTCACAAGGAATACACATGTGAAATATGAAAGCCCTATCACTTACAATTCAAAAGTTATGCCCAATGTTAAAGTTTTTGAAAAGTAGGTCAAAGGTCAAGGTCAAGGTCACGAGGTCAAAAATTTTGGTATCAATGGAAAGGTCTTGTCACAAGGAATACACATGTGAAATATGAAAGCCCTATCACTTACCATTCAAAAGTTATGCCCAATGTTTAAAGTTTTTGAAAAGTAGGTCAAAGGTCGAGGTCACGAGGTCAAAACTTTCGGTATCAATGGAAAGGTCTTGTCACAAGGAATACACATGTGAAATATGAAAGCCCTATCACTTACCATTCAAAAGTTATGCCCAATGTTAAAGTTTTTGAAAAGTAGGTCAAAGGTCAAGGCCAAGGTCACAAGGTCAAAAGCTTTGGTATCAATGAAAAGTTCTTGTCACAAGGAATACACATGTGAAATATGAAAGCCCTATCACTTACCATTCAAAAGTTATTCCCAATGTTAAAGTTTTTAGTTCGGACAAACAGACAAACAGACAGACAGACAGACAAACAGACGGACAGGCCAAAAACTATATGCCCCCGAATCTGTGATTCCGGGGGCATAAAAAAGAAAATCAAAAGGAATCTCGATGTAACAAAATGCAATATTTGTCAAAATTATCGCAATACGAATTTGACCCACAATACTCAGCCCTACATGCATCATTTCAAAATGAACAAGCCTTAAACTTTTGATGTCTATAAAATATTCTTTCAAATAAATGTAATGTTAACATAAATAAGGTCCAATGCAAAAGGTGAAAGTGGTACAAATGTACATTTTTGGGGTATGATATTCATTTACAGAAGGAATGTTTTATTCTTAGACTAGGTGCAAATTCTGTAAATTTCTGTACTATTCTTTGAAAAATTTCACGAGTCCAACAAGAATTAAATATGCATGAACACCTATATATATAGGCTGTAATTCCCTATCAGTCATATCGTAATTAACACATGTATGTGCACTTTGGTTAAACTGTATCATTGATAAATTCTCTTTACATTTAGAGTATGTGACATTGCATTGTGACTTCATGAATAGTTCCTAGAATTGTTGAATTACAAATTCCCTTTGCCTAATAGGTATTTATGATTGGGATTCTACATGTACTTGAAACATAAATATTTCCTTAATTTAATCAATGCTATCAGTATTTGTATCTATCTGTATGTTGATTTTTCCTGGCACGTGGCGAGAAGAATGGACTTTAATAATAAACCCAGGAAGTCGATAATACTTACGATAATGTCTGTGTCCTGTTTCCTTATTATAACAGACCCTTTTCTGTATAACTCTGGTAGGTGATTATAGTTTAGGTTGAACTCTGTATATAATAACTCATTCTTGTCACTCGAGAGGGTACCCTGAAAACAATAGACAGTTCATTGATAAGTACATATGGATATCTAACATACAAAACGAAGGACCTCCTGGGAAGTACATATATACTTCAGGATAAATTGTTCAATTCTAAATGGGCATATCAAATGTTATGATCCAATTATGTATCTCTCTTGCCCTAGAAACTCATGAATTATAGATCTCACCTCGTGAAGACGATTTACCTATTAATGCCTGTTTGTGTGGTGTACTATTCTCTCATAGTGTTGCTTTTGGAAGATTTACTTTACTTCCGGCACTATTTACTTTTCAAAAGCAATGCTACATGTATGAGAGAATAGTACCCACATAAATAGCATTAATAGGTTTAGTGCATCACATGACTTCAAGGACAGACTTAACAGGTCAGAATTTTAAGATGGAAGTGGGGTCACCTATAGCGCGTTACTCTCCAAGTGACGTGACTCTGTAAAGCAAAAAGCAATAGTGCTCTTTTGCTGGGCTCTATTCTCTCATAGTCCCCGCGTGCTCAACCAATAGAATTCCAAGGATTTATCATGTGAGCACTAATAGAATTCCAAGGATTTATCATGTGAGCACTAATTACAGTTTTGTATGTGAGTTTATATGATATTCTAACCTTGAGTCTCTCCTGGGCTTGAGCGGGCGTCATTCCACTTTCCTGTACTAACTTCCAAAAACATGTGTTGTACAGATTGTTTATATGACCTGTAAAAAGAAAGGGATCACATCTCAGTAAAATAGAAACAATTAACTTCTACCAGCTGCTAATACTAGTATTTTGTGCGTATATCAATTCAAAGGTCAAGGTCAGAATAAATGCCAAAAAATCATGGTACTGCATGTACATGTATTTGAGAGGTCTTGCCATCTTGAATTCAAATTCCAATTAGTAAATCTTTCAAAGCTCCGATGGCTTAAAATTTTAAAATCTGAAGAGCTTCTCTACAACTTTGCATTTCCCAAGATAATCACTGATAAAGTAGAATGTCCTGCATTACATTTGAAACTTACAGTTAATAATTGTAGCAGTATATCATTGCGCCCATGAAAATAGTGCAATCTTAAAAGAATAATAACACTTACAATCAGCTTGTCTCCAGCTTAGATAGTCCTTGAGGTTTTTATCTGTAGGGTACAGCACCCAGCGTCCGTCAAACGATGGGGGATACTGCATGGTCTGTGTGTTAAAGTACCGTCCCCAGTGGAAGACATAGGACGAGGTAAACAGGCTCACTACATTACTCATGATTTTGCTGAAAGAAGATGAAGTTTCAAAATAAAATCCAGCAAACAAGTTAATATAACACAATGACGTTATGATGCTTTCTGTTTAAATAGCAGTGAGATGAGAATTTCACATATAAATACCTACATAAAATTTATCATGACATACTAACTGATGCTTTTGGTCTATATCTCTGAATTAGATACATTCTGTGTATCAAGTCAAATACAACTAGATCTAGAGTCATACCAAATATATTAATTATGTGTTAATTGTTTGTACATATGGTAAAATGAAAAGTTGCTTGACTTCAGACAGACAAATGAATAAATAAATATATAACAAAGCACATCTATCTGATAAGAATGAGTAAAATGTATCATATAAAGACATTAAAGTAACAATGCATGTGTCTCTTTTTTTTTTGGGGGGGGGGGTCTCGTGGTTTCAAATCTACCTGCCACGCCTGTTGAAAACATTGGTATTTCTTCGGAAGACAAAGGTATATTCGTCACTCTGTCCGTACGCCAGTACTACGTCGTTATACTCCTCCATCACTGCCTGCGCTGCCCTCGTCATCAGAGTCAGTCCGCGGTCATCATTAGGCTTAACAAAGTGGTGACTGTCGGTAAATCTGGAAATAAATACATACATTTTGTAATTGGAAAGATACGGATCGCACTTGCTGACAGGCCACTGTGACATTATAATCAATGACCCGTCAAACAATATGTCAGAGAGAGAGAGAGAGAGAGGTGACATTTTCCCTTCAATTAGCCTTCCCAAATGCTGCAATAGATTATGCATCTCCATATTAAATGTTACTGTATATAATAACAAAGAATTACAAGAATCAATCATTATCAATCAAGATATGTAAAATGAGAAGCAAAACTTGTCACAATATGCACTGTCAGCTTTGAGATAAGGGTGCATTAAGTACATTGTCTGTGTTCTTGAAAGTTTAGAGGTACTCTTTCATAACCCAACAGATAGGGGAAACAAATATAAACTCATATAATCTGATTTCCTATATGTTAGATTTTTTACATGTATTTTATCTTATTGTTATTCTATATCTACTCCTTTCCTGATCATTCGTCCTATCTTTTTTCCTTGTTGACTTTCCTCTATTAAGTGAGGTGGAGTGTTTCCTCATAAACCTTTTACGTACACTAAACTTTCTGAGTGACCTGTTGTATATTTCCGAGTTAACCCTTTATGTACACTAATATCTGTAAGTGATCTAGAGTATGTTATGTCTACACTCCTTGTTTGGAGAAATGGAAATATTTATACACGGTCCAAGATGTTTTTGATCTCCTGCGATGTTTTTTTTTAATCTAAAGAATAGTTATTGACGGTTAAAATACAAATGTTCTTTGAAAAATTCTTTCCTGTACTATTTGGTATACAACTAATCAAATCAAGCGTCAACTCCAGAGTGTTATGTCCGATGATATAAGTACTATCTTGCCACTTTAATATATGACCCTCCTTGTAAATTTAAATCTAATGTTCGGCAGGTATGACACTTTCATCGTACGATAATAAATAACCAGATTTACAGTAATGGTAATGACTTTAAAATTGATGGCATCAAACGTTTTTGTGTTCGTGTCTAATGATCGGAAATTCAAAGATAAAGATTTTTTCTTTAAAGCTTAACCAATAGATTTTTTTAAATCGATACACGGAGTGCGATTTTCGAAATAGCTCTCAGAACTTTTACGTACATGATCATTTACATAAGAGATAACCAATTTAGAGCTAGACGACAAAATCTTTCCAATTGAAGTATCGAATGGTGAAGGCTATATCAAAATTAAAATCAGAATCAAGTTTCAATGCATACTGTACTTGATTACCTAAATATCACATGGACATGGACTCGAGGACTCAAGTAGCACTAGAATAACATTAGGTTTCTGTATACAAATGCGAATCAAGAATGGTAAGAAGTGTTCCTATCAAAGTTTAAGCAAATGTTTCTAGTCTCCGTTGGGTATTTTAGCCTCAAATGGAATTTCACAGCCTCCCTGAATAAACATAGCTAGAAGAATCAAACTCAAAAGAGTATGAATCAATGAAAGCTCCTTCTTAACCTAGGATATGATCCTTATGTCTTTCAAAAGGTAACTGGGTATACTAGTATACACAGCCTTGTTTAGGCATAATCAATTAGGTTGCACACAGAGCAACTATGAAGACGGGACTGCACATACACATACACCATATCCAAATCTTGTCAGAAAAGACAGGACTCAGACCATCCGCGTTTTCAAAATCTCGGGTATTAATACATGATCTCGTTTCAGCCAGCAGAGCACGGACTGTTTAGTGCGAGCCAGACATGCTTTTGATCTATATCCACTTGCGTATTGATCTTCTTTTTCTCTACAAGGTCAGGCGTCCAATAACCCATTCTCCAGGTAATAGCTCTGACCGTGGAAAAAATGGATTCACTCACTACAGGTGCTTACTATAAGACTTCACTGTCCTTCTTACATGTACACAATTGCCAAGTAAAAAGAAAATGACAAATCCATCAAGAAGTATAGTTTCTGGAATAATTTTATGAACCTATATTTGAGCCGTTTTTAGAAAATTACTGGATAAGTTTTTAAAGCCGTCAATCTCAATTTGTTGAGAAATCAGACGACGTTTAGGTATTATTTTCCTCAATCTTTTCTTAAACAACGGTGTCAAAATAATTTTTGAAATACATGAACAAGTACCAAAACTTCAAGTGATGTAGATTACAGAACGGCCGTTGAGATCAGCGACTCCCCGTGCTCAATATTGAACAGGACAGTAAGGTGTGCAAAAATGGTACGATACAGTAACTTACATGAAGAACTTGGTTATGATGATTTATGATTATAATTGTCCATTTAAATTTTGAAAATAAAGTCCCTTCAAAGTGTGTGAAAAGGACACTGCTCAGAAAAAGACTATGTCCAGAAACTGACCTGACGCCAGTACTACAGTTCGCAAAGAGGAATGAAGTTTGCTGTTGCAAAATTTACACATAACATTTGGACGTCGGGCCATTGTTTTTCGTGCAAACTGTTAAAAGAATGCACATTCTAATATTAACAGACAGTAGAAAGATGTATATTCTTACCTGTGGAATGCTTTACCATCCACCCTGATCACAATCCAGCAGTTTGGTAGACATTTATCCTCCACCTCAAACTGCTTCACGTACTCAAACTTGCTCTTTGCCATTCTCTATATCATCTGTCCCCAGCTTGAGGTTTAAATCCTAGCACCACACCTACTGAACCATCGTCTTTATCGACTACTTTGTAATCTCCAAGATGCTTATAGTATCATGTGTCCAAAACCATTGTCAGGAACCTAAAAAATAATACAATTATTTAGAAACAATTCCATGGCGCTTAAAACCAAGGACATATATATAGACAATATATTTCAAAAAGTACATTATCTCAGGTGCCCTCCCTCGCAAATAAATTATCAGTGGTCTTACGTATACGAAGATAAGAAAAACAATCACATCTTGATCCTAGGGTTGGGAAAATTATGTACATAGATATTTACTTCAAAACCGTGGAAGTTTGTTCCTTTCGAAACAAAATGTTAAAAGGCCATACCTGAATTCCACAAAGACAAACACTTGAGATAACCCTATTTTTGATCAATTCTGAACTGGATATCCTACTTAAAAATCTACAGATGGCATCTAAGTAAATCGATTTTTCAAATAAAAACAGGATCCATTCTATATTGCATTGTGAATTTTATGACCCAAGAAAGCGCATGGGATTTAAATTTTGGCTGGATGAAAAAACAAACTCTCCTATCAATGTGTGAAATGAAAACACGGCCATAAAACCTTAAATAATGAATAATATCGTCATTCCAGAGGTTGGTGCATATATTATAGTTCAATGTGGGATGCATTAGTTTCCATACATAATGAGATTCTGACATACAAAGTACGTTAAAATATACAAAGTCAGCACTTGTGAAACATTCATACTAGTACGTTAGATTCTTAATTTATCTACGATCAAAGCAGGACCTTTCTAAATAAGATGATCAAAGCAGGACCTTTCTAAATATGACTATTTAAATTTAAACTTTATTTATTTTACAACGTTTAACAAACAAGTTACACAACTTATATTAATGTCTCACGTTGGCTCAGATGTTGGCGTGAGGGGGTCCAAGGAGCAGGAGGAAACCGGAGTACCCGGAGAAAAACCCCCTGCAGAGGCCTGGGTGGGGGACCACCTACCCTCCCACATAAGACCCTTTGCCGAATCTGAGATTCGATCCCGGGACCTTAGAGGTGAGAAGCGAGCGTCCATTGCTAAAATTTCTCTTCAAAATAAAAGGTAATTGGCCTTTACATATAATCATATCCATCGATGTTCAAAGTTTTCAACACTTTGACAATATGAAAATAATGACCAACGCGATCAACGTCAAAGACCACATAACAAGGAATGAGGAAATATTAATACAAGAGAACACACACGCATCTATCACAGACACTCAAACACCGAGGCACAAAAATAACACATGGACGAAAGAGACCACGGAGTAGCGATAGGAATTTGTTGGTATTATGAACAGCAAACTAATGGTGTGGTTATCCGATTTGCTAAAGAATAACCCTCACATTCTCTGGATATGTAACATGAAGCAACAACAAGTTTCGACTACAAGTGTATCAGTGTAGGAAACGCATTATAATGCAATGTGTCCATAAAACATCAAGAGAAGTCACGACATTATACGTAGAGAATACAGAGATACAATTTATGCCTATGTTTGCAGAATTTCACGCAATGTCCAAAGAGCTTCTGAAATGGATCTAGCATATATGAGAGATGTGTCTACAATGAAAAGTTTCTGTCAATATAATAAATAAAAGATCAGTTCATACCTGTCACCCGCTATTTCACAAACTATCAATACAAAACCCCGATAGAAATTCAGTGTATGGAATGGGAAATTAAAGCCTTTTGTGGGTCAATTCTACAACTCAATTCTCAAAATACCAGCATGATAATAAATGGCTGGGTTGTCTAGATCGCTACTATGGAGTTGAGGGACATTTAAACATAATGAGGTGCGAGTTCCATGTCAATTCATATATTACTCCATAAAGCAAACATATAATATTTGGACCGATCGAACTGGTGCCAAATCGCTTTATGGCTGAGAGTCAATCTTGAAGAAGAAAAGATACTTTATCTATTTGTACAAGGTATAATAATGTAAAGACTCGGTCATTTTAAATGACATCTACCTCGCAATACTGAACATGTTACGTGTATCGATACAATTGTCAATGCTTGAGCGATGCGCGTCTTCATGAAAGCGGGTCGTCTTTCAACAGACTGAAAGCTGGCGCGTGCTCAACTTATCACTAAGGGTCCTCAAAGGCAATCCAGTAGTTATTAGTTAGTTCAAGAACAATTCAGAGATTATAATATGCCAAAAATGCTAAATTGTCAATGAGCACGATCCTATGATTTCACTGGATCGGTGTTATATTGTTCGTCTTCAGGATCTGCCGACAACCACAAGCGCGGATCTATGAGAGGGGGAGGGGGTGGGTTCACAGAGGTACGGAATTCACCCATACAAAATCCTAGTTCTTCACGTTTTTACGTATACATATTTCGTTTCAAAAATGAATGGAATCACCCCATCCACCCCCCCCCATCCGTAAAAAAATCTAGATTCTGTGGTCTGTAAACTAATGCTATTATATTCATATGTACAGGAAATCTTACAAAATAACTTATAAGCTTGCAAATTATGTAACAAACCGAGATACAATTCGTTTAATATTGTACTTTAATTGAAAAGTCATTGCAACCGGAACAAGTGCATGACACACTGCGCAACGACAAGATTGATAGGGGTTGTGTGGTGGGTGGGGAGGCAGGGGTTTAGTTAGCGGGATAGGGAAGAAGGTGGAGTAGGGCGGAATGGAATGATTTTATGTGATTTAGATGGGTCGGAGGGATGAGGTAGTGTTGTGGATGGGGAGGAGTTTAGTTGGCGGATTTGGGATAAGGAAAGGAGATGGAGCCAGGCAGGATGGAATGAGGTTATGTGATTTAGATGGGTTGGAGGGATGGGGTTGTATGGTGGGTTGGGAGGGTTTTAGTAGCTTTAATTGAAGAGCTAGGGAATGATATGGAGAGGGGCAGGGTGGCATGAGGTTATTATGTCATTAAAGTGGAATTATGATGGGTCAGAGGGATGTGGTTGCAATCGAATTAAGATGGATAGGTTTTAAGGTTAGGGTTGCGACTACAGGGAGATAACTCTATTTTCATATCACATAATATTTGAAACCGACATAAACGATACATGGTATAAGCTCAAATTGTTCCATTATTTTAGAAAAAAATAATAATCCTTGAAACTTTCATTGCTGAATGGATATTTTTGGGGAAAATGCATATTTTTCAATGAAAATTCGCTGAAAATAGGGAAAAATTTGTCATTTTCGCATGGGTTCTGTTACCAAAGATTCAAACATCAGAATATTTACTACCCATTATACTCTTTAATAAAACACCGCTAAAGACGGTATGGCCGGATTGCAAAGTAAGTTTTTGTCACCAACTGGGTCTAGGTCACTAAGTCAAATATTACAGCATACATTGAGAGGTCTTGTCAGAGGCAACCTACATGTATAATATAAAGTTTCTACTGTATACAGTTCCTTAGATTTTGCTTAAACCAGGAACTTTAACCAAAGTCTTTAACTAGGTCAAAGTCCAAGGTCAAGGTCACTAGGTCCAATGTTACGGCATAAATTGAAAGGTCTCATCATGGGCAACCTAAATGTATAATATAAGGTTTCTACTGCATACAGTTCCTTAGATTTTGCTTAAACCAAGAACTTTAATCAAAATCTTTAACTAGGTCAAAGTTCAAGGTCACTGGGTCACTGGGTCAAATGTTACGGCATAAATTGAAAGGTCTCATCATGGGCAACCTACATGTATGATATAAAGTTTCTATTGCATACAGTTCCTTAGATTTTGCTTAAACCAGAAACTTTAACCAAAATCTTTCACTAGGTCAAAGTCCAAGGTCAAAGTCACTAGGTCCAATGTTACGGCATAAATTGAAAGGTCTCATCATGGGCAACCTAAATGTATAATATAAGGTTTCTACTGCATACAGTTCCTTAGATTTTGCTTAAACCAGAAACTTTAACCAAAATATTTAACTAGGTCAAAGTCCAAGGTCAAGGTCTCTAGGTCCAATGTTACGGCATAAATTGAAAGGTCTCGTCATGGGCAATCTAAATGTATAATATAAGGTTTCTACTGCATACAGTTCCTTAGATTTTGCTTAAACCAAGAACTTTAACCAAAATCTTTAACTAGGTCAAAGCCCAAGGTCAAGGTCACTAGGTCAAATGTTACGGCATAAATTGAAAGGTCTTGTCATGGGCAACCTTCATGTATAATATAAAGTTTCTACTGCATATAGTTCCTTAGATTTTGCTTAAACCAGAAACTTTAACCAAAATCTTTAACTAGGTCAAAGTTCAAGGTCAAGGTCACTGGGTCAAATGTTACGGCATAAATTGAAAGGTCTCATCATGGGCAACCTACATGTATGATATAAAGTTTCTATTGCATACAGTTCCTTAGATTTTGCTTAAACCAGAAACTTTAACCAAAATCTTTCACTAGGTCAAAGTCCAAGGTCAAAGTCACTAGGTCCAATGTTACGGCATAAATTGAAAGGTCTCATCATGGGCAACCTAAATGTATAATATAAGGTTTCTACTGCATACAGTTCCTTAGATTTTGCTTAAACCAGAAACTTTAACCAAAATATTTAACTAGGTCAAAGTCCAAGGTCAAGGTCTCTAGGTCCAATGTTACGGCATAAATCGAAAGGTCTCGTCATGGGCAATCTAAATGTATAATATAAGGTTTCTACTGCATACAGTTCCTTAGATTTTGCTTAAACCAAGAACTTTAACCAAAATCTTTAACTAGGTCAAAGTTCAAGGTCAAGGTCACTGGGTCAAATGTTACGGCATAAATTGAAAGGTCTCATCATGGGCAACCTACATGTATAATATAAAGTTTCTTCTGCATACAGTTCCTTAGATTTTGCTTAAACCAGAAACTTTAACCAAAATCTTTAACTAGGTCAAAGTTCAAGGTCAAGGTCACTGGGTCAAATGTTACGGCATAAATTGAAAGGTCTCATCATGGGCAACCTACATGTATAATATAAAGTTTCTTCTGCATACAGTTCCTTAGATTTTGCTTAAACCAGAAACTTTAACCAAAATATTTAACTAGGTCAAAGTTCAAGGTCAAGGTCACTGGGTCCAATGTTATGGCATAAATTGAAAGGTCTTGTCATGGGCAACCTATATGTATAATATAAGGTTTCTACTGCGTACAGTTCCTTAGATTTTGCTTAAACCAGGAACTTTAACCAAAATCTTTAACTAGGTCAAAGCCCAAGGTCAAGGTCACTAGGTCAAATGTTACGGCATAAATTGAAAGGTCTTGTCATGGGCAACCTTCATGTATAATATAAAGTTTCTACTGCATATAGTTCCTTAGATTTTGCCTCAACCAGAAACTTTAACCAAAATCTTTAACTAGGTCAAAGCCCAAGGTCAAGGTCACTAGGTCAAATGTTACGGCATAAATTGAAAGGTCTTGTCATGGGCAACCTTCATGTATAATATAAAGTTTCTACTGCATATAGTTCCTTAGATTTTGCCTCAACCAGATCCTTTAACCAAAATGTTGACGGCAGACGGACAGACGGACGGACAGACGGACGGACGGACGGACGGACGGACATCGTCAATCTATAGACCGGAATTGCTTTGCAATCCGGCCAAAAATGAGATAATTAGAAATTCGAACTTCAAGTTAAACCCTATGTTTTTGGGTCAAAATGTTTATTTTTTGCATAAATTATTGTGCTATTTATAGAAACAGTCATTTTGCTCAAAGAGTAATTCGGGTACATATTTATTTGACAGCTTTAGGATAAAGCAATACCATAGATATATATGTAGAAAAAAAATTGTGTAGCTGGCGACCTTCTAGCTATGAATAAAAATAATGAGTTGTTGCCATGGCAACCAGCAACATAGTTTTTATAAGAAAATATTCTCCTTAGAACTGATTATTTCATCATAATTTCTTTAAATAGCCTTTAATTCATCCGCAAGCTATAAAAATCTTAAAAAATAAGGATATATATGAATTTTTGAAATTTCATGCATTTCAGAGGTATGTAAAGTTATGATGTGGTATTCTCTAAAATGACAAAAATGTTAAAATAGGCCAAAAACGGACGTTTATAGCCAAAAAATGAGACGGGCAAATTTGGATTTTTTGGTCTGAATAGTTCAAGGAGATGTTCCTCTACATATGAACCTATCCATCTTTCTTCTACCTCATTTCTCTTAAAAGTCGCCACCCTGACCTTAAGGGCATTTTCATTAAGGCGAATCAAGGTCAATGATGTGGTTTTCTTCATACTCAGTCGATCTTTTCTCTATTCCTAGGGTCAAATCCCTATTTAGTTAAGTTCATGAGCAGAGTCATGCCCTTCCATAATTCCATTAGACCATGCAATTTTATATCTTTAATAAGTTTTATGGCTAAAACTAAGGCATCACAAACCCATTTTAAAAACAAACTGCATAATTTCAAGCAATACCCTTTCTTATGTAGTTTCTAACAAAAATAGCAATCCAAGGAATGCTTGTGTTGTCTGCAAAGCGGCTTATTTTTAAAAAGTGGATCAAATATGTAGGTCAATGTCACTTGGTTCAAAATTATTGGTATCAGTAGGAAAGACTTGCTAAATGAAATTCACGTGAAATATCATACCTCTCACTCAACAATTAAAAGATATGGTCAATATCAATTTTTCAGAAAAGAGGATAAATCATCTAGGTCAAGGTCACTGCGTAAAAATTTTGGTAACAAAAGAAAGGTCTCATCATAAGAAATACATGCGTGAAATATTAAAATTGTATCACTTAAAAATCAAAAGATCAAGCAAGTCTTAATTTCTTTGAAAAGTAGGTCAAATATCTAGGTCAAGGTCACTTAGTCAAAAATTATGTTATGTATAAAGCAAGGTCTTGTTACAAGGAAAACACATGTGAAATATTAAAGCCCTATATCACTTACCAATCAAAAGATATAGCTAATCTTAACTGTTTGAAAAGTAGGTCAAATATCTAGGTCAAGGTCACGAGGTCAATAATTTTGGTATACGTAGAATGGTCTTGTTACAAGGAATACACATGTGAAATACCAAAGCCTTATCACTTACCAATTAAAAGATATAGCAAATCTTAACTTTTTTTGAAAGTAGGTCAAATATCTAGGTCAAGGTCAAGATGTCCATAATTGTGGTACGTTTTAAAAGGTCTAGTCACTAGGAATAAACATGTGAAATATCAAAGCCCTATCACTTACCCATCAAAAGATATAGCCAATGTTAATTTTTTGAAAAAGAAGGTTAAATATCTAGGTCAAGGTCACTAGGTCAAAAATTATGGCATGTCGTATGTGTAGAAAGGTCTTGTCATAAGGAATACACATGTGAAATATTTGGGCTGTGATATCCTAAGAGTGACAGAGTGACAGACGGACGGACGGACTGATGGACAAAGTGATTATGCTTGGCAGGCAACACAAAAATTATTTGTACAAACAGACAATTCCTTTTGTACACGTATTTTAAAATGGGAGGATCTGGGTGGGTACAAGCTATCTCGTGGACACTCTAGAGTTCATTTTACTTTGGATTTTCACCAAACTTTGTATGTTAGATGCCCATGGTGATAGGTTGATAGTCATGACACCACTTAATTTTCAAAGTAAGAGACCTAATGTCTAGGTTACAAATAGAAATAATCTTTAATAGAATAAAACATGTGTCTGTGAAACACGAATGCCCCAGTCTGCATCTTTGTCAGTAAATGTATTTTAAACAATATTGCTGTTAATGGGCAAGGATTAATAATCAAAGTTTTTCAAACAAGAGCCCCAGGGGGCACAACGCTCACCTGATACCCATGCACGCTCTAATTGACATACTGCTATATGAATACTGATAGTGCCAGTACCGGGATTTTAGCCCACAACCTTTCTAAAAACATTTTTGCCGGATGCAGAGAAGTTTTTTTTTCAGACAACCTTTAAAAGTACAAACAAGAAAAAATAGTCACATTTCAAAACAATAACTTTTTTTAAGTCATATGCCCAACTAGTATAGTTCAATTATGCAACATCAAAAATAAAATCATATTGTAAAATCCCACTTTAATGCGCAGCAGAAAAAGAATAAAACAAGGAAATGATTTCATAAATTAAGTTTATTTAAAACTGAACGACCATACCTTTCATTATTGATAGCTAGCATGCCAGAAATTATAAAGCCTGACAGGCTGTGTTTGTGAAACGAGAATGCCCCCGGCGGCATCTTTGTTAGTATAAACGCCATTTTCTGTTAAGTATGTGAGAGGTCAGGGTCAGCGTAATATTGGTATCTATGGAAATATCTTGTCACAAGGAATACACATGTAAAATATGAAAGCCCTATCACTAACCAATCAAAAGTTATGCGCAATGTTTAAGTTTTTGAGAAGTACGTCAAAGGTCAAGGTTATGGTCACGAGGTCAAAATTTTGGTATCAATGGAAAGGTATTGTCACAAGGAATACACAAAACCAAGTAAGTATAAAATAATAAGTGACATTAGAAATGTAAATTTTAGTTCAGATCTCTCTGTTCTTATAGAGACAATAAATCTATATTCAATAATAAAATTTGAACTATTTCACCAAATAACTTTGATTTATATCCAAGGATAGCCCATTTAAGCTTTTACAAAGCTTATTTCCAAAGACACTCACTAGGACTTTTACAATATTTTTTTTTTTTTTGAAGATGAATTAAAATGGAATATTTTCATACACTTGAATCTTTAAGACTTGACTTACCACTGCAATAACTTTTTCCCTTGCAACCCCCTCCAAATCAAATTTTTCTGACTATTAATGCAAACAACTCATACCCCCCCCCCCCCCCGCATTTGCAGATATATCTTTGTATGCAATAGTCGCTCAGAGCGAAATATTACTTATAGTCCTAATATTGAATTTCTATGGGATATTTAACCAAATCAGCATGCAGCAAGTAACATGTCACACTACGTATATGAATACATAGCCGTAGGCCTAGATCCAACTCGAAAACATGTTTATACATCAAAATAATTTAAACCTAGGAATTGATTACTTCAAGAACTATACCATCATGTATTTGTTTTAACATAACAGTGTTACTAATCTAATTTATGTGAAAAATCGCTGACTTACCTTCACAGCGCTTCGTTGTTTCGGTACGTATATTGAAAGTGAAAGTACTTTCTATGCCTCCCGGTGGGGGCGCTGCGGACACGTGAACATATTGTGCTATTTTTAGAGTCGGCGATCCCTCTTGATATACGTCGAAGGTGTAACTAGGGTTAATCATTTTAGCAGGGAATCCCTTCCCTTTTGACTGGTGAACCGGGCTGAATAGAAGGTGTCACCTCATTGGACATAACTATTGAAAATTTAAAAATAGCACATAAAATCAATGTATGATTCCCTGCTGTCTGTAGAAATTGAGTTTTGAACATGATTTTGCCTTATATGTAATCAATAGATCGATTTGAAAATATATAAAAATTAGCAAATTTTCAATTCGGAAGGAGGGGTCATTAAACAAGTGAATTTTGCAGAAAAGGTATGCATGACCCCCTTTTTTCTTTCGTTTTTATACGTGCCAAAGATGACCTAGGCCAAAAATATTCCTTAAAAATCTAAAAGTGGATATCTTGACAAAATTCTTTCACTTGTAGGGTACCATGCATGAGTACCTCATATCTACAAAATGTCATGACAATCTGAAGAGTGGTTATAGAAAAGAAGCAGAAAATGTATGAAAATCACCCCCCCCCCTTCCTTTTTACATAAGAAAAAAATTCATAAAAAATCAAAAAAATAAATTTTAAGCATAAAATGCATATCAAAGCATTAAGTAAGTTAAATATGATAAATATGTAGTAAATGAGTGTGTAAAATCATACACTTATTGAGTTATTTAAAGAAATAGTGCAAAAATGTGCATTTCTGACTAAGTCCGAAAAGACGTCAAAAACGCGTCAAAAATTTGACTTCGAAGTGGAACCAAAAATAACAACACTTCTTAAGACATCTCTCTAGATCATCCTGATGCTTTCGGTTTGTCGATACATGCTTCGGTTCTGAAGAAGAAGTTTGTCAAAGGAGGGTACCCCCCGTGACCTACTTTTTGCTGTGGTGGCGCCACCTGTTGACAGATCCGGACGAAAAACAACAACACTTGTAGGGGACCATGAGTACTTCATACCTACCAAGTTTCATCAAAATCCCTTCAGCCGTTCTGGAGAAGAAGTTTAAAATGTGAAAAGTTTACGACGACGACGGACGACGACGACGACGACGACGACGACGACGCCGGACGACGGACGACGGACGCAACACTATGACAATAGCTCACTTGAGCCTATGGCTCAGGTGAGCTAAAAAGGGAAAAAAAATTTTGTCGGGATCCCGTCGGGGTTTGAAGCCGATCCCCATGGGTCCATTGGGCATGGAAAACATACATTATACCTATGTACAATCTTAAAAAATATTCCTTAAAAATCTAAAAGTGGATATCTTGACAAAATTCTTTCACTTGTAGGGTACCATGCATGAGTACCTCATATCTACAAAATGTCATGACAATCTGAAGAGTGGTTATAGAAAAGAAGCAGAAAATGTATGAAAATCACCCCCCCCCCCCTTCCTTTTTACATAAGAAAAAAATTCATAAAAAATCAAAAAAATAAATTTTAAGCATAAAATGCATATCAAAGCATTAAGTAAGTTAAATATGATAAATATGTAGTAAATGAGTGTGTAAAATCATACACTTATTGAGTTATTTAAAGAAATAGTGCAAAAATGTGCATTTCTGACTAAGTCCGAAAAGACGTCAAAAACGCGTCAAAAATTTGACTTCGAAGTGGAACCAAAAATAACAACACTTCTTAAGACATCTCTCTAGATCATCCTGATGCTTTCGGTTTGTCGATACATGCTTCGGTTCTGAAGAAGAAGTTTGTCAAAGGAGGGTACCCCCCGTGACCTACTTTTTGCTGTGGTGGCGCCACCTGTTGACAGATCCGGACGAAAAACAACAACACTTGTAGGGGACCATGAGTACTTCATACCTACCAAGTTTCATCAAAATCCCTTCAGCCGTTCTGGAGAAGAAGTTTAAAATGTGAAAAGTTTACGACGACGACGGACGACGACGACGACGACGACGACGACGCCGGACGACGGACGACGGACGCAACACTATGACAATAGCTCACTTGAGCCTATGGCTCAGGTGAGCTAAAAAAAGGTCAAAGGTAAAGGTCGAAGGGTTTTTCCTATGGAAAGTCTGTCGAAAGGAACAAAAATGTGAAATATGAAAGCTCTAACACCTTCCAGTCAAAAGTTATGGCCTATGTTAAAGATTTTCAAAAGTAGGTCAAAGGTCAAAGACATGAGACATGTGAGATCAAGAATGTCCGTAGCCATAGAAAGGTCTTGTCACAAGGAATACACATGTGTAAAATGAAAGCTGTATCACCTTTCATTCAAAAGCTATGCAAAATGTTAAAGATTTTCAAAAGTAGGTCAAAGGTCATGGACATGAGACATGTGAGATCAAGAATGTTGCTAACGTTGGAAAGGTCTTGTCACAAGGAATACACATGTGTAATATGAAAGCTCTATCACCTTTCATTCAAAAGTTATGCCCAATGTTAGTTTTTCAAAAGTAGGTCAAAGGTCAACAAGTCAAGGTCACGAGGTCAAAATTTTTTGTATCAACTGAAAGGTCTTGTCAAAAGGAATACACATATGAAATATGAAAGCTTTATCACCTTCCATTCAAAAGTTATACCCAATGTTTAAGTTTTTCGGACAAACAGACGGACGGGCCAAAAACTATACGCCCCAAATCTTTGATTCTGGGGGCATAAAAACATTGTAGACACTCTAGAGGTCACAGTTTACTTCATATATTCAATAGACTTTCACATAAGAGTTAATCTTAACATGAGGATGATACCATTACATTTTCAAGGTAAGTGTTTAAAGGTAAAGGTCATAAATGGCAATACTAAGTAATGGAAAAACTTTTGGGCACTCTAGAGGTGACAGTTAACTTCAGATATTCAGCAATATTTACATATGAGTTTTCATGGAAAGAATATGGCCACTTTTGATTTTTAAGGTAAGGAATCAAAGGTCAATGTTGCAAATGAACATAATAGAAAAACTTGCCAAAATTTGAAATTGTTATTATACTTTAAGGTAATACAATTATTTTTTAATTTTACACAATAGTTACATAACAAAATTGTTGACACTGAAGCCATGGTCCCAACTCGCAAGTATCTGTAGATATAAAATGCGGGAAAAAACGTGGAACATTTTTGGATCTATGAGTAAAATCACGTACGTGAACAAACTGTGTGTGTGGTTCCAAATGCAATATGTTGTACGCACAGTGCAAGCTTGCACAACATATCTATTTGACGCTGCACTAAAATGGACTGTGGAACTCCTATCCTATGCTTTACAGGCGATTGAAAAATTATTGGAAGGTCTTTTACAATATGGCCATAAGAGGGGTGGATGAAGTTTGGGGCACGCCGCACACGTTTTTAGGTTATCAGGTGCCAGTTTTTGCTTGTAAACACTCCATCATATATACAGAATTTGGAAACATTAATTTATGTAAAAGAAAGTCAGTGAAGCTTCTGTATCATTTATTGATCTGGCACACGACAGTCAAGTGCAAATTTTAAGTTGATTGCCACATATTGACCAATGCACGAAATATTAAAGCCATATCACTTATACTTGAAGAGATAACATCTTAACCAAAATATTACAATAAGGTCAAAGTTCAAAGTCAAGGTCGCCAGGTCAAATGTCTTGGTATCAAAATGTAGCAACTGATATGGTGAATGTATGTGTAAAATATGAAAGCCCTATCACTTATACTTGAAAAGATATTCACTTTAAGAACTTCTTAACCAAAATATAACTACAAGGTCAGAGTTCAAGGACAAGGTCACTAGGTCAAATGTCTTGGTATCAAAATGTAGTACTTATAATAATGAATGTATGTATGAAATATGAAAGCTCTATCACATATACTTGAAGAATTATCTGCTTTAAGAACCTCTTAGCAGGACAGACAGGTAGACAGACGGATGGACAGGGTGTATCTGTAGCCTCCCCCCCCCCAAACTACAAAAACCCAGATGTCTTCCCCCCCCCCCCCTTTCGCTCTAAGTGACTTTGACCTTGGTCACATGACCTTGGAGTCATAAGCAACATAAGGCAACATCATACTGATTCAGTTCATAGTTTAAGAGATATAGTCCAAACATGATTAGCATAAATATTTTCAATAAAAGCATATTGAATGACCTTGACTTTGATCTTCTTGGGTTAAGCTGATATGAAACCTTTGGGTCATGAGCGACAACAAACTGAAATATGACCTTGGGACAATGTTATATGAAACATTTACTTTTAAGTCATGAGAAACAAGATACTAAAATATGGAAACAACTGTATATACGATAAAAAGATATAGTCAGGACACTATTGCATGTTCAGTTCCAATGAAAAAGTACTAAGTGACCTTGGTGACATGGCCTTGGGTCAAGGTGATAAGAAACCTTTGGATCATGGGCAACAACACACCAGAATATGAAAGTGATTGAGTAAATGGTTCAAGAGATATTGCCAGTCACAATAGCATGTACAATTTCATGAAACAAGTACTAAGTGACCTTGACCCTGGTCACATGACCTTGGGCCAAGGTGATGTGAAACCTTTTGGTAATGAGCATTGACAAAATACTAAAATATGAAGGTGATTAGGTACACTGTTCAACTTCAAGAGATATAGCTCAGATACATGTACCATATAGCATGACTACCATTTCAATAAAAATGTACCATTAGTGACTTTGACCTTTGTCATATGATCTTGTTTTAATGTAATGTGAAATCTTAGTGTCATGAGTAATAACATACTTAAAATATATTTGTTATCCGGAAAATGGTTCAAGAGATTAATATATACCTCTGACACAATGTGTGACAGATGGACAGATATGAAGGCAAAAACATTTTTATGTCTCCTCCCTGTAGTACAACATATGGTGTCATTCAATAGATTATAGAATAAAGCCATAACAGGGAAAATAGGTGAAACATGTGAAAGGTTCCAACTACTGTCCTGATCACTAAATCCAGAGCACCCTGTTTTGGTGATTTATTCTGTCATCTGAAGAATTTTCCTTTAAATTATAGTTTCCGAGAATAGACCTCCTTAAGTCATAACTGGAAATTAACATCAACTTACCCTATCAGCTGCCTTTAAACCACAATATGAAAAATAAAATGTCTACAGGGAAAATTCCATGTTAATTTCAAGCCGCCGCCATATTGTTCTCCATGTCAACAATAGTAAACAGTGATGTCAACGCTCCAGATATCACGCATTTTCAGGGATTTTACTATAGAAAATCCCAGTAGACATTTTATTTTTCGTCCTATTTCTAACTTACTGGTCTCAAAGAAGTTACCAAACGGAAGACTAAGTAACCGAACGATTGCGTTGTTGGTGGTATTCGAATGAATGAAATCTTAAAAAATTAAGGAAAGTTATAAAGTTTCACTAGAAATCAACATTAGCTAGTGTCAACATTTTTATAAAAGGGTGGCTTAATGAATAGTTTTTGGTCATTTATGAAGCAATGATAGATTCAGATGAGGTAGGGAAAGGGTATCCTCCTAAAACTCTCAGTAGGAACTATATTTGACTTTGAGGGAGTTTTCCTTAATTTTCTACAAATCGGTCTTTGGAAAAGATGTAACCTCAGATTTATCAATATAGAATTGAAAATCAATTAATCAATATAACGCATCCGAAAGCTCGATCATTCGGTTACTGCTTTACCAAATCACGAAATTCATGACCATAAATAAAAAAAACTAAAAAATGAAATCTTGTGGTTAAAAGATTGACAAAAAAGATGATGAAAGTCCAAATTTTTTAGATAATTATTCAATAAATATTTGGGACATATGCCAACCATTTTTTGTTCAAAGTTTCATGTCTCAATTTAACAAAACAACGAAGTTATCGTGAATAAACTTTCAAAATTGTTCGGTTACTGCTTTGACACCAGTAATTGACGTACAACCAAAACAGTGCAGGTATTTTCTGTTACGACTAAAGGAGTTCTATAAAACTGATATCTGTTTGGAAGATGACAGTATCATGTTTTAGAGAAAACTGGGTGCTCTGAATTTAGTTAACAGGACGGTAAATAGCTCAAAAGAGCTAATGTTGTATTGTTGACATGTCCGACTCTAAATAAATATTATTTGATTTGATTTGATTTGAGATCAGTAGGCCACCCCCCCCCCCCCCCCCCCCCCCCCCTTTGTGTCAGTTCATAAGTAACAATGTGCGATCATACTTATCATATCATGTATTGCATACCTTAATTTCTTATATAAACATAATTTATTGTAATATCCATTTTAAAAATGTTATAGATAATTTTCTTTTTCTTTCATCACCTTTTCCACCAACTTTCGTTTTAGGGAGGAGTCGATTCGAGCAACTTTTTATTCATCCTTTGATCGTATAAATCCGTTTACTCAGTTCATGAATGTCAATCAGTAAGTGTAATGGTTATATATCAGCGAATTCAAATTATGATGATTTTTTTATAAGAAGCAAACATTCAAATCACTAAAATGATAATAAAATGAATTTAGATAGAAGGAGTAAGAACGAAAAGTTGTCAAGCAACATGACTTCGATTCAATTTTACTTTCCCTTTGATCATTTCACAGCACTCGCGAGATAAAGACAGAATAAATGAAAGTCTGTGATGTCTTCAAAAAATGAGTATCTTCAAGTTAAAGTCGTCATGCTTGGAAAGGCATATGCCGGGAAAACTTGTCTAGTTGCCAGATATATACATGAAAGATTCAGTGATAATTATCAAAATGTAAGTTGGCATAGCTCATCCTTATGTAAATGAATATTGAGCTGTAAACAACATTGCTCAATGTAAATGAGCAAGGCACTTAAATTGAGAGGAGTAACTCATTTAGGAACTCAATGACAAATGAAATAAACCCTTAGAATAATCACTTTAATGAAGATTTGTCATTTTGTGATGTGCATCATAAGCAAAGCAAAACTAGGCATAGCTCTCATCCGCTGCTCTTCCTCTCATTCATCAACGACTAACCAGAGGTCACCAAATCAGAGGCTCGCCTATTTGCAGACAACTGTTTACTGTTCTGCCCTGTCAAAAGTGCTGCTGACAGTCAGACATTGCAGCAGGACCTGGCAGCCCTTGAGGAATGGGAGAAGGAGTGGCAAATGGCGTTCCATCCAGAGAAGTGTGTGGTAATACAAGTGGCATCCAAGCGCAGAGTCATCAGTGCGGACTACACCTTACACAACCAACATCTTGAGGTAGTAGACTCGAGTAAATACCTGGGTATAACCATCAGCAACACACTGAAGTTGGATAGGCACATTGATAACATCACTGCCAAAGCGAACAGAACTCTTGGCTTCCTCAAACGAAACCTAAGGGGGTGCAGAACAACAGCACGAGCCAGAGCATACGAGACGATCGTACTACCCACATTGGAATATGCTGCTTCAATATGGGATCCTCACACCATCAAACAGGTTACCCCAGTTAGGAAAAGTTCAACGCAGAGCAGCCCGATTTGCTACCAGGAACTATTGGGACCGACAACCAGGTAGTGTTTCAAGCATGGTCAGCGCTTTGGAATGGGAACCACTACAAGTCCGGAGAGTTAAGAACCGCCCCCTACTGCTGTTTAAGATCCAGCAGAACCTGGTAGCAATTCCAGCCGACTACTATCTCATACAGTCTGATAGCAGAACAAGAGGTCAGCATACCTTCCGCATAATGGCTAGGAAGGATGTATACCGATTCTCTTTTTTCCCTCGTACCATCAGAGACTGGAACAAGTTACCATCGGCAGTATCATCAGCCAGTTCCCTAGAGGGATACCACACAGCACTGGGAGACTTACCAACAGCCCAGTTCTGTGATGAGTGGTGTGGCACCAGATTTTAACGTTTTAAATTTTTAGCTATTTTTAACTGCCCAGAGGGGTTTTTATCTTGATCGACATGCACGTGCATGGAGTATAACGCTCATCATTGAGTATTCTCCCGACTGGAAGAAGAAGAAGAAGAAGAATTTTAGTCCGTAACTATTCTTTCTGAGCCTTTATCATACACATTTTGAATGCCAAGCTGAACAGCGATGAGCTAAATTCTTCTTATGGAGTGAACTCTTTTTTTAAAAATTGTTGGGTTATGTTAACTCAAAAACCTAATTGCAGAGTTTGTGAAAAGTATTATGACAGTAAATATTTATTGGATCTGCCGATAAAAAATTATTTTATCCGATAAAATCTTGCGGTGTGTCTGTTATTTAGACCAATAAAAATTGCCAAATGTCAGACATTTCATTGGAAGTTTTTAAGAACTCTGTAATTGGTGAAGCCAATTTAGTCTCCTATAACTAAAGAAATTAGGAGCCCAGCTTTAATCTCTAAGGACCCCCCACCCCCACCCAGGATTCAGATTTAGTCACAAATGCAACTGGGAAATCTGAGGGATAAATGAACATGAGAATCAATAAATAGTCAAGAATTTCTCTCGACAGGTATCATCAAAATGCTTAGAAAAAAAAGAAACGCTAAATTAAAAAGGTATGAAATTAGGAAAATTTTTATTAAAAGAAATAAAAATCTTTAAACATAGAACTTTTAAGCTTAGATGTAGAAACAGAACTATAAGACAGCAAAACTTAAAGTATTTACTGGTGTAATGTAGATAAGATGGTGGACATTTTCTCATGTTGTTTCTTACAATTATTGAATTGATATTTCCAGACCATAGGAGCTGCTTTTGCTGCCAAAAAGTTAACTGTGCAGGGGAGGAAAATAGCTCTTAATATATGGGTAAGTTTGCATGCGCTGCATAATTTTTATATTTTGTCCATCATCTGGCTTTCATCATTTTCTTTACACAATGTTACTAAGCGTTTACATTTGAATTAGAATATCAATGTCTTTTTGAGTCTCATTCCTTATTTTAATGAACATGCTCAAAATGTTTGATTTATTATTTTTCATTCATCAACCTTATGGTTTTGTGAAATTTTACATTAACCAAAGGATACGGCAGGTGGAGAACGTTATCAATCAATGACCAAGATGTACTACCGCGGAGCCAGGGCCGCTGTTCTATGCTTTGATCTAACGGACAAGAGCAGCTTTGAGAAAATACGATACTGGGTGTCTGAACTACAAGAAAATGAACAGGTAAGAAAAAAAAACATGATGATCAGGTCACATTTTGTACAAAAAAGAAGGTAAGCAAAGCTAAATAAAAATTACCTTCTTCCTACGGTACAAACAATATTCTTTTTAAGACTTGATATTAACTTTAATATAAGAGAATGACCAGTTTAAATTATCTTTAACTAAAAATTGAATCATATGTACATATTAAATTAGCAGCTTTGTGTATAAAAATTTGTGTACTCAGAATATTAAATCCTCCTTTTAATACACCTTGAACACCTTTCTTGACAGTACTACGGTAATGCTGCTATTAATGAATCTCACTAAAATAAGTACACATATTCCATCTGAATCTTTGAACCAAATGAGAAAACTATTAATAGTCATATATTCATGCATATAGCATGTATATATATATTCATGAATATAGCATGACTATGGCATCAGGCAATATAATACTTAAAAATAATTCATTTATTACGTGTATATAGCTATGCAGACTTTATCTGTGTGGAACAAAGAAGGACCTGGTAGATGATGAACCGAGGAAGAGAGATGTCGACTTAACGGCTGCCAAGTCATTAGCACAAGGTAAGATATGAGTAGAGTCATTTCATTGAATACTTATATGATGTTAAGTCCTTATTGAATTGTGAAATCATATGCTTTGGAGGCATCATTTTAGTAGTCTTTTCTTTCGTTTAGATTTATTCCAATAACTGAGATACTATTAAAAATTGGAAGCAAATTTTTATGATATAAAATTTTAATACACATGGACCCTTTTACATTCTTACTTTTACAAACAGGTTTTTGTCTTGTTCCTGAATAGTATAATATTATTGTGACAACATTTGATTGTTGTTTTTAGGTGAACTTGAAGGATCACATTGCCCTAGAAGGGTGATCTGAGATAGAGCTTCAATTTTGTACATGTACTGCATCAGTTTCATATTACTTCTGGAGCACTAAGTACTACATGTACATCTTAAACATTTGAAAAAAAACCCCAAAATGACCTTTTAGTATAGTAATTTACAACCTTTGTAATTTTTGGCCATGTTGATGTTACAGCAAAGTAAAAACAGTACATTATGCCAATTTCATTCCCATATTGTCTTACTATTCATCAGTCACACTATCCTAACATCCCTTTAAAGGTTACAAACTAAGTCATCAGATTATATAAGCCATTGATAAGACATTGACAGGATATTAGAAAGTTTGATAATATATACATGTGCAAGTATTAATTTTACAGATTTACAGACAGAGTACTTTGAGACTTCTAGTCTAACTGGAGAAAATATAGGTAACAACTTATACTCATCATGAAATTCATAAACTTTTGAAAAAAAAATTATGTGAGCCAATAATCATTTGAGGACTAAAAGAATTTTAGTTGTAATACTGGGAGATACTGTAATTTATGCCCTGTTCACACGAATGCGCATTAAATCTAATTTGCATTAGATTTGATGCACATTATTTTAATGTGAATTAGATTTGCATTTCATTCACACAACAAATTCTAATGCACATTAGATTTTGGTACATTTGCACTGATAGTCGGATATTTTCAAATCAGAGAATGTTAAAATTTATGCCAAATTATTGTATTTCTCATAATTTTTTCCCCTAAGTAAAATCTTCCAGCAAAACATAGCATGACGTCATTACGAGAAAAATGAGGTCATCATACAACATTACATTAAGTACGTCCAGAGATGTATCGCAGTGCACATATTGATTGAATGAAGTATTTGAAATTGCCTCTTATTCTATGATTTTAGGTCCAAGGGTAATGAAAAGTGCCAAGTTGTGGTGTTCATGTATACGTACTGTTCTAGTACGTCATATAAGCATGCACTAGATTTAATTCGAATTAGATTCGCTTTGCGTTCACAAAAATTAATACGCATTAAATCTAATGTGAATTAAGGAGGGTTTGAACACCAAGATGGCGGCAGCATTATTTGTTTTCTCATTTCCTAGGAAAAGTACAGTCTTAACTCCCTTAAAACATTTGATACTCTGATTGATATACGCATTTGAGTATCCTAATAAAGTTTGAATAATTTCCGGCGTCATTTGAGGAAATTATAGCAATTTTCGAAATTTAGGACTTTGGGAGTTTTATCCATGAGCAAACCACGACATCATTTCGACGTAATCGGGGAAAAATGGCGTCACAAGCCTTCGCATTCAAAATGCAATAAAAACATTATTACTAGACATATTGCATTGAAACTTGGCATGTATAAAATAGAAAATTAAATCTTCATCACAGTGTATTCGTTTACAAATTTACGTAACAGGAAAGCGGATGTCACTTCATTGAAAATGGATGATTTTGGAAGAAAAAAATGGAAAATAGAAAGCCTTGTAATATTTTAATCCTAAATTCAATTTTTCCCATTTAATCATGACATTCTTGATAATTTTGATAGTTTTTGACAAAGATTCATCCATAGGATTCCTAATAATGAACTAGCAACTAGAGTAAATTGGCTCCAAATTGCATTTTTTAGTGACAGTGTCATCTCTTATTCAAGTATCCTGCCTGTGTTTTAAACACAATTCATTTGATCTTTTCCATATGTAAGTGCAATATATTTATGGATATTTTGGAAGTTAAATCAAAATTAATTTCCAATAGCTTTAAGAGAACTGGAATGACACTTTCAATATTATGAAGTCATCAAGAAATTCACGAAAATGTCGATTCATGCATATTTCAAAGTCTCATAGAAAATTTTCCTGTGGATAGAATCAAATGTAAGTTTGTATGGTCAAGGACAGACAAGAAATATATAATTTCAGAAATTTTTAGAAAAATTGAATTTGGCGTCCAAGTGTTCAATACCTCCTTAATGTAATGTGAATTAAATTTGTCGCGTGAACGCAGCCAAAATCTAATGGGCATTGAATTCGAATGCGCATTAAACCTTTCATGTGAACAAGGCATAAGTTGGGCAAATTGTGATTTTAGAACTCCATTCTCCTAGAAGTGATCTTCTCGTAAGTTTGGCATATAGAACTGTTTTACATGTACGCATACTTCCAAATGCAATAATAATATGGTATTTTGATTTATATCATAGTTTGCAAGATACATGTAGCGCAGTTTGATGAGATTTTTACATTTTCATCCAATCATACAGGTACATTGTTCAATAAAGTTGCTGAGGAATATATAGTGAATATGAGAAATTACCCAGAAAATCAGAAAATTGAAGGTAAGTATTTATATGCATGTTTATTCTTTGTCCATTTCATGTAATTTATATTTTTTTTCCATTCAGTACGTTGACTTTAACGTAAATTATAGTCTGTCGTGACTAAAGGAATGCTATCTCTGTTTCAGAACCAGATAATTCTTTTCAAGTGGCTGATAACTCTGGACAGTCTTATATATGGAAAAAATGCAGCGGATGCCTGAAGGGGTAGCTGTTACGACTCGTCATGTATCATGCCATGTTTACACTTTCATATCATCAGTATTTTATTGTAAAAGAACAAATGTTGTATAAACCTACCTTGCACAAGAGACAAGTGAAGAGACTTCTTGAGGAGAAAAGTTGTAGTATCATAATTTTCTGCAAGTGGCGAAATTTTTGCATGGGGGTAATATTCATATTTCTAACATGACTTGAGATTTTCTCCCTATATGTACTAAAGAACTCGCCTGGTGTAAAATCTCCAACAAACTTCCAGTTTGCTAAGCTCCGCCCATTCACGTGCTATAGATCTCGTGCAGAACAATATTAGAATAGAAATAACAACTAGCTAGCTATGATTTGTTGTCCAGTAATTCCCCTCGTCGTATGAACCAATCAAATCATGATTTAATTGGTTCATGCGACTCGGGGAATTACTGGACAACAAACCAGAGCTAGCTAGTTGTTATTTCTAAATTAACGAATTGATGGACTTTAAGATAATTTCCTCCATGCAAAAATAATCCTGCTGCATTCTTACAATGGAAGATATGTTTATATCATAAGTATTTTCCCCAAGCATAATGTACGTCTTGATGTTATAATTATGAAATTTGTCCCAAGCCAAATAACCCATTTACAGTATATCATGTACATAATTATATTTCAAGCAAAGTTGAATTGGAATTGGTCTTATAATTCTATACTCATCATAGATTTATTTATGAATGTTCATGTGTCTATATAACATTAGCCTCTTTTGCAAATTCTAAGTTTATTTAGAATGGAAATAAAAAACTACTTAGAAAATAAATCATTTCATGTTCTTAGTTGATAAACAAACAAAAAAATTTACGGTTCTGCAATTTGCATGTATGAAATACATGTACGTGTTTGAAAGGTTTTCACTGTTACTTCACAAAGAACAGTTTTTATAGCAAAATCAAAATTTCTTAGAATCCTTTGCTTTCCAGTGGTGCTGTCATACTATTTATCATATAACACAACCTCTTTAAAAAGTCCCATTTCATTGACTTTTCCTCTCTTGTTGATTCTTGTATATATTTGTAAATTCCTGGTATTTAAAGATCCTACACAATGTAATTCTATGTGAAAAAAAAAAATAAAAATTTGAAGTTCTGAACATACAAATGTACATAGTATCTACAATGTACTCAGTTTTACTTTTTAAACTTGTACCGTATGAATTCTATGACCTAAATGTTACATTTGTGTTTTTAGGAAGCCAATTGAAATTATTTTCGAATGCATTTTAAAAGGTCTTTTCTGACATTCCCACCAACCTAATTTCAAAGAAATGACCTCATATTTTTCATTATGATTAAAAGTATATTAAATAGATGGTCCTTATGGTTGATAAGAATGAAGTAGTGTCCTCCGTAGGGAAGCTTGATATAATAAATAACAATGAACACTCTATATCCACTTTTCAGCCACTCTGCCTTTATCAAGTGGAAAAGCACAAATATAAAAGAATTTTACGTAATATCTATTACTGCTGGTAAACAAAGCCCAGCTCTCTTTTTTTTACGCTGGGCTTTGTTTACCAGCAATTATGGATATTACGTAAAATTCTTTAATATTCATGCTTTTCCACTTGATAAAGGCCGAGTGGTAAAAAATTTGTGGATATAGAGTGTTCATTCTTATGGTTGATAGTTCTTTTTTGAGATGACT
Source organism: Pinctada fucata (assembly GCA_028142955.1). Taxonomy (NCBI): domain Eukaryota; kingdom Metazoa; phylum Mollusca; class Bivalvia; order Pterioida; family Pteriidae; genus Pinctada; species Pinctada fucata. The sequence goes on along the minus strand of AP027105.1, from coordinate 38,898,363 downwards.
TTCATAAGACCAACATAAATATCATCCTATTTTTTTAAAAAAAGATTTATTTGATTTGTAAGCCGAGTCTCTCTGTGTTTATCTTCAAAACTTTTCATAGCTTTCTGCTTAATTCCTGTTTCGTACCTACAACTTGATGCAACTTTGTAGAATAAAAACAAATTTTAGTATCATCTTGCTACAAATATCCATATTTACAGACGTGAGAGTGATCATTGGTTTAACTATAATTTTTTATGCTAGTAACCACATTATGATCATTATTAATTAGTAGATCCACAAATTCTTAATATGTTAAACATTGAAATTTTGTTTTATCAATCCTAGTCATTTTACAATAAGGTCCCCGAATGTCAACTCTAATACTTTATATTGTTGGTCCATTTGTGCTTCCAATACGCTAAAAGATATCGTTGGTATATGATGTAGTACGTGTACCGTAAAATCAGAAAGTTTGATGAAGAAATACTGTAATACTTTACAAACTGAAGATGCTCATTTCCTTCCAGAATTAATTTATTGTACATTAATTTTCCAATAATTTTAACACATAATCTTGATCTTCTCAATTATTCATATCAAATTGGCAAAATCGTAAAGTTTTGGATACAAAACTCAGCAGTAAGTATGCACATTATACTATTCTAAGCCTTGTAAAATTGGAAAAATAAAGAAAAAAAATAATACAACCTCTCTTAAATTGTAAAAAATATGATACTTGAAACAATTCTTATAATATGGCACTAATAGTATAGTCATTTGCTCATATAAATTTACAAATGTGAATATGTAAAATTGAAGTACGATTTTTGAATGTATGGAAGGAAGAGCTAAAAGTATGTCATTTCAACATTGTTTCCATGTCATGGTGAACATGATTTTGCCTACATTATTGTTTGTACTTGTTTGTATATTATTTTGTACTTTGCAAATTTGCTTGCAGTTGTGAATTGTTGTTATGCCAACTATATCATTATTGGCATTAATATGAAATGTTATTGTGTTAAGTTTACTGCTAGCAATGTGTATGTTGAGAATAAATTTTTTAATGATCCCCAATATTTTGTTCAACTTTCAATATCCTCTAGCACAACTTTAATGGATGAGAGGATAACCCTTCAATCTGAAGGTTGAGAGAAAAAGTTCATAAAATACTACATTTGTACAATGGTAAAAACTGGAATTTGTGAAAACCTGTAGGAAGCAAGACATTTTTATCCTAAAGTCAACGAAAATCAGTAAATATCGTAAAACTTGGTTCTCATACCCCTCCACAACTTTCATTCCCCCCCCCCCCCCCCCCCCCCCCCCCGTCTCAAAAGCTGGAGCCGCCGCTTCATAAACACCAACAAAATCAATTATTTACTAAGACATGCAAATGGTGAAAAGCAGTTTCTTTGCCTGCCTATCATTAACACTTACCATTTAAATAAGGATAAAATCAGAGCTGCAGAAATCACAACTGTGAAATATGAAAGTGCATCACTTGCCATACAAAAGGTAAGCCAGATGTTAAAGTTTTTCAAAAGCTGGTCAAACTTCAAGGTCAAGAGCTTTAATTTTTGGTATTAACAGAAAGGTTTGTCAAAAGTGATACACATGTGGAAAACAAAAGCCTTGTCACATACCATTCAAAAGGTATACCAGACCTTTATGTTAATTTTTTTGTTGCAGAAGTACATCAAGTCCAAGTTCAAGGTCACTTGTACTGGTTTCTTTCACACGATAGTAAATTTTGAAAGAATGCTAAATCTTGACACTTCTATGCTAATCTGGTTTAAGAGTGTGAAAAATATGTACCCACATAGAAGAACATGAAGCTAGTCCGAATTCAACACCATTCTTTGATGATTCCTTTTACTGTAATAAAAGTACAATCATTTGCTAGTATTTTCTCTAGCAGAATTATAAAAGTAAACCTTTTTGCAAGAACAATGATCTATCTGAATTTTTAATCAATGAGACTAATAGGTTCTATCACGATCTACTGAATGAGACATAAAAATTTACACAAGTGATGAAAAATTTCCGTCACGAGTGTAAATTTTTATGTCTCACTCAGTAGAAAGTAATGGAATCTAGTTCTTCTTCCATGAAACATAAGAAAAAAGGGAATTCAAACAACGTTTCATGCCATCTAATACCATGTTTTCTGACGACGTTACAATAAGATTCTCTTTTATCATTGGTCAATTGGAGCCTTTGAGACAACTTATGTGTCTCACATAGGCTGTCTCACAGGGTACGAGTAAAATTGGAAAAGAAGAATGTTTGCAGTACAAATTATGGCTTATTGCGAAAGTAGCAAATGATTCTCAGTATAAAGTATCTATGGAAAAGATATCGTAATTGATCAGTCTGGGTATGTGTACTTCTGACACATATCTTATAAAAATAATAAAATTATGAAAACGATTCAATTCTTTTTAGTTTATTATAAATAGTACATATTTTGTATTGCACAACATCCATACAAACTATACAAGTAAAAAAAAAAGAATTATTCTGAAGACTATCCATGCAGCAGAATTAGTTTCATACTTTGTTGGTTCTACCAAGAACATTTACTCAAGTTATGTATGTATATATCAAAATCTGTCTGACATGGAATAGAAATAAAATGTAACTCACAGCGTTGCACTACACTTCAATATTTAAATGATGTTTTATTATTTTGTATCAAAATTGACAAAAAGTTTATCCACACAAAAAAAAGATGAATGAAATAATGTAGGATTGCTGAGTCAGTCGACCGTACAAAGTTTGTAAGAGATCAACCATTGAAAAAAAAAAATGAAACCTAACTTATGAAAGAATAATTTATCATGAAATATTGGGAAAAGTATAGAATTTTGTTTAGAAATGATCAATTCTGGATGAGATACTCAATTCTACATTCTCAAGTATGCCTCAGAATAAAGTGCAATATACATATTAAACAAAAGCTGTTTCAGCAGATGAGAATAAATTAAATATGAGTGACATGAAGTAACAAAATTGTCTCAAATTTACTCCAGCAACATGTATTTTGTTTATTTATGTGTATGCTTTCATTTTCTTTTGTTTTCCTTTCTGCCATATGCATTGTGGAAATTGTGGACACTGAACAAATTCCTTTACTTCGATATAAGGAATATGGTAACACTTAATCCTCAATCAAATTAAACCATTAATGATATTAATGAACTTTATAATACATACATGGGGGACACCATAGTTGACATACATTTACATGTACTCCTCTAATTTACACATGCTTCATCAAAATATGCGATACATGCTGATAATTAAGTAAAATATGTAGTATGTAAGAAACTCACTTAAAGCTTTAACATCATATACATGTAAATTGAATTTTCTAGATCTGAACGTGTGTACTACTTAATTTACACATAGGTAAACAAAATTACATCATACAGAATAAATTTTCTGGAACAGCACATCTGTACTTTCTCAATTACACATACATGTAGTTAACCAAAATATGTTATACAGTCCATGCAGATAGTTAACCTACACATTTGGTACAGACTCGTTTGTCTATCTGAGCCATGACAAAAAGACCAGGTTTATTTCTTCCCTCAGCATAAAATAGGGACGTACAAATATACAGATACTTTATTCAAGAATTTCAAGTACTCTGATTGAAAAATATGGGATTTGTTTACACTATTGCTAGAAGATCTTTCAATTTTATATCTAAACGATTCAATTTGTACATAATGGTTCAAATGGAATTTCAAATTGATGGAAAGCTGCAGCAACAAATATTAAAAGTCACTCATATGAATTACCTAATTAAGAAATTAAGAAAACTGTATGATCTTTTCATATATACTACCTACATGTATATTTAGTAAGTACCCACCTAATACTTTCCTCTTGTTTTCAAAAAATGAAACATTTTTGTTCCATTGACTTGAAAATCTAAAGATAAACCATACTGCAGTTTCCCTTTTAAGTTTCTGTTTTTTTTTTTACTTCTTTGACAAATGAAAATGTAACATTAAACTTGAACAGAACAGGAAATGTCATTCTACTTGCTCATCTGTTGAACTTAATTTTTATATCTAGTATTTCTCACAAGGCAGTTATCTACGTAAGACACAAGAAAAAATGTGGCAAGACTAAAAAGAATAGCACTACACTACACACAAAGAAATTCACTTCATATTCAATTTTCAATCGCTATAAGAAAATTGTTCCATATCACAATCTGTTATGATAATTTTCACTTGATCACAGCTGTTCTCTGAGGGTTTATTATTGTCTGTTATACAGTCATCACTTTCCATTTTCTGAGTACTCTCATTTATTGCCCCACCTGCATCTATACTCGAACTCCCTGTATCAGTGCCTTGAGTTTCCCCTACCTGTGGGGAGGCCGACACCTTCCTATTGTTCAGAGTTTGTGCTATGCTGTCTCCTATGTCCCCGTCATCTAATTCTCCGGCACTACAGCTTTGATTTATGTTAATCACGGGAAGTACACTGGGTAAATCAAATTTTGTATCACATCCTAAAAATAGAAAATTCATGATATAAGAATTATGTTGTTTTATTTATGTTTGAACAGAAGTCTGACTCAAACTCAGTTGGAAAAATGATGAAGAGACCTTAAAAAAAAATCTGATTTGAAATAGAATAATAAAAGGAAACAAACATGTAGATAAATCAAACTCAGACTGGCTGATCGTAATGTTCTGAGGCTTAGAAATTCAATTATTTTTACCAACAGTAAGACACTAGAAATAATGGAAAAAAAACCCCAAAGATTAAAGATTTCTTTCATGTCCATGTAAAAAGTATGAGAACTGATTACCTCTTCTACAGTAGAAGAGAATATAGGCATTTTTATAATCGTCTTGTTTTGGATTCTCCTGACTGACCATCTCATCATTGTAATAATACCACTGGCCTGTGATTGGATGTTTGGAGAAAGTGGTATAGTGACCAGCACTTGCTCCTAGAAAAATGAATTTTTTTATAAAACATCAAAAATAAACTAACTACATGTATATATTCATATATACAGGATCTCTAATGATTTTCTACATGTATTTCATACGGTATTTATGAAACAAATTGTGTAATTTTAACATTCGTGAGTTTTCGCAAGGGGATTAAAATCACACGAGTTTGTACAAAACTGAGTCTTTTCATCAAATGATACACATGTACATGTACGCCATAATTTATCAAAATAGCAATCCAAGGAATGCTTGTGTCGCCTGCGAAGCAGTTTGATTATTATTCTAGAAAGTGGATCAAAATTCTTGAAAAGTATGTCATGGTCAAATATCTGGATCAAGGTCAAAAGGTCAAATTTTATGGTCTGTGTAGAAAGGTCTTGTCACAAGGAATACACATGTGAAATACCAAAGCCCTATCACTTACCAATCAAAAGATATATCGATTCTTAATTTGATTGAAAAGTAGGTCAAATATGTAGGTCAAGGTCAAAAGGTAAATCAAAGCACTGAAGTTACTGAGAGCGAATAGCTAAATATCAGAATATGCATCATTTATGCTGTATGTCATCAAACTTTACTTCGTAGACAAATTTATCCATAATGATGTCATTAGAATTAACAGATGACCGTCCTCGAACTAGCATGTTCAAAAGCGTTAATACAAGTGGCCGACCTAGTGGGTTGACTTAGGGGGTAGGGAAGGTAAGTATAGCGGAAAGGGGGAGTTGTTGAACAATCTGAGACAGTCTGTAACAAATATCTTCCATTGATATTCCTTGAATTCTATAAAGATCAAATGAAAAAAATATTTCTTGAATTCTTTAAAGATCGAATGAAAAAATAAATTGCATTTCAATCAAAATAGCTTTCGGTTTCTGGTTCCTTAGTGTTATTAGAGTTTTTCGTTTCTTAACATTTTCCAATCTTAACCTCAAACCCCATACGTATTCTTGCTGTTTGGAATGTACGAAACTGGCGACGTTTATTATGTAAATTTTAATAGTCTACGCATGTCGTGGGGAAGTGGTAATTATCATCTACAAATAAACAAGTTTGCTAGTTGCAAGGATTTGTTTGAGAAAGAACTTTTGATATATAAACAACTAATACTTATCTTCTCGATTATTTTTAGACTTAGATCGAAATTTAGAAAGGGGAAACGGGACGGTGCATACAACTAATATGGTTCTAAATATCTTTGTTTTACATTTACTTTCTGAAAATGACATGAAAATTGACGAGGGTATAACAAGCTGAAAAAAGTTAACAAATAAAGAATGAATAGTGCTAAATTCAGTATTCTGTAAGAACAGTTTTATTTTTCAAAGCGGCGAGAGTTGATAAGTTTTCGATTATACGTACATGTATATATATTAATTTTCTTCCACGGCTTTTTTCTGCAAAGTTTCTTGAAAACAATATGGTGTGCGACTGTACGTAATAATGAACAATTTTTCTTTAAAAATTTTTAACATCGGATTTTCTAAAACTTTAAACAACAATAAAACATCTCCCGTAAAAATAGTTTGATGCATATACATGTAGTTGTATACCCCTCTCTCGGGCTCTCTTACTTCACACTAGGGACGTACGTATACATACACCCATGTTCACTTTTCAGTCCAACAGAAAAAGGACAGGGAATTGGATCAGTACAGCTACTTAAAATTAGATATGAAACATACCCCCGATTAGTATAAGGTAGCTAGGTCGTACAGAGTATACATAATTTTACCTTCCTCGTCAACGACCCGTATAGTAATGCTTTCACCTGGTCCCACCTCTAGCTTGCTAGGGGTCTGTCTATGCTTAATTTTGTGCTATATTGTGAGTACTGTTGAGATTATCGTCAGGATCTTCTTTAACTCATTTCAATGACCCCTCCCTCGACAATGAAATAAACGTGTATCCACAGATTTACATTGTAACATGTTCTATTTATCGTGTTTATAGCAGTTAGTGTTCATCTCATTACATAAACATGCGCTACTACGTTACTGAACAGCTTGATTCTAAAGTAAACAGAGTTACATCGTTTATACATAGAAGCAGCATTAGCCCTTCACTTTATCCGGCGGAAGAAGATTAGAATATTAATACATCACGATGCTGAAAACCCTGTGATTTTATTGGTTCGTGTTTCAAATTATACATGTACGGCATTGGGGCCCTCTTGCGTGAAACAAATCAGGCAAACACTTAGAGCTTTTCGCTCAAAAAATAATGGTGTGTGTAGAATGGCATTGTTACAAGGAAAATACATGTGAAATATCAAAGCCCTATCACCTACCAATCAAAAGATATAGCCAATATTACTTTTCTTGAAAAGTAGGTCAAATATCTGGATCAAGGTCAAAAGGTCAAATTTAATGGTCTGTGTAGAAAGGTCTTGTCAGAAGGAATACACATGTGAAATATCGAAGCCCTATCACTTACCAATCAAAAGATATAGCGAATCTTATCTTTTTTCAATAGAAGGTCAAATATCTAGGTCAAGGTCACAATGTCAAAATTTATAGTATGTGTAGAAAGGTCTTGCCACAAGGATTGCACATGTGAAATATCAAAGTCCTAACACTTACCAATAAAAAGATATATTCATTCTTAATTTTTTTTTGAAAAGTAGGTCAAATATGTAGGTCAAGGTCACTAGGTCAAAAATTATGGTATGTATAGGAAGGTCTTGTCACAAGGAATACATATGTGAAATATCAAAGCCCTATCACTTACCAATCAAAAGATATAGCGAATCTTATCTTTTTTTTCAAAAGTAGGTCAAATATCTAGGTCAAGGTTACAAGGTCAAAAATAATGGTATGTGTGGAAAGGTCTTGCCACAAGGATTGCACATGTGAAATATCAAAGCCCTATCACCTACCAATCAAAAGATATATCCATTCTTAATTTGTTTGAAAAGTATGTCAAATATGTAGGTCAAGGTCACTAGGTCAAAACTTATGGTATGTGTAGGAAGGTCTTTCCACAAGGATTGCACATGTGAAATATCAAAGCCCTATCACCTACCAATCAAAAGATATATCCATTCTTAATTTTTTTGAAAAGTAGGTCAAATATGTAGGTCAAGGTCACTAAGTCAAAAATTATGGTATGTGTAGGAAGGTCTTGTCACAAGGAATACAGATGTGAAATATCAAAGCCCTATCACTTACCAATCAAAAGTTATGGGCTGTGACACCCAAAGTGTGACAGACAGACAGACGGACGGACAGACGGACAAAGTGATCCCTAAGTGTCGCTATGCTTCGCAGGCAACACAAAAATAATGTACATGTATGTTAAAATGTTATAGTTTCCAATTAATTTCTTGATAATGAGGCGCGAATCTTGTGACGTCATAAATGATCTCAAGCTTATCATCCAATGACAAAGTGATCGATGTGTTACGCAACATGTCATAATACAAAAATTGTCTTACATAGATAAATGATGTTATATAATTGAAAGAAGGGAATACCATGTAATAAATCTAATCATGCTACTTTATGTAATTCAAAAAAGTATTTAATGTATTAATTAAATACCTTACTTACCTCCAAAGTGACATATAGTGCTGTACAAATCATATGATAGATTACCGGCATCTGGTCCAGAAATAAAGTTAGACAGGTTTAAATCTTCCAAAGGAAAGATAACTTCTGCATCTACTTTTGTGCTGCTTAGCTCATGATAAACGAATCTGAAATTTAGAAAATTCAAAAGATCATTGTAGAAAATAAATAAAGCCTTTAAAACTTACTACTCAAAATAGTTTTGCACCACAAGTCTATTTGCCGTATTCTTACATTATAGATGTATGACTTTCATGCTCAGTTTCCGTAAAGTATGGTATAAATATTGAATTTTGACATTTCCTACCATAAAGGTAATAGATTACTTAATCTAATTGTAAATTCCGATTGGTCTCAGTATCCCTAGTACCAAGAAAAACAGAGAAGTTTGAAAATTATGCAAATTTTTGAAAATTTCAATACTTCATAAAAGTTTTCGGCTATTAAGAATTATAGGAATTGATTGACAATTACTGATCTGTGTTGACAAACTAAAAAAATATCCTCTCTGCAACATTGTAATTTTCGTATTGATTTATTCAAGAATCCATAGAATTTGATAACATTAAAAATTTGGATAATTTCCTAAAAAAATAACTTTTTCTCAAGTCAAAGGAAGACAGAATTTCATCAAATTGAAATCATATACACCTGAAGCAATGTCCAATCAAACATGGCAGATATAAGTTTCAATTGAATAATATTGTATATCTTTTCAAATGATTCATTAGAACAAGATGGGTATTGGCAAAATAATGAAGGGAAAATCCATGTGGTGCAAAACTTTTTTTGAGTAGTATATAATTCATTTTTGTTTCAAGTCACATATGATAAACCTATCGAAAACAGCTTGGTCAAAAGCAGGTACAAGCAAAACATATAATAAGTAGAATCTGATATAATAGCTGGGACAGACAGATAGACAGACAGTAAGTGTAATACCATTATAAATCTGTCCTAAGACAGGAGAATTAAAATGCAGTTCCTTAACCTTTTTCATAAAAGATGTTACTTTTGATCCATGTAAAATTGCAAAATGACCTTTATTAGTTACATCTTTAACACCTACTATTTAGGTAAAAACAAATAGTGGAAATTGTCATACCTCTTTAAATGTACAATGAGTATATCAGGATACTGCCACACTGTGATAGTTTTCTTGGCACATTGGTTTCTCTTACAGCGGGGACAATACCATGGATTATGCTCATCAAGAATCTCACTGAAATAGAAAATTATTACAATCTGTGATTATACCAGAGTCTATGTAAAGTCACATTCAACAAGATGGTAGTGCTACTACATATTAATGATGAAAATGTAAGTAATGTGAATTCATACAAGTACATGTAAAATTGAGAACATTTCCAAGACAAATCATTTCATATGAAAAAAATACATGTAATTTCTTTTTTAAATTTGCATTTCAAGTTTAAATACATGTATATACACAACCATTGCTATTTCTTTGGTTGAAACTATTAACAAAATAGTGTTGCATTTCCACATGTAAACGTTTGTGACGTCACAATGCATAAGCTCTATAGAAACATGTTGTGACGGCAGTTCTAACCTGCAAACTAGACCCGTAATAACCTAAATTTTAACAGTATCTTTTTACCTGGAAAAAGTGATTTCAGAAAACAAGAATGAAACTGACAATTGTGGTATACAGAATACATGTCATAATTTGTGTTTTGTTATGGGTATACAACACACAGCAAGTGTATTTATTGCATGAAATGTGCTTACATGCGTTACATGTACGATAAATGCACTTGCTGTGTATTGCATTCCCATAACAAAACACAAATTAAGACACTTATTCTATAATTGGAACCAGTGTGACAACTTATATTTCAAGAATTTTCTCTAGCGAGGAATATTTCACCTCCATCTTACAAATATTGAAATACAAATGACTTTCCTTAGTTGCAAGAATTCATGTTTGTTGCTTACCAGATGCTTGTCATGAGTTTATACAGCCTTAGCATTGTCCAATACAAACTAAACAACAATACAGGGATTTAGACAATCTATGCGTGAAGTTTCATCACTGTAGGTCCAGAGCTAATAAAACAAAATTTGTGTCTGTGTACACACAGACAAACAGAAACAAAGATGGACAAACACACAGACATGTGAAACCAGTATATGTATAACCCCCTCAACCTTGTTTCTGTGGAGGAGGTATACTAAGGCTGAAACACTACAATACCTGTCTGTGAAAGCTCCTAGGCAGTCATAGATAGTGAGTGGTTTCTCTTCTCGCAGGGCTTCCATACTTTGGTCCACTATGTAGTCATTCAGAGATAATATTTGTTCTATATTTAAGTTACTCAGACACAAAGTCAGGGAATCACCGGGCCGTAGACTGACTTCCCCTGAGCATGGAATAGGACAGCCCTGGCACTGGGCAGTGTATAAACAACGTGAGCAATGTAGACCCTACAGAAACAAAAAAAGCATAGATATATAATTTTGAAATGAAATGTCTATAAAGTATTGGATATATAAACTTTATGTTAGAATGTTGACAGTTTTTATGTAAGTTTATTCAGGACATATTGGTGCACATACAAAATTACAACAATTTTGGGTAGAGCAAGTGACCATATTTCGCCACATTTTTTGTACTTTTCCTTGAAAATCTCGAGACTTGGAAACCAATTCAATAAATTTATTTGATAAAACTTGATTAAACTCCATTCTCGTTCGAAACACTACAAAAATTATCTATTTTCCTTACTTCATAGTTTCATTACAATACATCAAAATATTTCGATTCTGCGTTGTCAGGAATGAGCATATTTGGCCGTTTTCTTTTATAAGTATCCTATTTGCACAGAAAACGGACACAATGGTGAGTTTGTTCTCAGAAATATTTTGTCATCACTTATATTAAGAACTCATACCAAATAAAATGTTTCATGTTTTTGTTCTTTGTAAAAATAAAGGAACTTCACTTCAAAGATTGTAGTGTTTTTGTTAATTTTGCCCATTTTTTTTTAGTATTTTTCTTCACAATTGTAGTTCAAAACACATTGCAGTGAAGCAGAACATGACTGCTACAGTCATACTTTTATGAAAATCAAAAGATAATCTTGATAAAAATTTTTGATAATCAACGAGAGGCAATTAACGATGAAATGGCAAAATATAGTCACCAGCGAAATATGGTCACTTGCTCTATGTGTTTCAGCAAGTATACATGTATCAGTAACCCATGAAACATTAGCTACAGTACCAATATTTCAACAATATGACCTTGACATTTAACGTCTGATTTCCAAAATTATTGCTTTTCAAAGGCCATCATTTTTTTCTTCATATTCACAAAAATTATAGTGCTTGTTATTTCAACTTTCAAGTGGCAAACATTTTAGAAATTTTTCTTCCTTGTACTTTTTTTAAGGTTGTTTTAATATGTTATAAAATTTTCTCAATTGATTTTGTAATTTTGACCTATAAATGAAAATACCTTGAAAAAGATGTGCCTTTTGGCTAGCTTGAAATCTAAACCGTGTGAATTGAGATGATCCTTCTTTCATCATGTTCCTCTAATCTGAGAAACTTAGGAAGTTTTGTTTTACTATATAACCAGAAATTCAAAATGACATGTACATGTAATATAGAGGTGATTAAATTGCCAACACAAAATAAAATTTTGGGCAAAGTTCACAAAAACGACGAAATTAAGTCTTGTTAAAATTTATGTTAAGGTATTCCACCCCTAAAGCATTTTAAATAATAAATAGTAGAGATAAGAATTTTCGATCTCTTCAAAAAGACTGCTACACATACTTTTCTAGCTAAAAAGAAAGGATTACACTTCTCATACTCCATCATTCCAAAGATTCCTGATTATGAAATCATCGGCATTTGTTGGGAAATTAATCAAATGTGCATAAATTTTGACCGGAAGTACTCTATCAGGGTGCGGGATCCTTAAAACTGTAGAAATTATATTATAGGTATCAAAATATAATAGTAAAATATATAGTAACCTGTCCATCAGTAAGCACTATTGTACATTCCCCGGCCTTTGGCATGGCTCTAGCTACACACTCATACAGTTGTTCTCCCTGGAGGACACTGGGTAAGCACACCATCCTAGGATGTCCTACTAACTTGTTACCATCCTCTGATTCATTTCTCAGGGCAAGTGAAACTGTTATAATCCTGAAATCATTTAAGGTAAAAGATCTGTGAAAAATTCTTTTAACAGCAACATAAAATTGTTTGCTTGAATTCACACTCATATTCAAGAAATACCATGTTGACAACTGTATAAGAAAGGATATATGTACACATCCCATGGTCCTTTAAAGATAAAATGCATGTACAGTGACATGTATAGTAACTTAGTTAGTTGCTTTCTTGATATAGAGATATCAATGGCAAAAAAGGTACTTGAAGACTACTGTTCAATATCCAAATGGACATGTACATATGCATAATGTTTTCATAAAATTTCTCAATCTTGATAAAAACAAATAACAGAAAATGCTCATTGAAAAAATTTTACCTCGTAGTTTGATACTTTGTATCTCCATTTCCTTCAAGTGGGTAGAAATCCTCTGTTAAAGTAGCTTTGTTTGAGCACACCTGTTTAATGTGCACAATAAATGTACATGTATATCATTTATACCAAACTTCACTCAGAGAACAGGGCCAGGGAAGATAAAATTGATAAAATTAACATAATACAACATAGACTGATTATTATCAAGCAAGACATAAATTTAATTTTTCACTCAGTGAGTTTCATTCCCTTCATAAGCCTGCTTGTATAAGAATACATCAGAGATGTAAGACAAGGAAATGTAAACTGTTCAATTATATCTATCCCAATTGAGGCTGTGTTAAAAGTATTTCTCTTTCTGTTACATTCATAACAAAACAGATCAAAATATATATTTACTCACAGGACAATGATAACTGTCTTCTCCATAATGTTTAACTGACATCTGAAACAAAACAAAAACTTTCATTTAAATTTCCTTTCTTCATAAACTATGTTAAAAACTGCCAGAATGCCAGAAACACTATTCGCATACAAATGCATGTAATTACTCCATCTTTTTATTTGATATACAAAATTTAAATCCAGTTTGGAACAGTATGTGACGTAAATGCATTACCATATGAAATAATGAAATTCCTAAAGAACGTAATAAAGCATGTTTTCCCTGAAGTTTATGCTGGTTTCCATAGAACATGATGATGTTAGATGTTACAATTCACTTATGTCAAATACTGTCCTATATTGGAAGTAACTCTGTATGTCGATAAAAACCAAATAGGTGGTGATGAAACTGTTCAAATTAATGATTCAAATGAAATGGCCTGAAGATCTGACAAATAGAAATGTAGGACTACCAGTATTTCCTACCTCTAAGCAAGTGTGACAGAAAGTTCCGCCACAGATACTGTGTGCGAGGAGCTCAGAGTCCTCTAACTCCTCCAGGCAGATAGCGCAGGATCTCCATTGGGCTTGTATCATTGTTTTAGTGTTGTCAGTGCTGACATCTGGTGGTGAGGTATTGGAGTCCTTACTTTCTACTTGTTCCCTCTCTGAATTGCAAAGGGTAGGCCCTGAAAATGTATGATCTGAAATTAATGATAGGGTACAAGAAGCATTTAGTAGTTATTTCTTCCCTTGAAAACAACACATTTTGTTGTTAAAAGCATACCAATGAAAACTTCATGTTTGTTCATATGTTTTAAAAGGGTAGATCAAAGGTCAGTTTAAGATAAAACTTGTGTATCAATAGAAAGGTCTAGTCGCAAGCCCCCAAAAAAGCAAAATTCTTAGCCCTTACATTTTCTATATACATGTACATGTACATGTATGATAGAGATTTGAAAGGAAAGTCAATGGTCTAGGTCAAGATATCAGATCCTTAAAATCTACTACCTTCTTGAATAGATTGAGTTGTGTCCCATGTTGAATTTGTGACTTGATTCCCAAAGATAGTTTCTCCACTTGTTTCCCATGATCCTTCAGGGACTGGTGAGTTTCGTCCTGCAGATATATGTCCTGGTTTATTAACATCCCAGACAGCACTACCGGAGCAATTTGTATTTACTTCATTCAAACTTTTTCTCAATTTATCAGAATCTGAAGCCATCCAATCAGATTTGCCAGCAGACATGGCTTCAAACTGTTCATCTGTCATCCAATCAGATTGAGCATTAGAAGCATCCAGCCAATCAGTTTGACAGTTAATAAATGAGGTTTGGACTGTAGAACTGTACCACTGCAATGGAATGGCTGTTTCCTTTTTGAGGTCAGAATCCTGATTTTGAGGAGTTTCATTACTTTTACATGGAATGTCAATTTTGCTGCTCTCTGTAGTTTCTTGATATGTCTCTGATGGAATGAATTTATTTATACTCTGTATGTCACCCGAGTCAAACATTCCCATACTGCTAAACACATCATCTGAAACACAAATGGTATAACAGTTAAATGAAAGAAAAATATTTTCTTGAGGTAAAATGCCAAATAATTTTTCAAGTGAAGGCACAGTTACATTTTCCATATTCTGAAATAGCAGACTTTCTGTTTTAATACAATATTATTCAGAGAACCATATCATAAAGCAGATCAATCAACTTTACTGATTGGGCAGAAATTTTGAGAAAATCAGTGAACTCGTAATGTATTTGTGATGTTTGACAATGGTTCAAGGCTTGTTTGTCAATGGTAAATATTACGTCTAAATAAATTCTGTGCAATTTCTTCGTCGACGGCGTTTTAAATACCTGTCGTTACAGATAGATTATTGTACATAAATTCTGTGCAATTTCTTCGTCGACTTGCGTTTTAAATACCTGTCGTTACAGGTAGATTATTGTACATAAATTCTGTGCAATTTCTTCGTCGACGGCGTTTTAAATACCTGTCGTTACAGATAGATTATTGTGTCTGTAGCGGTTTGTGAATGTTGTTCATCTAATGTGTCATTAGACTCGTTACAGGTAGATTATTGTAAATAAATTCTGTGCAATTTCTTTGTAGATGGCAGGGATTCCATTTACCTGGACAGTGTGTGCGGTGAAGCAAAACATAACGGTCCTCATTTATAGAGACTTGCAGTTCAGATATATAATAAAAATTCATAATTTAACAGATGAAAGAAAGTAAACTGCAATTTTAGAAATCACGTATATATATAAGTAAATTCATTAACAATGTTTAAATGCTTCAAATTGAGGCACAAGCAGTTCAAGATCATTTGACAGAAATTATAATATGATATGCTCTCTATCGCGAAAATTAAAGAATTAATTAATCCTCGTTAAAGGTGTACAATTTTCTAGATCCGCTCCTGATTCATATCATGCTAGGTCTACTAACATCTGTACAGATTTCTTTTACATTGACCATGTTTACAGTAATAAGGATCTGTATCGTGTACGTCGCCATTGTACTCCTAATCCTATAATTATAGCTTGTGACAGACCCCATTCGCGATGACAATGTTTATATTAGTTCTTATCAATTTTATAGAACATTTATACCAAGATACATACTAAACAGTCACTTTTAACCATTATGTCCAACACGTCGGACGTCAGTAGTCCATTGTACTTTTCCTTGACGTGAAACTCGCGTTTCTGCGGAATGCAACATAAAATTATGTGACTAACGGAATTATGGTTACCATTTATTTTGTGAAAAATTAAGAAGTGAAATATCTGCATTAAAAAACATGTCCGCTAAGACAATGAATCGTGACGATGAAGGCGACTGGGTAGATGCAAATGAAAAGTCCTTCTCAAAAATTTTATCGCTGCAAGACATGATTCAAAATTTGGACCAAATTCATGCATGTGAAAGTCTTTGGGAGGTCGCCATTCATTGCCAAATAGATATTTTTTTAACATAGTGGTGAAACGAGAGAAAGAAGATCCTGATGACAGTCTCAAACTGGCGCGAAAAAAATTCAAGTTTTCGAAATCACATCTAAATCCTTTAGAACTTGACATTAAAAAAGAGGAAATGAAATATAATGAACTATGTGCAAAAGTAAATTCATTAGAGGACCTTTATTGTCTAAATGTTACTGAAAACAAAACGGTTCCGTTATGCGGGAATTGTCATCTAAGGATTTCGAAATCCCACAACAAACGAAATTGTAAGGCGCGATCATATGATGATTTACGTATGTGTGGCAGTCTTTCTTCCCATGAAAATGCGATGACGGTCCGGGCTTGAAATTCATAGAAATTCCAAAGGAGCCATACGGGCTCCTAGTTCTGAAATTCAAGGAGACCGTACCAAAATTCAAGGAGCCCGTAAATTTTGTTTCTTTTCTATTAATTACATAAGATAATTGATGAAAGCCAATTATTTATTGTGAAAGACCATCAAACACAACGTTGAAGTAAATCATTTGGGTCCAAGTAATCTCTTACAAAGAAAGCTGACAATTTTTTTTACTTAGCCTAAAATTATAAAAGCGGCCCCCCTCCCAAAAAAACATTATGTACCTTGTAATGAAATACTTGATATAAAGACATTATCCACTACTTTAATAGAACATTATATTATAAAATGTGCGTGTGTACATGGGTTCATGAATTGGGGTTTTTCTTTTTTCTTTTTTTTTTTTTGTCATTTTATACAAGTTTCTTTTATTCTTTCTTTCTTTAGTCGCTGACCACAAAACATGTCATGTGTAACATACGATACTCTGCAAAGTAATGGTACATGTACTTTTAGCACCGCTGCAATCAAGAAATTGCACAGAATTTATTTACAATAATCTACCTTTAACGATTCTAACGACACGTTAGGTGAACAACATTCACAAACCGCTACAGACACAATAATCTATCTGTAACGACAGGTATTTAAAACGCCGTCGACGAAGAAATTGCACAGAATTTATTTAGGCGTAATATAATGTGAAGTCGTGAAATTTAGTAGTCTGTTTCCGACAATCTAAAGAATCAATTACATGTACCATGAATGTATGAAATAGTAACAATACCTTATGCCCTGCTCATATGAAGGGATTAATGCGCATTAATTTGAATTTAATGTGTATAAGATCACAAATGTACCAATGTGCCAATGTACCAAATGTACACAAGTTTAATTCTAATTACTTTAATACGCATTAGATTTAATGCGCTACCTCTCTTGACTTACTTTTTTAAAAGTAATGTTACAAATATTATGTCATTTTTCTTGCAATGACGTCATTCTATGTTAAGCTTTAGCCTTGCTGGCAGAATTTACAAGGAGAAAAAAAAAGAGAAATCCAATAATTTGGCATAGATCTAACCTTTTCTGATTTGAAGATATACAGCTATCAGTGCAAATGTACCAAAATCTAATGCGCATAGAATTTGTCATGTGAACGCAATGCAAATCTAATTCAAATGTAAAATATGCGCATCAAATCTAATGCGAATTAGATTTGATGCGCATTTGTTTAAACAGGGCATTAGGAATGATCTTCAACTTTTCACATAATTA
This sequence comes from Pinctada fucata, assembly GCA_028142955.1. Lineage (NCBI taxonomy): Eukaryota > Metazoa > Mollusca > Bivalvia > Pterioida > Pteriidae > Pinctada > Pinctada fucata. The sequence goes on along the minus strand of AP027105.1, from coordinate 38,880,325 downwards.
TACATGTATATGTATACCTCGTATCTGAGTACAACGTACATTATATTCATGGTACTTCAATAAAGCAAGGAGGAAATGACTGTCATAAATTTTCAACAATTCTTAGTAAAAGATAGACAGTGATTTAAAAGATTTTTCTTAGCCTTGAATCAGAAAGTAAACTTGTGAATTTTTAAGTAAGATGACATCGTTGGAATGATAAAATTTTGCTTTTGTGTTTTTTAACAAATCCATACAATACCTTTGGCATTTGTTGATTCAGTAGTTTCCATTACAAAGTCAGAAGCAGGGGCCATCTCAAAGGCATAAATCTGTCGTGTTCTATCATTCACATACCTCAACATTACATTATCTTCCTGTAAACAAAGAATGTAGATACTGTAAAGGTAGTTATTCTTGCTGGGGGAAAATTTTGCAGCATCAAAATGTTACGCTTGGGGAAATATTCGTGATATAAACGTATCTTCTATTGTAAGAATGTAGCAGGTTTATTTTCAAATGGGGGAAATTTTTGCGAAGTCCATTGAATCGCAAAATATGGGAAAATTACCCCCATGTGAAAATTTACTTGCATGTATGTACAGTATTACTAAGTAATAAATACTGAAACTCATTTTAGTATTACACATGTAAACCACAGATGAATGTACATTTATTTGAAGCAATGATAAGAAGAAATCACTAACCAGCACTCTAGAGACATGACTATCCAATACTTCTGCCATTATGATTTCACCGTCTGGTTTGTTTACCAGTTTTCTGAGTTCATCCTTCACTTTACTGATTTTGTCCGATTTGGTGAGGGTTACAAGGTACTGGGTAGGAATCAGACCGTTTGGCACAAACATTATGCCTAAAAGACAAAATATGAAACAGCATATTTATTTGATTGAAGATTAAAAATAAATTATTGATAGCGCAATTTTCTTTTAAAAATGATGACTGAAAGTGGCTCCAGTCATATATCATCATATCCAAACTACATAAGAAACATCATAGTATCATCGTAATGCATATACATGTACATGTACATATACTCACAAATTTGTCTGTCAGAAGCGTGGGGTAGAGGGACTGACAGGTACATGAAAGGTTCAAATGTCACAGAAACATGGCTGCATTCTGAGCAAATAACCTATAATAAAGAAAAGTTTCAAGATACATGTATTAAAATAAAACATTCAAAAATGTGGATGATGAAAATTTTGCAGTTGCATGTACACATAGTTGTGCCTACATCATCATATTTCTCTAAAATGAAGTAATGAGCCTGCAGTGTACATTCAGAAATACAAGAGGACAAAGTGTGCACAATATGCTCAATGGAGATCCTAACACACAGTTAAGAATAATTTCAATATGAATATGTTTATGGCATAAAAGAACATATCAATGATAGTAAACTTACAGTGGATTTGAATTGTCCCTGAAATGTACTGACGATGACGGTATGGTTGTCCTTGACGTAGGCCTCCCATGCTCGATCAGCTGCATCTTCCTCGGCTTCTAGTCCTTGTTCTATATCTGTATTCTCATCCATCTCCATTGCTTCTTTTTCCTCTTTGAAATCAATATTAACTTCCTTTCTGTCGCTTAAATCTGTTCTAGTATCTTCCTCAACACGAGCAGCACATGCAAACCCTGTGCAACCATCCAGCGATCCTGTCCTGATTTTCTTGAAAGCCTGGACATTGTCTTCATGGTCATCAAGTTGTTTTGTTTTTACATTCTTCGTCAGCTGGGCATCCACATTTCTGCTGTCATTATCCATTTTTTCCATAGAATGAGTTCCATCTGACTTTTCAGTCTTCTTCTCAGTACAGGTGCAACTTTTCGGGACAGACTTTGTTCCTAAGCTTTGAGTTTTCCCAAGAATGCTATCAGACAATTCCTTGTCCAGACTTCCAAGAATACCCAGATCTTTGATAAACTTGATTTCCTCAACCCCTCCTAAACTAGCTATATGTAGATTTTGCTCTGTCAGATCAAAATCTTTCTTGATTTTACTGAGGGCCTGATATTGGAAATTCTTTTCTGCGCACTCAAACTTCATTTTCTTAATGCTATTTTCATCATCTGAATCAGAATCCATCTTTTTCAATAATTTCTTACTTTTATCTGCCTGTATATTCGTGTCTTTGATACCCTTTCTTGGACTGTCATCTTTGACGCTTTCTGTTACAACAGACACTGGCTCTGCTACCATACTCAGATCATTGACTTCTATGTGGTTATTTTCTTGCTTGTGAAACTTTTCAGAATCGGTAGTTAATGATTCCTCCTCAAAATCTGATAATACAACATTTGTATTCAATGTTTTTGTATCTTTGGCATAAAATTCTTCAATTTTTGGTATTCTCTGCTTCAGACTAGATGCATTATTTAAAATTGGCTTCAGTTCATTTTGGTCCTCATTTAAAGATTCCAGGTCACTCTCTGAATTTGTTCTGACCACTGATTTTAGAAGAGTCGGTAATTCTGACTGTATAACAAACGAGACATTGCTGTCTTCATTAATAATCTCTGCTTTGGCTGCTGAGGTACATTCGCTCTCCTTGCCGTCACAAATTTCCTTAGGTCCACCATCAAAACAGAGTCCTTTAGACGTAAGTGAGTTGTTAAGCTGACATTTCTCCGCGGCACTTTCCTCATCGTCACTGTCCTGTACTTGATTCTCAGTATCCTGTAAATTCATCTGCTGATGCATGGTGTCCAAAAACAAGGCCAGAAACTCTTGAGCGTCATGCTAAAGCCATACAAAGATAAGATATCAGTCTTTCTTCTGTAAAGAGCTATTTCCTAAATAACCAAGTGTATTTATACCTTTAACACTATTGATTGTCTGCATCCATATAAATTACAAAGGGATTCTCGAAAATTTCCAAGTCAATAATGAAGAGCTAAAAAGCCATGTGCAAATCAAAGAAGACAATTGTTTAATATACATACATTCAAACAATCTTTCAATGAATTAAAACGAAATGGTTAAAGGTTGATCACAAATTTAATTTTTTTTACATACAATGCAAGAATTTCTAAAGTCAGAGGCATATTAAAATTCAGCAGGTAATCTTAAATTTTCCTATCATAAATATGAACTTCTTAAAATGTACAAATACCTGTCGATAATCCTGAAACTGAATATGGAAGAGTCCAAGCGCATTCTTGAAATCCCTTGGGTAGATGATAGAATATCTGCCACTCCAGATCTTACATATCAGCTGATGGAAGTTGTTGGTCAGAGTGTCCACCTGTGATTCCTCCGTGGAAAACTGCTCAAGGAAATACTTGACCAGAGGAGTCGTGGACAATAGGCTTTGTAAACCTTCAAAAAGAAAAAAATCCAACAATATACATATAGAACTACATGTAATCTAAGATACACCACGCGAGAAAATTGCTTGTCCAGAATCATCATTTGTGTCTTTCTTCAATTTTCATCAGATTTTATAATGGAAATCTAAACCTGTTGAATTTAACGTTGCAATGTTTCAGAGTTGAGATGCCCAAGTTGTGTATACATGTAACAAAATGTAAAATATTTAAATACATCTTAATAAGACTTCTACATATATATGCATAATTCATACTTAAGTCAGGTAAGATTTGGTTTAAGAAACTGACTTAACAAAATTAGCTACTAGTATCATGATTACTAGATAGGAAACTTGGCAGAAATTTTCTTGATTTCTTTTTTTTTTTGTTAAACATGTAATTCATCACGTCTCTGACCTGAGTTCATAAAGCAGGTGTTACCAAGGTTATACAGTCCACATTGACCTGGCTGTGCACTGGGATCTAATAATAAACATCATCAACGTCTTAGTCAAATATCATTTAAACTCAGTTTTCATATCTTGTATTAAGATGATAAAATACATGTCTTCAAATTGTGTATTCAACAGATAAAAATTGTACATTTTCAAGTCCCTTACACAAAAGAAAAATCCTAATTCTACAAAGTATAGGATTTAGTACTTTTAAAATATAGATATTCTACCATTAAAGTCTCTTTTATTTTCTTGCGATAATCTACAGAGATTATAATACTTTAGTTAACATCAATAAAGTATACATAATTTTGGTAATGTGAATGAATTATAAGAATTCATACCACAAACATCCTTGGAGTAAATGTATGGAGTTACGGCAGCGGTAGGTTTGTCTGTCATATTACTGCAACTTGCTGTACTTTCAGTAGTTTTTGTTGGCTCTGAAACATGGATCATTAGAACTTGTGAGCAAAGATATGGTTCAGTGAATACATTATTCATCTCCTTATGCAAATGGAGCAATAATCACACAATGATGTAACTTTACAACAGGTTTTTTTTTCCCTTGTTTTGGGGCGGACTTTTGGCCCCTTCCCAATGCAAAATTTCCTCTATTTTTCCCCGAAAATCACTCTTAAATTCCCAAAGAGGAATTATGAAAAAATCACCTGAGAAAATAAGACTCAAAACCTGGAAGTCAGCACAAAAAGTCCTATTTCTAAGTGCATCTTTAAGTTTTTCATTCATCCCTTGTTCAGTTCATGCACATCAATGGATTAGCAGTGTTAATAAATGATACTTTAGAGTTGTACTGTAGTGACAATTTGTATAAAAATTTTCCAATTTCAGCAAAATGTCGTAAATTTTCCCAAATGTGACAGACACAGGTACCTTCCCCAAAATAAAAAAAAATTCCCTGTACAATATAATTTTCTACATTTCTAACCATACAAAACCATTTTATGCAAAAATGCTGAATTCTTCTTCATACACGTACATGTATATGTTAATTCTTATACACAATTTCTTCCACATAAATACTCGTACAATGTACGAAATGTCTTTTGAAGAAAATCTATATACATGTCAAAATGTTAAATCAGGAGAATGACTCTTAAAGCAGTTTGGAGATCTTTTCTCTTGTTCTTTATGTTATGTACATCACTACATGTATCTTTTTTTTCATTAGACAATGCCAGTACATGTCTCATACCAATAGACCATTTTCCGATCTTGTTAGAAAGCACAAAATGTCCGAGTCAACATCTTTTGGCGTTGTTTTTCATTATGTCGTCACTGTTAAAAGACACAAAGTCACATAGTGACGTAACAATGAAAAAGTGCGCTAAAATTGCCTCCCTCGGACATTTTTCGTCACTTTGTCAGCCATTATGAATTTCCGCAAGTGGCCTATTTTGAGTTCTACAGTATCTTTCATGAATTTATGGCCTTATCAATGTTTACAGTATATCATATATGTACCTGTATATATCAAAGGAAGCTTCATAAACAGATGAAAGTAAAAATGTTCACATTTAAATCATTTTGATCAATTTACCATATACAAATAAAGATTAATTCTACTCAATCAGACAATTACCTGTACACTTACACATACATGTCATAGAGTGACAATCAGGAATACCAAAGAGTGTCGTCCCACTATTGATACTTGATGTATACATGTAAAACTTACATGTGCTCACATTTTAAAAAATATATATGAACAGAATTCCTCCATAGGGAAGTTTATTCACAGCTTCTATAAGTAACTCTGTAAAAAATAGCAAGGAAACATTATGATACCTTCAGAGCTCATTTCAGTTCCCTCTAATGCCTTGGAAACTTCCATTGTTGTGATGAGAAATCAAACTACATGTACTCAAATATTCTGTATCTGAAAGCAAATAATACATTCTAAATTATATTTTAATAGAAAACAAAGGGAAAACAATTGTGGGTCTACTTTCATTATTTGTATTTGTAAACACGTGTGTATTTGACCAGAAACTATTTCTTTCTTTATATTTCATATACCGGTATTTCTGATTATAATCGATTCCTAAAAACATAATCGATTAATCAAAATCACAGGAGATGGATATCGAGTGAGTAAACACACTGCAGCATCGCAAACACCCCCTTCACACATACGTGCAGAGAGTATGTATGAAGGGGGTGTTTGCGATGCCCCAGTGTGTTTACTCAATCGATTTCAAACTCCTGTGTCAAAATGGAAGGGTGTCAGCGACAATGTCGCCAATAATCATTAAAACACTACAGTATTACTATTTCATCCCTATATTGAGATCCTAGAATGGGCCGATTCATAATGCTGGTGTTGACTGATTGCCCTTACCAGTCAAGGGTGGAATAATAAAACACTAAATAACTTGGCCAGCACATGAGAGTACCACTGGTGTCGGAACGGTTTCCAGATGATTTTGAAGGTTTTTCTGGGATAACTCCTGTCCTTAAATGGAAAATTTTCATTCAAATTTCTCTCAAATAAAGCTATGCCCTTCCTACAGATACTCATGTTGAAAGAAAATAATAAATGTATCAAGAAATATGGTTTCTATACCCATTTTATGACCCTATATTTCGGCCATTTTTCGCAAATTACTGGACCAGTTTCCGGACACCCAATTTTAAAGCTGTCAGTCTCGATCAATTTCAACCCAAACTGGATGATTTTTGAATATTGTTTTCTTTAATCTTGTCTACAAATGACTGTGTAAAAATAACCTTGGAAATAGTACCAAAACTTATCAAATCTTGTATAAAAGGATGGTTCTCAGCGACTTCCCCCTGGGCACGATATTTAACATGCAGAAAGGAGTGAAAAGGTGGGATGATAAAGCAACTAAGATGAAACATTTTGTTATGATGATTCATGATTTGAATTCTCCATTTATGAATATACAAAATTGTCTAAAAATTATGAAAAAATATCCTTCAAAGTAGTTGAAAGGGACGACTGTCCATAAACTGTTCTGACACCAGTAGGACTGTGTTAAAAATTGAGACTTCACACATTTGAACTTAAAAGAGAGTAACGAATTAAATAAATTTCACTTATTTTGAAAAATAATTCATTTGATATCAGTACCAAATCCGAAATCGAAACCAAAAGCATCTCGATCGATGTCTCTTTCCTACCCGGAAGTTCATTTCCCGAGATTATTTTTCTAAACTTCAAAGAGGAAATCGGACAAAACTATCCGGTTTCTGCTCTGCTCGCTGAAGCTGGAAGCGTATGCATTTATAGTTATCAGTGGCGGATTTAGAGGGGGGGCCCAGGGGGCCCGGCCCCCCCCTTTTTCACCCAAAGTTATTGATTCAGAGTACTCTTTTTATGCTTATTCTCTTTACTTTTGGGGAAATTTTCGGCTCGCTTCGCTCGCCGCACTAAATTTTTCATTAGTTATTAATTTTTTCGTCTTCACTTTGTCTTCAACTTTCTTTGTCATCGTGTTTGAACGGATTCATTTGTCATTAACAAAATATATACAAAATTCAAAATCAAATTGACACTTGAATAATTACCAAATGCTTCATTTTCATGGGTCGATCTAACCAGGTTGTGGAGTTGTAATGCCCTAATCCTCCTAACCTTTCCAAATTGGTCAAACAAAAATGGAGCATGGAAAATGAGAGAGATTGTATTCTTATGACAAAATGTAACCATCTATTCAAAAATTTTACGGCTCGCTCCGCTCGCCAATATAGAATAAAGTTGTTTATATACATGAGTAGTGTAAGGCGCCCCGATAGTCCGGTAGTATTTTTAGAACAGGGGAATTCCGTGTTTTGTGTATAGGAAAGGGGGAATTCCGAGGGGAATTCCATGTTTATTTATAGAATGGGGAAGTCCATGGTAAATTCCAAGGGAATTCCCAATTCTATATTTAGGTGTTTGGAAAGTCCCAGACCTATTTTTAAGTGTTGTTCTAGAAAATCATCTATTTGTGGAAGGAATAATTTCCCCCTACAACTAGATGAAAAAGAATAAAGACAAATTGAAAGTTTATACATATTTTATTCAACATTGTACATATTTCAAAAGTCTATGCACTGTACTGTGGCCTCACATTCTGACTCGCCATAGGTGAGCGTCCTCTGTTTGCTCCATAAATGGGTCGTCCTCTATTTGCTCCATAGATAGGTCTGGGGTAATTTGGCCTGTAGCTTCCGTAGTTGTTTGGATACGTGTTGTATTCCTGTTGTACAGGACAGTCTTTGGCCCAGTGTCCCGTGCCTTGGCACTTGTAGCAAATGTCGTTCTGCTTCTTGGGCGGCTGAGGACATTCGGTAGCAAAATGTCCCTCTTCATTGCAATTGTAACATACGTATCTGGCTTTCTTCTTGGGTGGTTCGCCTTCTTCTTCGGCATTTCTCTTGTTATCCATCAATGTTTGAATGTCGGCTTGCATCTTGGAAATGGATGTCTGTACATCTTCCATCATGGCAGTCATGCGCTGACAATTGCTATGGATGTCGTCCATTTTGTTGTCTGCAGGCTGCTGCTGTACATTGCCGTTTGGCCATTGAAAGTCAAAGTTGGTTAAATCAATATCAGAAACTTGTTGAGAAGTCATCTTAGTTGTGTCTCCTATGAAGCACATAGCATGAATGACTAGCTTTGAAAATGTGTGTGAAATATATACTCAAATCATTGTTCTAGAGTGTTCTATCTAATTTGCATATGGCCTAGCTCTTAGTGCACTTGAACGACCTTTCACAGCACGTGTTACTTTGACTTTCAAACAACCTTTCGTGTCAACGGCACGCGCTGGCTACTTGCCACTTAGAACTTTCTAGAACATATGCCTTTCAAACGACCTTTCGTGTCAACGGCACGCGCTGGCTACTTGCCAGTAAGAACTGTGTAGAAGTGTCAAAAACATATGACGTCATTTTATCCTGCACCTGCAGCTTTGACTTTGAAACGACCTTTCGTGTCAACAGCACGTGCTACTTTGACTTTCAAACAACCTTTCGTGTCAACGGCACGCGCTGGCAGCTTGCCAGTGAGAACTTTCTAGAAGTGTCAAGAACATATGACGTCATTAATGTTGGGCGCGCTGTAGATAAGTCGGTCAGTACAATAAAGTCAGTCACCTGGAATCCTGTAGAATAAATGGTTAGTACAATAAGGTCAGGCACTTACAAAGAATATTTTAGGTAATATATAACTGACACGTGTCTTTCCCGTTCAAGGACAGAGTCAAGGTCATGGATGTAAAACTCAAGGTCATACTGAAGGTCAAATGACACGTGATCACGTGACCGAATGTTCTAGAATTCCCCATGTATATATAAACCCCAATTTTCACAGAGCCAACATCATTTTGTCCTTGACAAGAGAACGAGATGGCTGCTGACAAAACTGTTGCTGACATTAGAGAAAAGACCCGGGAAGATGTTGAATCTACCCAGAGGGAAAAAAGAGAAGAAGAAACAAACAAACAGCGTGACTTTGACGCTAAAGATGTACGGGATTACTACGACATCAATGTTAATAAGGCCTACCAGTCCCGCAAGTTTAGGACCATGGGGAAAAAGTATACAGTCCAGTTTAAAGACATGAGTAAGGACATTACACCCACCCAGTTTCCCAAAGTACTACCCAAGATCATGAACACTTTGGTCGATGACTTGAAAGACGAGAACAACATCAAAGATGCTGACTACGTAAGGGCCATCGTACACCATCCTTCTTTGAAATCTGAGATATGGATCCCGTTCTCCCAGAGTACCGAGATGTCCGGGGACGCCATTTTGAAAGAAGTCCAGAAGGTCCAACAATCCAATGAAGATTTCAAGATGGAGGACGGCCAGACCACTATAGACTTGTTGCACGTTGAGATGCCCATGGGGAGCGGTGGGAACCAAATCAAGCACCTACATACGGACAAGGAGGCATTCAGAAAGGGGAAGAGGTCTATAGTTAGGATAGAAAACGACGAGGACCACATGTGTCTGTCTCGTGCCATCGTCGTGACCATGGTCCATGCGAACAAGCCGGAAAAAGACTCAGAAGAATGGAACAAGGAATGGGACAAGATTAGAAGACCCAAAAACTTCAAACTGCAGAAAGAAAGAGCCAAATCTTTATGTGACCAGGCAGGGGTCTCCAGTGAACATGGGTGCGGTCCAACAGAATGGGAGAAGTTTCAAAAAGTCCTAACGCCCAACTACAGGCTGAAGATCTATCAACAGAACGCTGTAGCCAAAACTCTGAAGTTTGACGTTCTGTACAAGTAAGTATATTTCATAATTATTGTAATCATTTCATTGAATTTACTTTGTATGTGTTTCCATGTAATTAATATTTTTTTTTCTCTTTACAGAGGGACCGCGCCCAACGAAAGGATCCAACCCAAACTCTTGCACGTACTGTATTCGGACAACCATTATGACGCTATTACATCCATGCCTGGTCTAGTGGAGAAACAGTACTACTGCGACTTTTGCGATGTAGGGTACTCTCACATGGATAACCATAGAAGTGTATGTCCCGTCAGATGCTACTGGTGCCTGGCTTCACCCCCTTGCCCATGGGAAGACGCCAATGTCGAATGTAATAGTTGTGGCGGTAATTTCCATAGTATGAGATGTTACTGGAACCATTTCAAACCTAACAAGGCCGGTAATAACGTATGCGACCTGATGACTAGGTGCGAGGAATGCGGTAGTTGGATCACCAAGCGTTTGAAAGATGTCCACAAATGCGCCGATAAAGACCACTACTGTAACATCTGTAAAGAGCAGGTGGGAGAGGGACACTTGTGCTACGTACAGACGGTACCCATCCCGAAAAAGAAAAAGAAGAAGAGCGACCTGTACATCTTTTACGATTTCGAGTGCACCCAGGAAACCGGAGAGCATGTTCCCAACTTCTGCGTCGTTCATCGGGCCTGTGAAGCTTGCATTAACCTACCTATTGAAGACTACTGCGAGAAATGTTCCAACCTACCGGGAGGCGGACGCGAAGTTATTTTTAAGGGAGAGACCACCTTGGATCAATTCATGGTTTGGTTGTTCAACACCTGTTCCAATGACGGCAAGACCAAAAAGATGTGTCATGAGGGAGCCACAGCCATCGCCCACAACATGAAGGGATACGACGGCCAGTTCATCCTCCATTTTTTGGTGAACCGAGCCTGTATCAAACCAGATGTAAGTTTTGATTTTTAAATTTTGTGAATATTTCTAAACTAACTAACTTTATTTGAAACTCAAAAACTTTATTTATTTTAAACAGGTACTGATGAATGGTGCTAAAATCATGACCATGTCTGCCCACGGAGTGAGGTTTGTGGATTCCTACAATTTCCTACCCGATGCCTTGAGCCGTCTACCATCTGCCTTTGGACTGACCGAGCTGAAGAAGGGTTACTTCCCTCACCTCTTCAACACTACAGCAAACCAGAACTATGTGGGACTGTATCCACCTATCGAGACTTACATACCCGACGGGATGAGAGGTAAAGCCCGAGAGGAGTTCCTGGCTTGGTACCAAAACAAAGTACAGAGGAGAGAGGAGTTCAACTTTGCCAAAGAGATGGAGGAGTACTGCAGGTCTGACGTAGACATCTTGAGACGTTGCTGCGGTAAATTCAGAGGCACCCTCCTGTCCCTCGTTAAAGTGGATCCGTTCGTGGAATGCATTACCTTTGCCAGTACAGCCAATCTAGCTTTCCGCCGCAACTTCATGCCTAGGGAAACTGTAGCCATCTTACCCCCGGAAGGATACTCACCCGAACGGAAGTACTCCATCAAAGCTTTGAGATGGTTGAGATGGATTGCCCACGAGACTAACCAGGACATCCGCCATGCCAGGAACGGTGGAGAGATGAAGATAGCCCACCTGTCTATCGACGGCTACAACATGAACATGCAGACCGTCTACGAGTTCTACGGTTGCTTTTGGCACGGGTGTCCCGAATGCTATCCCAACATGAAATTGGAAGAACATCCGGTCAGACACGACTGCACCTTTCAGCAACTGTATCAAGCCACCCAGGACCGCCAAAACTTTTTGAACGAGTTGGGATTTAGAGTAGAACACATTTGGGAACACGATTACGATCGCCGATGTAAGGAGGATCCCGAATTCGGAGCGTTCGCCAAGAAAATGGTCGAGGAAATCGTGGACCCCTTACAACCCAGAGATACTTTATTTGGAGGTAGAACTAATGCTACTAGACTCTACTGTGACGAAGGAGACATGCGTTACATCGATGTCTGTTCCCTCTACCCCTCTGTTCTAAAACACGGGACTTTCCCTATCGGACATCCGGTTCTGATTACCGAGAACTTTGACGATATCAGAGATTACACGGGCTTAGTCAAATGCCGCATCATACCGCCACGCAAATTGTACCATCCGGTATTACCTTACCGTTATGGAGGTAAACTACTGTTCCCCCTTTGCCGCACCTGCGTGGAGATGAAAGAAGAGATCGGCCCCGACTACCGATGCACTCACAACGCCCAAGCACGAGCCTTGACCGGAACTTGGGTGATCGAGGAAGTTAAGATGGCTTTGGAAATGGGTTATGTTTTAGACTGTGTTCACGAAGTGTGGAATTTCCCTCAGACCTCCAGGACCCTGTTCAAAGACTATATTGACACGTTCCTGAAAATCAAGCAGGAAGCTAGCGGATTTCCTCCTGAATGTGACACCGTGGAAAAGAAAGCCGAATTCATCAAGGAAGTGTTTCGGAGAGAAGGCATCAGACTAGGAGATGTCAACAAAAACCCTGTCCTACGTACCATAGCCAAGATGTTCCTGAACTGTTTGTGGGGAAAATTTGGACAACGCCAACAACTGACTCAGAATAGGTGAGGTTTTATTTCAAATCTAAAATCATATTTTTTGTGTTTATTAAAAATGATATTTTATTAATACTAATTTGTACATTTACAGGTACTTGTCGGATCGTGGAGAACTCCTGGAACTGATGCAGGACGATACCAAGAAGGTGATGCATTTAGAACTGATTCAGAACCAGGAGAACGACGAACTGGACCTCATCTTAGCCAACTTTTCCGAGAACGACGACTTCGTACCGCCTTGTAACTTCGGCAACGTAGTGATCGCCTGCTACACTACAGCTTTGGCCCGCTTGAAATTGTACGATGCCTTGCGCCGATTGGACGACAGAGTCCTGTACTTTGATACCGACAGCATCATCTACGTACACGACGATCACAAATGGAGTCCCCCCCATCTTAGATAGTTTGGGGTGTTGGACCGACGAATTAGGCGGGAAAAAGATCACGACCTTCGTGTCGGGCGGACCCAAGAATTACGCTTACCAATTGAACGACGGTAGTACCGTGTGCAAAGTCAAGGGTATTACCTTGGATTACAAGACCAGTCAAATCATCAATTTCGAAACGATGAAAAACATGGTACTGAATCAAACAGATGTGGACAAGGTCACGGTCACTTACCCATCCAAGATTGTACGCGGGAAAGATCACAAGTTATTTTCCAAGGACATGACCAAGGACTATCGTATCGTGTATGACAAACGTCAGATTCTGGAAAACCTAAACACTTTACCTTACGGATTCTAAAAGGTCAAGGACGTTTAAACAGTTTGTATATATAAAGACTTGATTCTTTTCACAACTCATTCAGAATGTTGCTGGCTGTCTTACTGTACATATACTATTGGTTCCAAGGAAGTCGGGACTGAGACACAAGTGTCCGGGATGTAAAGACAGACAGTGTTTTTGGAGATTTTGTGGAGCTTACAACGCCATGTTTGAAGGCGGTAAAGATGGAACTTTCATGCAAGACTTTATATTTTTCTTACGTCTCATGTTTAATGATCCACAAGTGTTTGATGATGACATACCTATGATGTATACATTAGTTCTGGCTTACATTCATTCTCTTGAACCTACGTTTGAAGAAAACTTTGTTTGTTCTTTATCAATAAAATGTTCTTTGAATTCTCTTGTCATTCTTTCAACATGAGTACTCACGTACAGACGTTAGACGATTTGAGTGCTTTCGTGTTTAAACACGAGTTTACCATGGTGGTCGCCGGACCCAGTCGTTCCGGTAAAACCGAATTTGTCAAACAATTGGTTCGATACAAGGACGAGGTCATTCATCCTCCTCCTCAAAAAGTAGTTTGGTGTTATCGTGAATGGCAAAAAGCTTACGAGAGTATGCAAGGTCAAGTCAAATTTGTCAAGGACATTCCACCAGAAGACGAAATCTTGGTGTCAGACCTCAACACCAGACACTTGTTGGTCTTTGACGACATGATGGGTGGTCATAGCGGTGAATACATTGTAGATTGGTTTACACGCAAAGCACATCATCGTAATACCAGTGTCGTATACATTACACAAAACGTCTTTGACCGCAGTACCCATCACCGTACCATCAGTCTCAATACACATTACATGGTCTTGTTTAAAAATCCCCGAGATAAATCACAAGTTGAAGTGTTGTCCAGACAATTAAAACTTCCCTGTTTGAATTATGCGTACCAGGATGCTACCAGTAAACCCCACGGGTACTTGGTGGTAGACATGACACCCACTACTCCCGATACTTTAAGGTTGAGAACGGACGTGTTCCACCACCACCTGGCAGGAGGGATCGTGGTGTACAGTCCCAAAAACATATAAAAATGAGTGTGGTACCTATTCTGACGTCAGTATCACACTGGTAGAGACTGCGATCGCATCAAAGAAAAGATATGGCGTTACCTTCGGCCTCTAGTGAACTGGTGAAAATTTTAAGAAAACTACGGAACGAAAAAGATGATAACAAACGTCAAGACTTGGTGGATTTGGGACGTCAAGCCTTGCTGAAATGGTTCAGTATGGGTGCCCGTAATATGATCAACGGGAGTTTACCCTTGACCAAACCTACCCAAAACTACGTCAAGAGAAATTTCGAGCTCTTGAAAACCTTAGCGGATCGACACTCGTCGGCAGACGAAAAACGTCAAATCATCCTGAGACGAGGAGGTGCCGGGTTTTTAGGTGGCATCATCATCCGTACCATGCTACAATGGCCACAACGTGAACCTAATCGTCGGAAATATTATACGATACGTTCCAAAAAGAGTGGAGGATACAAAACCGGTTCCCCTCAAAAATCTTCTAGAAGGAGGAGGGCACCTAAGAAGGCAGCACCCAAGAAAAAGAAGACAGCAGCAGCACCCAAGGCAGCAGCAGCAGCACCAGCACCCAAGGCAGCAGCAGCAGCACCCAAGGCAGCAGCACCCCAGAAAAAGAAGAAATCACCCCAGAGGAAGAAGAAGAAGACCCCACAAAGACTCATAGCTACACCTGTTGGATTTGCCAGTGCCGACGAGTTTCAAAGAACGGGAAGAGCTACCTTTCATCCTTTGACGTCCACCCCTTTAAGTGCACCGGCCACGACGGCTTTGCAAGCATTGAATCGTCAAATAGGTCTCCCTCCCCATTTACAAGCCATGCTGCCCCTATCCCCGCAACCGGGTCCCTCCACCCAACGCCTATCCCCGCAGCCGGGTCCCTCCCGCCAACGCCTATCCCCGCAGCCGGGTACCTCCCGCCAACACATACGCTTATCCCCGCAGTCGGGTCCCACCCAACACATACGGTATGTCCCCGGAAGAAAAAACGTCAAGTTTACGGCGCGCAAGAAATTGGGAGATGGAGGGGGACCTTGGAAAATGGTCAAACGTGTATAAAAGGCAGCGAGGTGGAATGAAAAGGTCATAGTGTACCCAGACATAGATGGAGTAACATGGGCAAGAGTGGATTAAAACCGCATGCGGATATCCTAAGACTGTTGGCTAACAAAGGATATTCCACCAAGTTCAAACAACGTGTGTTACAAGAAGCACCTAACGCTACCATAAGTAAATTGTGCGAGTGCATTTACAACACTTTAAAAGGGGTGGTACCATTAAGCAAGTGTCAGAAACGCAAGTTGGCACCTAGCAAGCACGTGTTAAGGAAACTGGTGCAACCGGGTTTGTCCGTGCAACAACGCCGCAGAACACTGGTCCGTCAAACCGGTAAAGGATTACCTATTTTACCTTTGATATCCATGATCGCACCTTTATTACTAAAAGGAATCTAAGATGGCCCGCAAGATGGTATTGGTACCTCAAAGCTTTTTGGAAGAGATGCAGCAGAGTCGGGAAAAAGATATTTTATCTTTACCCCATCCTTTACCTTATCCCCCCGAAGTAACGGCAGCCGTCAAAGCGGGTCAAACGTTAGACACGTTGAATCAACGAGGAGATTTGACTCCGGCTCAACAGGCTGCTTTGTATGGACAAGAACTGCATCGGTACCGAACCTATTTACATAAAACCAAAACAAAACCAGCACCTATTGCACCTACTAGTACAGCAGCAGCAGCTTCCAATGACGTCGCCATAGAACCTCCGGCCGAAGAATTGATCGATCAGATCGTGTCCAGTGCCCCTAAACCCATGCGTGGAAAAGCCAAGATGATGCTACAACACATGCAACGTCATCCTCAAATATTATCGTGGGATCCCGAGGGACGGGTCAAGTACCGGGGTAGAGTGATTCCCAATGCCAACATCATCGATTTGGTCAGTGATTCCGTGCGTTCCACGGAACGGAAAGGATACCGTCCTCAAGGCATCGAACTCTTTAGTCGAGGATTGAGTGAAATGAATATGCCCAGAGATTACGTCAGGAATGCCAAATTCATCAAACATTTTAAAATGGCACCCTCCCCCAAACCGTCCACTAGCCAACCGGCCGCTTCATCGACACCTACTTTACCCACACTGGCAGCGGCGGCGGCCCGCAAAGATTCGGATGACGAGGATGACGAAGAGAGTGGATTTGTCGACGCTTCTACCATTTTAGCCACACCTCCACGTATAAAAACACCGGGCATCGGGAAGAAAAGTCAGTCGGACTTGGAGAAAAGTTGGTTGAGACTCCCCACCGGCTTTTCCTCACCTCAAAAATGGTTGTTCGGAAAAAAATAGATTTACCTTCTGTCTTACACCGTTTGTATTACGATCCCGAGAGTCCCGTAGCTTTTGCCGGCATACAGGCTTTGTACAGAGAGGCCAAATGTATTTATCCTAAAGTGGTGCGCAAACAAGAGGTGGTGGATTGGATACAAGAACAATCGACGTATACGTTACACAAACCGATCAAACGTAAATTCAGACGTAGTCGTACCATCGTGTCTACCATGGACGAACAGTGGCAAGGGGATTTAGCCGATGTCTCTAGCATGAAAGACTGGAACGATAAGAACACCTTTTTGCTCTGCGTCATTGACGTCTTTTCCAAGTATGCCTGGGTGGAACCTTTGAAAAACAAAACGTCAAAAGAAATGATCCGAGGGTTTGGTGCCATCTTGAAAAGAGCTAAAGGACGGAAACCTAGACGTTTCCAAACGGATAAAGGCAAAGAATTTCTCAACAAGGAATTTCAAAAGATGTTGAAAGAAGAAGACATTCATTTTTTCACCACCCATAACACGGAAACCAAAGCCAGTATCGTAGAACGGTTTCAAAGGACCTTGAAAGGACGGATGTGGAAATATTTTACCCACAAGAAAACTAGGAGATACGTGGAGGTCTTGCCCCGTTTGGTTAAAGGCTACAACAGTACCAAGCATTCCACCATCGGGAGAGCCCCTCGGGACGTGACGCACCAAAACGTCTTGGACGTCTGGTTGTATGCCTATGCCCCTCAAAGAGTCCAGAAGAAGCAGAAACCTATATATAAGGCGGGTGATCGCGTCAGAATCAGTAAAGCCAAACACACTTTCGAGAAAGGATATCTCCCGAATTGGACGACGGAACTGTTTACCATTAAACGTCGAGTGGTGGGACGTGTACCTTACGCTTACGTGGTTCAGGACGATCACGGTGAAGAATTGGAAGGTACTTTTTACGAGTCGGAATTACAGAAGGTGATCAAGAGAGACGACGTGTACGAAGTGGAAGACATTTTGAAAACCCGGAAACGGAAAGTGGGCAAGAAAACGATAGAGGAAGTGTTGGTACGGTGGAAAGGATATCCTCCTAGTTTTGATTCATGGATCCCCCAGAAGGACATGATACGGTAGACGTGGGATTAGGGAGTAGAGAACCCTCTACCACCTCCGTACGTTGGAAATGGTGTGGTGAAGCTCTACCCAAAGGACAGATCGTCTTCTTTGCTCAAATGATTCTGGCCATGACGGTCATTATAGCCAGCATCGCTTGCTTAGCCCTGGACAAAGACAACAAAGAATTTTGGATGGTCATGTTGAGTGGTTGCATGGGTTATATAATGCCCAGTCCCACCTTAAAGATGTCAGAATCTAAACTACCTGGAAGAAGGACACACCAATAAGGATCATCATCATGGGTGACTTTTACGTCACTTTACCCAGCGATGGATCGATGCGAGATTTCCCGGAAAATACCATTTCAACGTTTCGAACACGATTACCTCAAACTATGAAATTAGAGGAAAGAGACTGGGAAGTGGCCCTTTCGGAAGTAGTGTATCCTACCGTTCTGAATAATGTGGATGACGGCTGTAATTACTTTGAAATTGTGGTACCTTATTACTATCAAGCTGTTGGGAGTTTTAATTTGCACGCTTCGGATACCAATCGATACCTGATTACTATGAATAGTAGAACACCCCACACATTGAGTGAGATTCCAGGACTAGCACGACCTATCAATGATGAAGGTGTAGTTCAAAACCCTAGGGCCAATATCTTCAGGATAGCGATTAAACATGGTTTTTATCGATTGGCTCGGGAACTGGTGGATGAAATCAATTACGCCTTGGAACATGCCATTGATCCGGTGATGAAAGGCTCTAATGCCAATCCCCCCAACCCTAACAAGATTCGATTGACATACAACACGGCCTACAATCGTGCGGCGTTGGAATTTACGGGAGCTACCATTAATCTGAAACATTTTTATTTCGTCCGATTCTGTAATCGGTTAGCCTTACAACTAGGATTCCTTACCACGCAACACGGTAGTCATCCCACTCATTGGTTACGTACCAACCAATTAGCCCCCGTACCACCGGACGTCTACATGGGTATGAGTGGCTTGTACTTGTACAGTGATGTGGTGCAAACACAGATTGTGGGTTCACAGAATCTACAGTTGATGAGAATCATTCCTTTTGAGAACCAGAAAGAGAACAATACCAATGGCCATGCGCAATGGGAAGGAAGACATCGGGAGTACCTTCCGATCAGCAAGCATTATTTCGACACGATTGATATCCATATAAGGAACGACATGGGAGAAAAGGTGCCATTCTTTTCCGGTAAAGCCATCGTGAAACTACACTTCCGGAGAAAGCAATTATGATCGTACATCGAGGAATTCCGCGACAGAGAGGAAGAGGGGGAGGGTATGTGGGACGTTGGATGAGACCTTATCATCAGACGGGACGAGGATTCATGGATATAGCCAAAGCGGCCATGAAGCGAATTGGTCCCCAAGCTTTAAAGTCGGCTTTTCATGTGGGACTAGACCTGATGCACGGTAAACCTATCAAAGACTCGTTAATGACCCGGGGTAAACAATTTGCATACGCGGCCGCCAGGGAAGCCCCCTACGTGATGAGAGACGCCCGTGCACCCAAGAGACAGGTACAGACCCATCAAAAGAATATGAGACAAGCCGTGGTAGATCGCATGAGAAGAAAGAAGAGAAGAGTACCACCACCACCACCAGCATCCTCAGCCGCCTCTCGACGTACCCATAAAAGCCGTGTCAAAAGGTCAAGGCCTCATTTGCAAAGAGGTCGTGGAAGGAGAAGGTCAGCAGCTTTCAGGAAGAGGAAAAGGTCAGCAGCTTTCAGGAGGATTCTGGGAAAAGGATTGAGAAAAGCCAGTAGGATTGATAGAAAAAAAGTCAAAAGAATCATTAAAAGAACGATAGACATCTTTGATTAGTGTCCAAGATGATGCACCGCAAATCATGCGAATGTTCGACGGAGGGATTAGAGATTGATCGGGTTCCCCAAACCATGAGCGTTTTAGAGAAAGCTCAATGGGAAGAATACTATCCTCTCAATGCCATAGACAACAGGAATGCCGGAGCACCAGTGGAATTCGAGATCAAAGGTCACGGTGAAGACTTTTTGGATTTGACACAGACTTACGTGTACATCAAACTCAAGATTACCCAAACCAATAACACCGATTTGGCCGACGATACCCAGACGACCCCGGTCAACAATTTCTTACACAGCATGTTTAACGAGATCGATCTGTCCTTGAATGGAAAAATCATTTCACCCAGTACCAACACGTATCCGTATCGAGCCTATTTGGAGACCTTGTTGTCTTACAGACCCGATACCTTGAAGAAATCTATCAAAGCCAGCAATCTATGGGTCAAAGATGAAGGGGGAAAGATGGAAACGGGGAATCCCCACGAAGACGACAAAACTGCCGCCGCATACAATGCTTCCCTGAAAGCCAGACACAATTTGATCAAGGAAAGTAAGGAAGTGGAACTGTTTGATCGTCTCCACTTGGACATGTTTCAACAAAAGAATTACCTGGTCAACGGTGTCGATGTACGTCTGAGATTCAATCGTGCCAGCACCCCTTTCTGTTTGTTTGGCACTGCCGACGGAAAAATCAAGATTTCCAGCATGATGTTATTTGTACGCAAAGTGCGTCCGATGCCCGGTATCATCAATCGAGCCAACGCATTGTTGAATAGCAGTACGGCCAAGTATCCCTTGAGACGGGTAGAAGTCAAGTCCTTCACCATTCCTGCCGGTACCCGCTCTAAAATCACGGACAACGTCTTTGCCGGACAATTACCCAAGAGAGTCTTCCTGGGCATGGTGTTGAATACAGCCTTTAACGGGAGTATCGATACCAACCCGTTCAATTTTCAACATTTCAACTGTACCAAGGTGGAGATCAGCCTGAACGGAGAAACACAGAATACCCGCCCTTTTGAACCCGATTTTGCCAATAAATTTTACCTGCGCTCATACATGTCCCTGTATCAAGCTTTGGGACGTGTAGGAGAAGACTGGGCACCCGCCATCAGCTACAAAGAATACGGTGACGGATTTACCCTGTGGGGTTACGATTTCACTCCCGATCAGAATGCTCAGAGTTTCGAAAAATTTCACCTGATAAAAACCGGGAACATGAGAATAGAACTGCAGTTTTCAGCAGCCTTGGCATCAACCATCAACTGTATCGTGTACGGAGAATTCGACAACGTGTTGGAGATCAACAAGCAGAGAGAAGTCAGTGTGGATTACTAACAAATCATGCAAGGACTAAACACCTCTCAGATCTACGATATATTATCGCAAGATCCCGACGTGGGTCCTCATTTTGGCGGGGTGTATGCTAGGGACCGTTTACCCTCGACGTCTATAGGTCAAACGTTCGTCTTGAATACGGATACGGCATCGGAACCAGGTGAACATTGGGTGTGTATCTACATCGATCCCCGTACCGGGATAGGAGAATATTTTGACAGTTACGGATTACCACCCCTCCGGGAATTTGAAAGGTTTATGGTATCGAGATGTCGACAAATGACGTACAATCCAGTGTGTTATCAAAGCGACGAGACCAGCGTATGCGGACATTATTGCATTTATTTCCTGAAGAAGAGAAGTCAAGGACTTCGGAACCCGTTCCAGACACTACCTCATCCCAAAACACCCCGGGGGATGGAGAAACTTTGGAACGACCGTTACGTGTACCAATGGTTTCGGAGACGATATCGGATCCCCCCAGTCCCTCCCCAGAAATGCCAAAAGTGTCGACCACGTCGAAAAGACCGCCACCGGACTTGCTCGAAACTATGATGGCCTTTTTATTCTTTGAACATTTCATGTTGTATATATTTCTGTATTACACAATAAAATTGTAAGTGTCTGACAATGGGACGACCCTAATCCTTGTCGGACACGTTGTGTTAGCGGGGTACCATTAAAACAGTTGCAATTGAATCACGTGACTTTTTTTTTTTCTTATAAAAGAGCTGTTTTCTTTTCCACACCATCATTTGTTCACGATGGCTGGACAAGGAAGCACCTCTTCGATGGACGCTAGTGGTTTTGCCAAGCATTCTATCCAGAACGATATCGAAACCGATTCGGTACCTTCTTACTATAGATTATGGGAAGAGAAGTCTCCTCCTCCTCCTGCTACTCCTACTTATCGCCGCAGTATAGAACAAGAAATAGTTCTGGCTCCCGAACCTCAGAAAGTCTACAGTTTACAACCGTTGTATCCAGAATACGTGGGATATTCAACACGTCTCAAAACGTTCAAGGACTCTTGGCCTAGATACTTGCGAGGTCCCAAGGTCGAGGACATGGCACGTTCTGGATTATTCTATTCCCAGATTGGAGACAAGGTCGTCTGCTTCCAATGTGGATTAGGACTCAAGTTCTGGGAACCTAACGACTGCGCTTACAAAGAACATGCTAGATTCAGTCCTCAGTGCAAATATGTCAAAATGGTGTGTGGTTAAAAGGTCAAGGACGTGTACATATATGTATATATATAAAAGACGTTGGATTGTTGGCATCAGTATTAAATCATGAATCCGTTAAAGATACCAGACGAGGACACGTATAATCACACGGTGTATTACACGGACGATTATCGACCTAACGAATATCATACGTATGGACGAGTGAGGAGGGAATTGCACTTGCTACCTTACGATCCAGATTTCATCGGGTACCATTTAAGGCGACCCGTCCAGCAGACGCCTACCCTTCAAACGTTAGCTGCCAGAGTAGTCATTAAGGAAATTCAACCACCCCTTCAAAGAGAAAAACTATTGAAACAGATACCGCAACAAATCCGGATTTTAATCAATCAAGTGCACGTGGACATGATCGATTACTGGTATCATTGGGCATTCGGCACGAGAGGACCTCGCGAGTACGAGTACGGTATCCGGGTGGCAGATAACACTTTCTTTCAAGTATCGGACAAAAGAGACAGACTCATCATCAAACCCAGTGCACAGAAACGGGTGTGTTGTAGACTCAATCACCAATGTGCCTACATGAAAAATGTCAGACGCCGTGCCGCCAAAAGACTACCCATCCTATACTGCCCCATCAACGGCAGATGCATGTGTACGTGTCGAGACGCGTACAACCGCGTGTCCGTGCCACCCACGTGTACCGTTACCGACATGAGACACATTTACTGGGCCAATTCGTTACTACCTGCGACCTTGAGAAGGCACGACCTGGAAGACAAGATGGATGTCCTGGGATTTCAAAGGTCAAGTGCACACGGATTTAAACTGAAGAAGTAACAAGGTCAAGGACGTTTTGTACACATATATACAAGAAACTTTTTGAACAATGCCATCAAATTATGGATCCGTTGAAGAAACCAGACGAGGGATGCAAGTTAAAGTTAATGAGTCAATTCAAAATGCAATCTCTACAAGACATGGCTGCCCGAGCAGTGATCAGAGAATGTAAACATCCATTGAAGAGAGAACTACTCTTAGAACAGTTACCTCATCCCATCAGGATTTACATCAACCAAGTACAAGAAGATTCCATCGATTCGGTCGACGATAGATTTATCAAAGTCATGGAATGTG
Organism: Pinctada fucata; assembly: GCA_028142955.1. Taxonomy (NCBI): domain Eukaryota; kingdom Metazoa; phylum Mollusca; class Bivalvia; order Pterioida; family Pteriidae; genus Pinctada; species Pinctada fucata. Next base: position 38,856,930 of record AP027105.1, on the reverse strand, counting down.
ACGGAGAACGTAGAATAGATAGAAGAGAATGGGTTAAAAAAGGAAACAAGTTCAAATTATCCGGATGGGGACTTAGTCTCAGGTTTACACAATTAAAGTCGGTGATAAGATTCCTTGCCAATGGTATCGATGACGATGACTTAAAAACAGTAGAATTACCTGATGTCTATGCCATTGAAGAATTACCCGACTCCAGAAATTTCTATTTTAAGATTTTAAAATAGTTCTTTGAGGTCAGATGTGGCGGTGGTAATTTCAAGGTCGTTTCAACATAATATAAGGAACTTTTATTCAAGCGTCACTTCATTCAGACAAAAACTTCAGAATGGAACAGACGTGTGAACAGAACGCTGCTGCTGCTGCTACTACTGTCGATAAAACTCCAAAAAAAGATGACGACACGGAACAGAGATGTGAAAGACTGCGAAAAGAAATAGCCGCTTATCAAGAACAAAGGCACAAGATGGGGATCGATTCGTACGATGACTTTATGAAATATCAAGAAATTGTTCATCGCGAACAACTGGAGAAACAACAGAAACGAGATGTCAAACAACTGATGAAATTTCAGGAACAAATGGATCAACACTTGGGTGGCCATTTCGAATTGGTGGACAAACCCACGAAACAATGCAAGTTCGAGTTCGTTCATCTCGATGACGGTTCCGTCGACTTTGTAGCGACACGGATCGGACTGAAAGTTTTGAAATTCATCAAAAAGAAAAAGGAACCGAAACGTCTGACCCAGAAAAAGATGAAAAAGGAAAAACCCGAAGTCAAAGAGGTCATCTATGCGGCCATTCATCCCGAATGTGTAGGTGCTGACGATCACCAAAATCAACAAATGCTGGAAATCTGTCCCAAGTGCAGAAGATACAATGAAGAGATGCAACAGTGACTTTTTTGTAACATAAACATTTTGTCTTTGAACATTTGTCCTTGAACTTTTTGTTTGTTCTTGAACTTTTTGTTTGTTCTTGACCTTTGTCATTAAAGTATTGAATGTCACGTGATCTCTTTTTTCTTATATATATATAAAGGGCCAACAGTAAACTAGTTACATTTCAATCATGTCTGTCGAATGCGTAAGAGGTGATCTTTTGACTTTAGAGGTAGAAGCCATAGCGCACGTCGTCAATTGTCTTTGCGTACGTCCCCATGGATTGAGTTTAACCATTGCCCAAAGATATCCAGAGTCCGATGTATACGGTCGGAGAAGGTCACAAGGGGGTAGAAACTTGGCTGTCTACCCAGATAGAGGCACACCGGGTACCATCGTCACATATTACAGTCACCATAAATACATCGTATCCCTCTTAGCACAATGGGATTACGGTACAGCATACCAAAGACATAAACGTCACATTCCTCCCTATCGGGATACAAGGGAAGAACGTACACAATGGTTTCGAGAATGTTTAGAAGCATTAGGTGACCTTGAGGTAAATACTATTGCTTTCCCGTATAAGATGGGATGTAACCTGGGCGGACAACCTTGGCCTTTGTACGAGGAGCTGATTGGACAATTTGCGCGCCAAACGGGAAAGAGAGTACTGATAGTTCAGAAAGTCGGTTAGGGGCTTTCCTCGACGTCCGCAAGTACTAGCATAAATAGAAGGAGAATTTTTTAACCGCTTCACTCAGACTTTGAGATCGACAATGAGCAGAATGGAAATGAATGTTGAAGCTAGACTGACAGAGGACGAGGAGGCCATTTTAAATTTGGTATTTATTATGGAGAGGGAGGACGGGGCAGAAACATCGGCTCCACCACCACCGCCACCGCCACCTCCAGCAGCACCCCAGCCAGCGGCCCAGTCACCACCACCACCAGCGGCCCAGTCAACACCACAGCCAGAACAAGACATGACCAACGAGGAAATCATCACCTGGTTGGAGGGATTGATAGACGAAAACAAAGAGCTGAAGGCACAAGTTTTTGTTCTGGAGAGGAAGTTACGGAGGCAGGTTGAAGCGACGAGAAAGTTACAGAGGCAGGTAGCAGTGACGACTAGGCGGAGATCAGTCAGGAAGAGGACCATGCGCCACTGTCCCTACTGTTAGTAGGGTGGTTACCATCAAATTCAACGGCCCTTTTAAGGGCCAACCATATGTTTAGAAAAGTAGTCAGAAGTAAGTCCAAAAAACAAAACACCAGTTCCACATATTTTATTTTTTCACAACATCTATATACATAACATTACACATCAAATGTCACTTTTTTCTTCTTCTTTTTAAATTCTTCCACCAAGTCCCGTGACTTTCGAAACGATCCCAGGCCACGTATTTACACCATGCCACCACTCTGTCTTTAATTTCTTTTTCCAAGATTCTCGAATGGTGACTTCTACAACACTGACAGTAAGCAATGATAGTCATATTAGGGTCTTCGGGATGCACCAATTTCAATCCGTCTTGGGGGTCACTACATTCGTCGTTGAAACACGCCTCTCCCAATCTCACGTCTTCTTCCGTACATGGTACCCAATTCCTTTCGTCGAAAAAAGAATTGACTTTTTGTTCTGCCCACGTATTGAAATGGTCACCGTCGAAATTATTGGGATAAGTACGATCTTTCATGATGTAACGTGCAATGGATAAACTATACATCATTTTTTATTTTTCCGTGTGTGTGTCTGTCTTGTTTCAATGCAACTTGTGAAATGAACTCTTAGTTGTAAGGGACTGGGGTTTTATATTGATAGCGTCTGAAACCATGGTTACTTTTTCGAAAAATGTGGGTAGCCCTTAAAAGGGCTGTTTTGATATGACTAAAAAAGTCATCTAGTGACGGTGGATACACCTCTTCGACTTGCAGGTGGGGCAGGAGGACAGCCATTGTTCCACCTTGATTTTAGCTGGTACTGATGGCACCTTGAAAATGGGCTCCGGGCATAGACTTATTTCCCGCTCCCAATCCTCCTCCTCGTCGATGACCATTGCTGGTGATGTAGGTGGCTCGACTATTGTACTGCTGGTGGTGGTACTGCTGGGTTCGAACATGCGGTAACTATACCGCCTCTTCTTTACCTCTTTCTTCTTCTTTTCCTCCTCCCTTATCTCCTGGTCCCAATCTTCTTTATGGCCGGGATAGGGATAGTTTTCTCTGTACATCATCTTCTCCCCCATCGCCTGGAAGAATTTAGCCATGGCCAGCAGCTTTTCGGCATGCTCCGTCAACTTCTGCGACGTCTCGAAGTACTCGTAGGAATTCATTTTCGTCTTCTTCTTCTCGATCGATTGTTCTCGCAAGGAGTGAAGCACATCTGCTCAAACCTCTCCTATTTATGCTAGTACTTGCGGACGTGAGAGTACGCCCCATGTAAACAATGTCTGGTTTTGGCGGGAATTTTATTAAGATATGGTGACTCATCATACAATAAGGTCACACTTTCTAGAATCATAGAGTATTCAATCCTATATATGTAATCATACAATAAGGTCACATTTTTTTTCTAGAATAAGACACAAAATGAAAGAAAAGGTCATGCTTTCGTGAAAATTCGTGGTATTTTTGATAGAATACATTAAATGGTAACTTTTAAACCCATATTTCATTCATCAAGTATGCTTTAAGAAGATGTATTCTCATGAAAACCGTCACTGTAAAATTTTTTGAAATGTTCAATCCCGCTTGACATGTTTTGGGTTTACTCTCACGTCCGCACTATAGGTTATAAATACAGCGCGCACTCGTCAGTTCAGCAGTCTTTCCTGACAACTCAACGTGGAAGTAACTGAAAGCGATTTCCCAATCTTGATGTCCATCCTCAACGAACAGCTGGAATTGGACAAACAGACCAATGGCCAACCACAGCAACCACAGCAACCAATACCACAACAAGTCATACCGATGGAGGTACAGAACCTTTATCCAACCCTACCAGCCAAGGTCGAACCACCCAAAAGACCGCCGCAGCCCGACCCCAAGAAAGTAAAACACATAGTGGAGGAGAGGAGGAAATGTTCAGAGGAAATACGTATTAAATTATTACAGCAAAACCAAACAGTAATAATAGAGGAGTTGAAGAAGACCAGAAAAGTACTCAAGACGATGTACTCTATTCTACAAGGGATACAGAATGCCAGGGCAGTCCCCAGTGCTCCACCTGAGATCAGACACGAAGATCACTGCTGTCTATGCACACAGTAGAAATCATCCAACAATAAAAACGGCCCTTTTCAGGGCCACCTCTATTTTTAGAAAATGAGTCATCAGAATCATCTAGAATTTCCCTAAATATAGGTCTGGGACTTTCCAAACACCTAAATATAGAAGTGGGAATTCCCTTGGAATTTACCATAGACTTCCCCATTCTATAAATAAACATGGAATTCCCCTCGGAATTCCCCCTTTCCTATACACAAAACACGGAATTCCCCTGTTCTAAAAATACTACCGGACTATCGGGGCGCCTTACACTACTTACATGTACGGATGACTTAATTTAAAAACAAATGAAAACTTCATACCTTAAAAAAAATTTCTGGCTCGCTACGCTCGCCAGTTTACCTATATATAAACTAAAGTAAATGAATCAACTCCCATGCTGATTCCTCATGCCAGACCTTAACTTTTGTCCTTTGACCTTAAAACCTTGGAGTTTGACATACTTTAAAAAAAAACTTTAACCTCAGCTATATCTCATGAACTGTATGGAGTAGGGCTTTGATATTTATCATGTGGATTCCTCATGACCAGACCTACCATTTGGGACCTTGACCTAGTGACCTTGATTTTGGTGTATGACCTGTAGTTAAAAAAAACTTTAACCTGTGCTATACCTCTTTAACTATCAGGGGCAGGACTTTGATAAGTCAAGGTCATCAGTCATCATACTAAAATGTAGTACTCTTTAAGGCGAATGTGTGTATGAAATATGAAAGGTCTATCATTTATACTATGAAAGAAATCTGCTTTCGAATCTTCTCAACAGAAAATGCAATATAGGCCCAAAGTCAAGGTCACAAGCTCAAAAGTCATGGTAACATAATGCTCATGGTAACAAAATTTAGTACTCCTCATGGTGAATTTATGTATTAAATATGAGAGGCCTTCCATTGGTAGTATGAAAGAAATCTGCTTTCAAATCTTCAACTAAATTGCAGCATAGGCCCATTAAGTCAAGGTAACAAGTCATGGTAACAAAATGTAGTAAACTTTGTGATGAAATTGTGTATGAAATATGAAAGGTGACAGTACCATTGATAGTATGAAAGAAATCTGCTTTCAAAACTTCTTAACCGGAAGTAAAGACAGAAGGATGGACAGGGTGATTCCTATATACTCCTCTAAACTTTGTTTGTGGGGGTATAATAATATCAGCAGCATGTGAACACTATGTCAAAGGTCATGGTACCAAATGAAGCTTTCATAACATTCAATCTACATGTATGTAGAAATATCAAAGTCCCATCTCTTCTAGTTTAAAATATGTGGCCAGGTTAAAGTTTTTGCCTTTCACTAGACACAAACGCCCATGCGCATGGAGGTTGTGACATTAGCTGCACTCACATTCAGCCTCACAAGCTATAAATACCAACAGGTATAGACATTGAGTACTAATACATGTACTTTCAGTAAGGTTTTGTGCAATTGTAGATAAGTTGAAAGTGTGTCAGGATCCTCATCTGATGACCTTCAGCAGAGATGTGGAACAAACATAACACTTCACAGAATGAGACAGCTAGTTGTTTATAACTTTCAATGGATGTGTAAGTTTGGAAACTCTTAGACCTTTCAGGATGGTACTCGACCTTGCATCAAAGACATTGGAAGAAAATCAATGGTCTTATAATACAAGATTCAATTGATCCAGCCAAAAATTATACTATAGAAGACAGCAGAACCAGTTTGGATTTAAAATTTTTGCTTTGTTTTATTTGTTTCAATTACACTCCAGTGCGCAATTTCACAAAAATTCTTAAGATAAAAAGTTCAAAAAGTTTTTTTTTTTTACATTAAGATTGTATTTTGTTTTTTTTTATATCATTTCTACATACTAAGTAGAAATTCAGAAACAAAACATTGGGACTTTTAGTTTATAAGTTTTCAAAAATTACAAACATAGTGTTATCAAAGGTTACGAAGGTCACCTCGCGTCAGCAAAGTTCAATTTAAACATATCTCTAGGTACATTTATATTGGCTTTAAAAAGAAAAATCACTTAAGTGGAAAAAGTAGGTCAAGATCATTTTATGAAAGTTTGATCAAAGATACATTCAATATGCAAGTTTGGTACATGTAGCACTTGTACTTTGCTCAATATTGGCCTCTAAAGGCAAAATCACTCAAGCGGAAAAAGTTCATCAAGGTCATTTTATGAAAATTTGATCAAAGATACATCCAATATGCAAGTTTGGTACATGTAGCACTTATACTTTGCTCAATATTGGTCTTTAATGGCAAAATCACTCAAGTGGAAAAAGTAGGTCAAGGTCATTTTATGAAAATTTGATGAAAGATACATCCAATCTGCAAATTTGGTACTTATACTTTGCTCAATATTGGCCTTTTAAGGCAAAATCACTCAAGCGGAAAAAGTAGGTCAAGGTCATTTTATGAAAGTTTGATCAAAGATATATCCAATATGCAAGTTTGGTATATGTAGCATTTTTACTTTGCTCAATATTGGCCTTTTAAAGGCAAAATCACTCAAGCGAAAAAAAGTAGGTCAGATGCTGCATCCAATGCATGGGTTCACCTCAGCATCCCAAGATGAATCACTTGTGCAAGTTTGGTTACTGTAGCATCAGTACTTTGTCAGATACTGAGTTACCCTAAAAACTTTAACCAGACATTGACACAAGTCATTCAACCGAAAAATGTAGGTCAGATGCAGCATCCGATGCATGGGTTCACCTCAGCATCCCAAGATGAATCACTTGTGCAAGTTTGGTTACTGTACGTAGCATCAGAACTTTGTCAGATACTGAGTTATCCCAAAAACTTTCACCAGACATTGACATAAGTCATTCAACCAGAAAATGTAGGTCAGATGCAGCATCTGATGCATGGGTTCACCTCAGCATCCAAAGATGAATCACTTGTGCAAGTTTGGTAACTGTAACATCAGTACTTTGTCAGATAATGAGTTACCCAAAAACTTTAACCGGACGGGGATGGGGACGCAGACGCGGACACCGGGGTTATAGCATAAGCTCATCTCAACTTCGTCGAGGTGAGCTTAAAATTCCTAAATCTTTCATAAGTATTTTTGTGAAACAGGCAACAGGAGGACTTGTATAAGGAAGAGAAAGAAGAAATTAGAACCATTAAATTCATTAAAAACATTTAATATAAGTTTATTGAAAAATAGTTAAATGATTGGATTTCTGAAATACTTCGATGACATAGAAGAAATATGAAACAAGTAAATACATGTACATGTACAAAATTAATAGCATTTCTCCTTTATCTCCGACAAATTTTTAGTCTTAAGTGGTTGATGAATACAAAGTGTCTTTTGAACTCCATACAAATACTTCATTTTTATTAGAATTTTTTAACGATGCATCAATTCTGCCATCATATAATCCAAAAACACCACCTGAAAAAGAAATAATTTAAAATCCCTTGAATACAAACATTATACAAGAAAAAGCAATGTGTTAACTTTCATTTCAATATCCCTGTCAAAAGCAGAAAAAAATCTGGAAAGTAGAATTTGCAAGTAATCTAGAGGTATAACTCCTCAAAAATTAGGTTAACCTTGACCAAACTTGAACTCTGTTACTAAGTTATCAAATTTCATCTCAGTATCTCCAACCATTGTAGAGTAAAAGTTCAGAAAACTACACATATGAATAGAAATTAAATCAAATGTTTTTCAGAAAAAAACAGATGTCTCCCCCCTCCCTCTAAGTTACTTTGACCTTGGGCCAAGATGATGTGAAACCTTTGAGTCATGGGCAACATCATACTCAAACATGAAAGTGATTCATTGTATTGTTTGATGTAAAGCCCAAACATGATTAGCATATACAATTTCATATTTAGTGAAATTGACTTTGGTCACATGACCTTGGATATAGGTGATCTGAAAAATACATTGCATGGATCATGCGCAATAAAGCCTAAACATGATAAGCATAACAATTTCAGCCTGGACATCTTAGCATATACAATTTCATTACCAAAGTAAGAAGTGACCTCAATCATGTGACCTTGGGACAATGTGAAACCTTTGGGTCATAAGCAACAACATACTAAAATATAAAGCGATTGTGCAAACGGTTCAAGAGATATAGCCCGAACGGGAATGCATGTACAATTTCATTAAAATTGTACTACATGACCTTGACCTTGGTTACATGACCTTGGGTCAAGGTGATGCAAAACCTTCTGGTCATAAGCAACAACATACTAAAATATGAAAGTGATCCAGCAAACGGTTCAAGAGATCTAGCCTGGACATGAATGTATGCATAATTTCATTAAAAATGCACTAAGTGACCTTGACATTGGTCACATGACCTTGGGTCAAGGTGATGTGAAATCTTTGGGTCAGAGGCAAAAACATACTAAAATATGAAAGTGATCCGGCAAACGGTTCAAGAGATATAGCCCGGACAGGAATGTATTCATAATTTCTTTAAACATGCAGTAAGTGACCTTGACCTTGGTCACATGACCTTGGGTCAAGATGATGCAAAACCTTCGGGTCATAAGCAACAACATACTAAAATATGAAAGTGATCCGGCAAACGGTTCAAGAGATCTAGCCTGGACATGAATGTATGCATAATTTCATTAAAAATGCACTAAGTGACCTTGACCTTGGTCACATGACCTGGGTCAAGGTGATGTGAAACCTTTGGGTCATAAGCAACAACATACTAAAATATGAAAGTGATCCGGCAAACGGTTCAAGAGATATAGCCCGGACAGGAATGTATGCATAATTTCATTAAAAATTGACTAAGTGACCTTGACCTTGGTCCTATGACCTTTGTCAAGGTGATGTGAAATCTTTGGGTCATAAGAAACAACATTCTAAAATATGAAAGTAATCCGGCAAACGGTTCAAGAGATATAGCCCGGACAGGAATGTATTCATAATTTCTTTAAAAATGCACTAAGTGACCTTGACCTTAGTCACATGACCTTGGGTCACTTGGTCACATGACCTTGGGTCAAGGTGATGTGAAACCTTCGGGTCATAAGCAACAACATACTAAAATATGAAAGTGATCCCGCAATCAGTTCAAAAGATATAGCCCGGACAGGAATGTATTCATAATTTCTTTAAAAATGCACTAAGTGACCTTGACCTTGGTCAAATGACCTTGGGTCAAGGTGATGTGAAACCTTCGGGTCATAAGCAACAACATACTAAAATATGAAAGTGATCCGGCAAACGGTTCAAGAGATATAGCCCGGACAGGAATGTATGCATAATTTCATTAAAAATGCACTAAGTGACCTTGACCTTGGTCACATGACCTTGGGTCAAGGTGATGTGAAACCTTCGGGTCATAAGCAACAACATACTTAAACATGAAAGTGATCGGGCAAACGGTTCAGGAGATATAGCCCAGACACGATGTGTGACAGACGGACAGACAGACAGACAGAAAGACAGACAGACGGACGACGAAGGCAAAACCAATATGTCTCCTCCCTGTTGGGGGGGAGACATAATTAATATGGCATAATTGCCAGAACAAAGCCACTGGAAATTTTTGTTTCTCTCAAATTATTTTTAAGGTTAAAGTTCAAGGTCAAAGGTAATGGTGTCTAATGAGAGCCTTTGTCTAATGTAAACTTTATGTGAAATATCAAAGCTCCATTCCTGATATATGATCTAAAGTTTTAGTCAACTGCTATCAGACATTACTACAAGTAGTAGCTTTAAAATCATTAAATTAATCAAAACAGGTATGATTCAACTTTAATAACGTTTATTCAGCAGTTAGTCTATATCACAGACTCCAATAGACAAATGAAATGAATTTTATCACGTTAATACTATATATAATAAATTTGTCTGGAGAATACATTGAATGCCAAATATTTGTTACGATGAATGAAGGACAATTAAAACAAGGTACACTTATCGTCTATGACCTGAGATTAATTTCTCATTCCAGATGAATATGCCCAAATGGCGCAAGGTGCATTCCCTTCCTATGCCCTGATCAAGGTTTACAATACTGTCAATCATAGAAGCTAAAGTCAAATGATTCAAATACCTTGGTATCAAAGGACACACAAGCTATCTAGCTTTAAAGATATTACAGAGCAAAAACAGTAAACCAACCTGTGTGTAAGAATAGAATATTTTTGCCCTTAAATCGTTGTGGGTTATTTTGAAGTTCTAGCACCAATCCCCTGGCTGCCTTCCCTGAATACACAGGATCTAACATAATACCAGTGGTGCTGCCAACCTCAAGAATAAAGTCTGAAATACAAACACATATACATAAACAAGTACAGATAAGTACCTAAACATGTATTATTAAGTTTGCTTGAACATCAATGCTTTCAGATATCAGAATGAAAAAAATGTCGGCATTTTTGTCAATAAAACAGTTGTAATATAAAAAGTAGGTCATAATCCGAGGTCAAGGTCTCAAGGTCAAAATTCTCTTATCAATGGGAAAGTCTTGTCATGTGAAAATTGAAAGCCCATTCACTTTAAAACATTCAAAATTTATAACTAAGGTTAAAGTTTTTTTTAAAGTAAATGTCAAACTCCGAGGTCAAGTTCATAAAGTCTAAAACTTTAATTAGTACCAAAGGAAAGATCTTGTCATAAGGAATACACATGTGAAATACATGTATGAAAGCCCTACCACCTACCATTCAAAAGTCATAAACAAGGTTAAAGTTTTTAAAAAGTATGTCAAAATCCAAGTTCAAGGTCAAAAGGTCAAAATTTTTGGTATCCATGGAAAAGTCTTGTCACAAGGAAGACACAAGTGAAATTACTAAACATTTAAAAGTTAGAGCCAAGGTTAAAGTTTTTTCAAAAGAAGGTCAAACTCAGAGGTCAAAGTTGAAATTTTGGTATCAATGGAAAGGTCTTGTTACAAGAAATACACATGTGAAATATGAAAGCCCTATCACCTATAGCTACCATTCAAATATTATGGCCAAGGTTAAAGTTTTTGCAGACAAACAGACAGACAAACAGACCAAAAACTTTATGCCCCCTAATCTCTGATTACAGGGGCATAAAAGATAAATTTCTTACTCACAACAGCTACAAAATTTAATCACATTATGGAAGACAATCAGTCTTTTTTAGTCTTTTTAATGACAAGCATAAAATAAAAATATTTTCTTTGAAATTATGAAGTTACATCTTTTGTTGCATTAAGTAGCTGTTCTTACATGTATAATCATGTTTTTTAGAAAGAAAGAAACTGATTGCACATTGTGTTTACCTATTTCCTCTTGCGTAGATATACCATATCCCTTGCCCTTGTGACCCTCAATAACATCCAGAATCTGATGTGACCGTACATCAATCATTCCGACAGTGTCCAGTGTATGGTCCACATGGTCATGGAAATATTTGGCATCATCACATACGATTATTGCATGACATCTACATTAAAAAAGATAAATTTGTAATGGGATTCTTAATCAGTTTGTCATTTTGAACTTATAGAATTTACATAAATAACATAAAGATGAAAAATTTTAAGATAGCTTTACATGTATATGTATGTACAGTAATTGAACAAGAGAAGTTTTAAGTATTAACATTTCCATTTACTTGAGTTTGGCACCAGTAAGATGGTTGGCTATACTGAGACCAGCGGCTGTACCACCACTACCACAAGCAAACACTATGTCTGTGAAATGTTCCTGTATTCCCTGTAAATAACAAAGAACAGATAAATAGACTGCATCACCATTTACGATCAGGGACACAAGAATAAAACTGCATGGAGTTTCCAGGATTTGCTTGCAACACAACAAGACTTGCCAATAGCTGATTTTCCAGTAGATTTATTGGGCGGACAGACACCAGACATCACAAACTTTAGCTGTTTTCATTGTGACGTCAAAATAGAAAACACGACAACGCATGAAGTCAGTGTGATTTAATATGACGTCACATTTCAAAATTTTGCCAAATGATGTGATGTCTGGTGTCTGTGCATATAAAATCAAGGTTTAAACCGGTCATAAATATTTTCTGGAAAATCGACTCTTCATGGATGAAAGCAATTTATATTATAAAGCATTGCATAGATGAACAACTTTACACAGTCCTTTTATAGATATAGCTGTTCTCTTACCTGAGATAGCATTTCTTGAAACACTGTAATATAACCAAACAACCCTATCTCATTGGATCCTCCCACAGGTATAAGACACGCCTCCTCCCCTGATTCACTCCTACAAGGACATGGCACGCCTTTTTATAGCTGCCAATATTGTATACATATATATTACGCATTTACCCCTTTGTGCTCTATATATGTTTCGCATCTAGATATACAAATTTAAGGTTGGGAAAAAACATGATTATTCTGTCTTTTAAATTTTAGGTTTATGTCTCTTTAGTGACAGAGTCAGTGATATAAAGGCATTGTGACATAATTTAATTCCTTTAAAATGTCAAACTGAAAACCTTGTTGCCATTCATTTTATGCTCGTTTCAAAAGAATTTGATGATTTCACTTTGAGTTGACGACAGATATCAGCACAAATACATGTAGTAGTTTTAAAGATTTTACACTTTGAAAAACTGATTACAGCAGATTTCAATACTTCCGTTGACCATGCTAAAACTTAAAAGTTTGTCAAATACAAGCTCACTTGAGAGATGCAGCTAGCTGTTCCATGCGAGGCTTAAGCTCCTCCTCGTACGGTGAAAATTTAGGAACAATGTACATTTTAGCTCCACACAGTCTGTTCAGAAGTAAATTTCCTTCACAGCCTACAGAGTCTGGATCCTGAGCAAAACAGTCAAAAACAATTATACATGCACATTCAATTCTTATAAATTTATACTGGCTATCAAATTTACTGCTTTTTAATGATATTTGCTCTAATTAGGTTCATCATAAGGGAAATTATGACATTTGTTTTGTTATTGAACATAAGAAGTATTACATATACATGTATGTGATTGCTAAATTTACATTTTTAAAAATTTATAAACATGTTAATTCAAAGGCTGTATTTCAGACCTGCACCAGTTAATACATGTATGTAAGTGCAAGCATGTTGATGACACGTTTTCTAAAAATCTGACCAAATAAATGTATCCATAATAATAGGTTTTTTTTTTTTTTTTAAACTGGTACTGATAGACCAAACTTTGGCGAGGGATGAGGACAAACTAACAACCTACAAGTAACAAACCTTAAGATCAGTTCTGAGTAGTAGATGTGTCTGTAAGCCTAGCTGTCTGGCAGCCACAGCTGTAGCTCTGCAGTGATTTGATTGGATACCTCCACATGTAATCACATGTCTACATTTCCTTTGTACAGCATCTGCCAACAGAAACTCAAGCTTCCTCACCTACAATATAAACAAGAGGCCAAAGTGGACCCTTAATGCTCATATGAGGACCAGCTTCCTCAACTAAAATATAAACAAGAGGCAAAAGTGGGCCCTTAATGTTCACATGAGGACCAGATTCTTCACCTACGATATAAACAAGAGGCCAAAGTGGACCCTTAATGCTCACATAAGGACCAGCTTCCTCAACTAAAATATAAACAAGAGGCAAAAGTGGGCACTAAATGTTCACATGAGGACCAGATTCCTTGACTTCAATATATACAAGAGACCACAGTGGACCCTTAATGCTCACATAAGGACCAGCTTCCTCAATACCAACAAGAGGCAAAATTGGACCCTTAATGCTCACATGAGGACCAACTTCCTTGACTTCAATATGAACAAGAGGCCAAAGTGGACCATTAATGCTCATATGAGGACAAGCTTCTTCACCTACAATATAAACAAGAGGCCAAAGTGGACCCTTAATACTCACATGAGGACCAGCTTCCTCAACTAAAGTATAAACAAGAGGCCAAAGTGGACCCTTAATGCTCATATGAGGACAAGCTTCTTCACCTACAATATAAACAAGAGGCCAAAGTGGACCCTTAATGTTCACATGAGGACCAGCTTCCTCAACTAAAATACAAACAAGAGGCCAAAGTGGACCCTTAATACTCACATGAGGACCAGCTTTCTCAACTAAAGTATAAACAAGAGGCCAAAGTGGACCCTTAATGCTCATATGAGGACAAGCTTCTTCACCTACAATATAAACAAGAGGCCAAAGTGGACCCTTAATGTTCACATGAGGACCAGCTTCCTCAACTAAAATACAAACAAGAGGCCAAAGTGGAGCCTTAATGCTCACATGAGAACCAGCTTCCTCACCTACAATATAAACAAGAGGCCAAAGTGGACCCTTAATACTCACACGAGGACCAGTTTCTTCACCTACAATATAAACAAGAGGCCAAAGTGGACCCTAAATGCTCACTTGAGGACCAGCTTCCTCAACTAAAATATAAACAAGAGGCAAAAGTGGACCCTTAATGCTCACATGAGGACCAGATTCCTCGACTTCAATATAAACAAGAGACCACAGTGGACCCTTAATGCTCACATAAAGACCAGCTTCCTCAACTAAAATATATCTAATAATATTGCACTTGCCGAGTTAGTAACATTTCAGATTTGTCAACGTAAAGATTCCAATATACATGTATCCTCCCCTGTATCAATGGGTTTTTTTTTTCAGATAAACAGGTTGACTTGTTCAAGTGATTCTATTTGTCTTAATTAGATAGGTAATTACATATCTGTCGAATGAGGATAATTATGCATCTATTTTATGTCACTATCTTTTGCAGATAATTATGTATCTGTATATTGTAAATTTGTTTTCATTCGTCAAGTACCAATTTTCGTCAGTGCCTCCCATGACGAAATAACATACCAACGAGTATAAACTCTCCTAACAAAATTAATTGTAGTACTGGAAAGAACATTTGGATTTATATAGGTACAATTTACTTTTGCGTAGTTGCTGCTATACATAGGACATGTAGATATAAGGATAAAAATAATAGTCTAAGATTAAAACAACATTTCATAAAAGAGGAGTGAAACTTGAAAAGAAAGCAGCTTGTACACATAAAACTTAGGTTGAAATTCAGAAAACTAAATACATTATGAAAATAATGTACTTCTAATTACCTAGTGATACGTTATCACATTAATAAGCTAGGTGATACATACAATCATTCAATTATTTAATTGCCGATCACTAATTCACAAACAATGGCAAACACAGTGGATAGATGTATAGTTTATGACGAATTCATGTTTTTGGGATCCTTGGATGACGAATTTACGTACTGAAGTAATTGTCTTTTTTAATGAATTGACGAAAATTGGTACTGACAAAAATAAAGCAATTTACAGTATATCAGATGAAAACGAATGTTACTGTACTGTACTTAGAAGATACATGTAATATTCTACCTTTTTTTTATAGATATTAACATACAACTGTACCTGTCTTTTGCAGATTATCTACATATATGTCTTTTTTGTAGATATTAACTTACCTGTACCTGTCATTTGTAGATATCAAAATACCTGTCATTTGTAAATATTAACATACCTGTCATTTGTATATATTAACATACCTGTCTTTTGCAGATTATCTACATATCTGTCTTTTTTGTAGATATTAACATACCTGTACCTGTCATTTGTAGATATCAACATACCTGTCTTTTGTAGATATTAACATACCTGTCATTTGTAGATATTAACATACCTGTCATTTGTAGATATTAACATACCTGTACCTGTCATTTGTAGATATTAACATACCTGTCATTTGTAGATATTAACATACCTGTCTTTTGCAGATTATTAACATACCTGTCTTTTTTGTAGATATTAACATACCTGTCATTTGTAGATATTAACATACCTTTCATGTATAGATATTAACATACCTGTCATTTTTAGATATCAACATACCTGTCTGTAGATATTAACTATCCTGTATTTGTTATATCAACCTACCTGTCATTTGTAGATATCAACATACCTGTCATTTGTAGACATTGACATACCTGTATTTGTTATATTAACCTACCTTTCATTTGTTGATAAAATAACATACCTTATTACCTGACAATGTGCTCCCTGTCATATCGTCTCGTTTTATAGAGAGGTTAAAAGTATCTGCAAGTCCAGGAAGTGTCCATGAGTGAATGGGGGTGTCTGGATTTGAAAGCTAATTCAAAGAGACAATTGAAATAATTTTAAATAATATTTTACAATATATTAGTTTATTATTATTACTTTCAACAACCTTTTGTTTCATGTTATTTCCAAAACATGACGATCGAATGAAATAAGATAAAAGAAAACTTGCTGTTGTACTAAAACAATGTACCTGGCAGTGACAGACCACTCATACTACCATTTTAGCAGAGATAATACTGATAATAAGTAATTTGAAATACAAATGTACATGCAATGTAACTAAATGATGCATTATACTATAGAATGGAACAAAATATAGATGCACAACCAACTTTATTTCCTGAGAGGAAACTATTGAAGTGGTAGTGTGTTGCTTTTCGCATGAATTGGTGAAAAAAAGACGACATAATGCATGATGTCAAAATGCCATAGCTCTACAGAAAAATACTGCTATACCTGTTCTAACCAGTGCAAACTGAGCCCTAAATTTTAAGGTATCTTCTTCATAACTTGTGTTTTTGTTTATGCAACATGCAGCAAGTGCATTTGTTGTATGTAATGTCACTAAAATGAAGTATTACATGTACGATTAAGAGGGCAAAGAGGGCATGGCTGCATTGCAAAGTGTCAGTTTTATTTTATGTATACTTTATTATCAAAGGTATTACCAAAGGAATCTTCGTGTGAAATATCAAGGCCTTAGCTAACCTTACAGTTTCAGAGCTAAAGCTAATTTCAATCTTTTTGGAGTGTAGGTCAAATTCAAGGTCAAGGTCACAAAGACTCAGAATATGTATGCAACACTGCTTAAAGTTCCAAAGTTGGTAAAATGGTTCAACCAAGGTAATATAGTACAGTGGTCCCTCTATTTGTGACCACTCTCACCAAAGACCACTCCCCTTACGTGACCATAATTCATTAGCATTTTTCAATGTTAAAAAAAACCCTATAAGAGACCACCTCCCTTACCCAACCAAAGACCGCTTTTTCAACCCAAACTCTATCAAAATATAAGAAAATTCACCCTCATGAGCAACCATGCATGCATGTTTACATAATATAATTAATACGTCTTTAATCTTCCAACTTTAATTACTCCAGGTTAATAGACTAGCAGTTACTGGTAATTAAGAATGTACATGGGCCAGGCAAATAAGTCAATAACAGGCCCTTAAATAGTAAATAACAGGCCCTTAATTAATGTGTATATTTATATATGGCTTTCATATTTCACATGTGTATTCCTTGTGACAAGACCTTTCCATGGATACCAAAATTTTTGACCTTGTGATGTTGACCTTGGAATTTGACCTAATTTCGAAAATTTAAACTTTAGCCATAACTTTTGAATGGTTAGTGATAGGGCTTTCATATTTCAAATATGAATTCCATGTGGCAAGACGTTTCCAAGGATACTACATTTGACCTTGTGACCTTGACCTCAAATGTGAACTACTTTTCATCTGTTTTACTGACAAAGATGCCAATGGGGGCATTCGTGTTTCACAAACACAGGTTTTATTTAATCATGTAAAAGGAGGAATGTCATAGATTAAATATTTTACATGTATCTTCAAAATTTCTTTATTCTTTTAGAATCAACTATCAGTAAATGCAAGATAGTAGCAGATATTTATTCCTGTATATACTAAAAAGATGTAAACAAATTGTACTAGTCAGATAGACTACTCAAACTCAAAATCTCCCCAAGAAAGACCACCTCCATTATAAGACCACAAATCCACTGATCCACTGCATTTGTGGTGGTCTTATAAATGAGGGAACAATGTAATTTTGAAATATAGGTCAAACTTCAAAGGCAAGGTCGAAAGTCAAGGTCTCATATGTTAGGTCTTGTTCAAGGAATCCAAGTCAATAGAAATATGGAACCTTACCTAGCGATACTTAATAAGGTTATCGCGATTCAAGGATATAGTCATGCAAGGTTAAGGTTTTGAGATTAAGTAGGTCAAACTTTACATGCAAGTTCTAGGTCAAAAGTTCAAAGGTTAATGAAGGTAAACTAAAAATAGATTAAATATGTAATTTTCTCCCTGTTGACTTCAACATTATCTAAAGGTCAAAGTTGTTGTATCAAAGTCAGAGCTATCCTGATGTATCGTGGTATAGTCACTTAAACAGTGGTGGATCCAGTGCCCCTTTGCCTGCGGGCCAAGGGGAAAATTTTGCTAATGGTTTTACTGAAAATGGGCCAAAATATACCTGTTTTTTATTTTTTCAAAAAAAATTTTGAAAATTTTGAAAATTTTATCCCAAATCCTTGATTTGTAGATTACAATTCTCTACAAAATTGAGACTATTTTTTCATAAGAAATTACTCTCAATATTAAGGAACTGCAAAAATTTTAGTTGTGACCTGAATCCATCTTTCAACACATGTTCAAGGTTAAAAAAAAAAGTCTCATTGATAGATGTGGAAGAAGTTTAGTTTATAATTAAGTCAAATGCGCAAATGCTGAACACGTCACTTAAAAACCTGTCCTATCATTCTGAATTTTCTGAAAAAAAAAGAACATAAGCAGTTGGACGCATTTTTCATTTGATAACACCTCAGAATAGATACTACTAAAATATGAAGCCACGCTAGCTTTTGACGAAAAAGCTTTTAAAATATCTAGCTCACAGATTTCATGACTGGTGGACTCATCTTTGAATCATATCTTAATGACTTAAAGTACCACTGATGTCAGGATTCATTTCCGGAACATGCATGTCAAAAAGACTTGTTACCTTATCCTCAAGGTTGCTATGTATATAAGCCTTGCCTCTCTGACCTGTCTCAGACTTTACCTAAAGAAATTGGTATTTTTGCTAAAAATAGATGGCGATCGATATTTGAAGTAAAATGTAAAACTGTGGGAGACAATCTTAAGTGTACACTGCTATTTACCATAAATTTCACAGAAAATCTCTCTCCCTCTCTCTGAAAATCGTGCACATTTTTTTTTCTAACTTTGTGGTGTGCACTCCATTGCGTGCTGGCATATATAGGCAGCTTAATTAGTAACGCCCCTGAAACCAAAATTATTGACACAGACGATGAGACAGAATATGGGTATACCGAGACAGACAGACTTTGCCGTTTAATAGGCTGCATGGTTTTGCTTCGCAATCTGGCAAATAATTTAGATTAGAAAAGAACAGATTTATAGAACTATATACCCTCATCGGATGTAACTAACTGCTTAATGAGTGAACAACATTAATTTAACATATAAATCATAGATCACCTGAATTCTAAACTTTGGAATTTTTCGCAGACATTGTGCCCATTTAGGAGGAACATATGCTATAAGTTTTGACATGCTATCCATCTTATGGTTTCAAAATGAAATGTCCATCCCTGTTTCTTTGCATTGCTCTGTCATGTCAGCAAAGATAACAGCTGTTACGAACGATAACTCGTGTCATGTGGAAAAAAATGAACCTAGGGCGTAGTAAAAGTTCAAGATTATGAAGTATCTGTTTGTCCTGCGAAAAGAGTAAAACTATTTTTAAAAATCAAATTTTCTTTCTCCTCTAGCTTCTGTGTGGTCTTATCAATGCAACAAAAATTCCATTCCAGTTGAGGTGTGTGAAGGTCAAGATATGAAAAGAGATCCAGTACAAAGAAATCGATATTTTGCCGTATGCCTTCTCTTGGACGTGTAAACATATTTCGCGCCGATGCATCAAAGAAACACAGATGATCAAAGGACAGTAGAATAAAAAAGAAGTTGAATTAATTGAACATAAACATGGAGGACATTGAAATGGAAAAAATAGATATGTCTTTAGGTAAGATTAACTGAAGTTTGCATAGTTTTAGTCCAAAATTCCTCTGTTTACATTTTAGTCTAACCTGGTCTAACGCCAGTCCACAAAACAGTCCGTCCACATGTAAAATCGACCCTTCCCCAGATAATGTGTTCACAAATAGCTATATGGTACAATGAAAATGTTGGAAATGTACAGAGAAAACTTTGGAAAGGGAGGGGGGGCAATGCTTTATTAAAAGTTTATATGATTTTTCTGTTTTCCAGTGGCAATGATTGAGATGGGGAACATGAGATATCTGCCGTTGTGCATGAGATTTGACCCTGTGACATTGACCTTCACTCTATGCAACATTTTATGTTAAGAAGTTTTGAAAGCAAATTTCTTTTATACTATTAATGGTAGGCCTTTCATATTTTATACTAGCAACAACCACGGGTTTTATAAATAAATAATTTTTTTCATCAATATTACTTTTCTTATATGGAAAGAGTATGCTGAGTTCAAATCTGTAATCTGTTTTATTGTATCTTTTATATGTAAAAAGTTATTTGACATTTAACATACCCACCCCGCAACCTAATTTAAAACGAAAATGCACAACTTTTATAGAAAAAACGTCACAACTCATTTTCTTTACAGGGATGCTGATTATGGACTATATTTTGTTCATTTTAACCTATTTCAGGTATGCTGATTTCAAAAATGACAAGAGTTCTTTTCTATCATTGACCAAATAGCTGTAATTTAGACTTAAAGATGGTTACCCCCTATATTTGCATTGCGAAAATTTGCAAATTATGACTTGATTTGTCATAATACTTTGTTAAAAATACATTTATCACATGTATTTACCAATATAACAAAAAAGGAAAACATTTGAAGATAATAGACAAGTTATATTTACAAATCAAAAGCTATCCACATGGTCAAATCAACAGTCGGACAGATATACAGGAGAACCATTGGCGTCATTAATAGTACCATGTTTGAAATAAGCTGTCAAACATGTACATGTAGATCTAGCTACCCAATGCATATAATCATACTTAATTTCTCAGCCCACCCAGTGAACATTAGAAAATAAAACCAAGAATTGTTCTTAATGTCTATAAGATAATAAGTAAATTGTCAATCTTGAACATGAACCTTGTATACATTGTGAGAATTTTGAGAAAAAAAGAAAGAAAATTCTACACATATTTAATGTATGGTTTTAATTTGAACAACTTTCACATGCTGAATATTGGTACATATCCTACAAGGAAATATTCCCTATTGTTTCAATATTATATCTAAGACATTGCTTGAACTGAGCTCTGGGCTCCTCTTCTCACACACAAAGATGTTATTGTGTTTAATGTAAAAAAATAACAGTGAGAGATCGATGCATTTACCTAAATATCCTAAACTGACAAAAGGAGATGTTTTAATTTGGTGTGATGAATGTACTTTCCCTTAAAAAAACTTCAGATTAATCACTCCAAATATTTTAAGAATTGTTATATCATGGTACAAAACTTGCTAAATTTATCTGTAAATAAAACTCCTAGTAATCACTGTCCAACCCCCCCCCCCCCCCCTCTACCATACCCCCATTTCCAAGGCTAACCCCACAGACCATTAATGCATGTAGTTAATCCAAGGAGGATAACTAATGCCATGAACAGATAGATCTAAGATAAAAATCCAGATGTACAAAGTCTTTGATAAAGTGAGAAGTGGAAAAGTCAGCATTTACAATTACATGTTTATGTGGTAATATTATTACAGGACCAGGGTATCCCATTCCCTATCTAGGTCAGATTTATCTGTATTAAAATTAGTACTACAGGTATATAGTACACTATTAATATTGTTGTAAGACCTGTGTTCAATTTGCACAGAGTGACAGAAACATTTTTACTTAGCTACATCCTGAAAATAGGGTAGTTTTAATGTAAGAAATACATGGTACATGTATTTATATCATAACTAATGAAAATCATCAATTCATATTTGATGTAGAATGTGGATCCAGTAAGATGGGACTGTAATTTCAATGGAAACTGAGGAGCTTCTTTAATTTTTGTCTAGCGCAACAGGTTGCGCTAGACAAAAATTAAAGACGCTCCTCAGTTTCCATTGAAATTAATGGGACTGGGGGGGGGGGGGGGGGGGGGGGGGGGGGTTCCAATATATGGTTTTGAGAAAAAAAAATTGATGGGAAAATCATATTTTTTTTTGCACATTTCTTGACTTCCCCTTCATCAGACCCCACTAGATCCACGCTTTTATATGTTATACATTTTCTTAACTTTATTCAGAAATAAATTACTCGAAGTAGAAGCTGTTTTCGCTTGATTGTACAAAATGTACATGCGTAAATTGAAACGTATATTGTTGTAAACAAAATAGAGTTATCGTTCTTGATACTGACTTGTGATGGAAATCGGCGAAGTTTGGAGTGAATACGGGTATATACCATGGAAAATCTTTATGAATTATTATTATGGATAAATATGCAATCATTTAATCCCGCTCAGTACCCGGTATACGATCGTTATCACGAATTTTGACAGCTCTGAATATTTCAATTCCTTCCCGCGATATGTAAATCACTTGGAAATTCCCTTATTTATTCATATACCAAAGGGTCAAAGTATCAAGCTTTGATGTCATAGGTTTTTCGGAACAAAAACTGCTAGATTTATCCATAACGGCCCGTAAAAGATACCGAGGCGAGTCGAGACGTTTTTGGCGGACATACTGAATCAATGTCACGTTGCGCCCTCTAGCGAGCGTGGTTGTTGCTATTTATACACACATTTGCCATAAAGAGTACTACATTTTGGTACCGTGACTTTTGACCCTGTGACCTTGTGACCTTGACCTTCATCCTATACAACATTTTATATTAAGTTTTGAAAGCAGATTTCTTTTATACTATAAATGGTAGGCCTTTCATATTTCATACATACATTCATCATAAAGAGTACTACATTTTGGTAGCATGACTTTTGATCATGTGACCTTGACCTTGTACAACATTTTATATCAAGATGTTTTGAAAGAAGATTTCTTTTTTACTATAAATAGTAGGCCTTTCATCAATATTTCATACACACATTCTGAATTTCACCACAAAGAGTACTACAGTTTGGTATCATGAATTTTGACCTTGTGACCTTGACTTTGGACTTAAGTTGCAGTTTAAGTTTAATAAGAAGATCTGAAAGCAGATTTGTTGCATACTATAATAGTATAAATGGTAGGCTTTTCATGTTGCATCATAAATGGTCCCATTTATAAAAAAGTCCCGTGGGGGTATAATTCGTCCACTTTACGGCAGTTCTAGTTAACAGCTCCTTGGGCTTTTACTGCATATAATGGATTCATGTGAAATTGCAAATAAAGTTTGATATGTTGAAAAATTATTTTTTGGCCGGATTGCAAAGCAATTCCGGCCTATAGATTGACTCTGTCCGTCCATCTGTCCGTCCATCTGCCGTCAACATTTTGGTTAAAGTTTCTGGTTGAGGCAAAATCTAAGGAACTATATGCAGTAGAAACTTTATATTATACATGAAGCTTGCCCATGACAAGACCTTTCAATTTATGCCGTAACATTTGACCTAGTGACCTTGACCTTGGACTTTGACCTAGTTAAAGATTTTGGTTAAAGTTTCTGGTTGAGGCAAAATCTAAGTAACTATATGCAGTAGAAACTTTATATTATACATGAAGCTTGCCCATGACAAGACCTTTCAATTTATGCCGTAACATTTGACCTAGTGACCTTGACCTTGGACTTTGACCTAGTTAAAGATTTTGGTTAAAGTTCCTGGTTTAAGCAAAATCTATGGTACTGTATGCAGTAGAAACATTATATAAAAAAATGTAATGATCGCTGTGCGATATAAGTCCCCTACCGGTGGCATAAATTTATGTCCTGCATCTCTGTTCATCAATTCATTATCTGCAACAACAGCCAAGAGAAGTCTGAGAAACTGAATTCACGAAATTTGCTAAGTCCAAGGGACATAACTCTAGTGAAAATTAGTCAATCTACATTAAACTTGAATTTGATCTGCATCACACTATAATGTATTTACAAACAAAAAATCAGTTCATTATCTGCAATAAAAGGCATAAAAAAGTTCAGAAAACTGAAAATTTCATGAAATTTGCTACATGTAAGTCCAAGGGCCATAACTTTTGTAAAAATAGGCCAATGGAAAACAAACTCAAACTGTATACCAAAAATCAGTGCATTATTTGCAATGGAACCAAAGAAAAGTCCGGAAACTGAAATTTTCATAAAATTTACTAAGTTCAAGGGCCATAGGTCTTGTAAAATTAGGTCAATCAAAATCAAACACAATCTTGATCTGTATCACATTGAGATATATCCACATACCAAAAATGAGATTAATATATGCAACAACAGCGAAAAAAAGTCCGGAAAACTGAAATTTTCATAAAATTTGCTAAGTCCAAGGGCCATAACTCTTGTAAAATTAGGTCAATCAAAATCAAACTCAAACTTGATCTGTATCACATCGAGATATATCCACATACCAAAAATGATTTCAATATATGCAACAACAGCGAAAAAAAGTCTGGAAAACTGAAATTTTCATAAAATTTGCTAAGTCCAAGGGCCATAACTCTTGTAAAATTAGGTCAATCAAAACCAAACTCAAACTTGATCTGTATCACATTGAGGTATATCCACATACCAAAAATGAGTTCAATATATGCAACAACAGCGAAAAAAAGTCTGGAAAACTGAAATTTTCATAAAATTTGCTAAGTCCAAGGGCCATAACTCTTGTAAAATTAGGTCAATCAAAACCAAACTCAAACTTGATCTGTATCACATTGAGATATATCCACATACCAAAAATGAGTTCAATATATGCAACAACAGCGAAAAAAAGTCTGGAAAACTGAAATTTTCATAAAATTTGCTAAGTCCAAGGGCCATAACTCTTGTAAAATTAGGTCAATCAAGACCAAACTCAAACTTGATCTGTATCACATTGAGATATATCCACATACCAAAAATCAGTTCAATATATGCAACAACAGCGAAAAAAAGTCCGGAAAACTGAAAATGGGACAGACGGACAGACGGACAGACGGACGGACGGACAGACAGACAGACCGAGAGGAAACTAAGAGTCCCCTTCGGCGTTGCCGGTAGGGGACTAATTAATGAAGCTCGCCCATGACAGGACCTTTCAATTTATGCCGTAACATTTGACCTAGTGACCTTGACCTTGGACTTTGACCTACTCAAAGATTTTGGTTAAAGTTCCTGGTTTAAGCAAAATCTATGGTACTGTATGCAGTAGAAACTTTATATTATTAATGAAGCTCGCCCATGACGAGAACTTTCAATTTATGCCGTAACATTTGACCTAGTGACCTTGATCTTTGACTTTGACCTAGTTAAGGATTTTGGTTAAAGTTCCTGGTTTAAGCAAAATCTATGGAACTGTACGCAGTAGAAACTTTATTTGATACATGTAGGTTGCCTCTGACAAAACCTTTCAATTTATGCTGTATTATTTGACCTATTGACCTTGACCCAGTTAGTGACAAAAACTTACTTTGCAATCCGGCCATACCGTCTTTAGCGGTGTTTTATTTATACATGTAAGTATCAATGTTTCTGTCTTTTATGTGATAGACTATTCCTTTTCGTATCATTATTCATATGTACCGGTAATACAGCCCATTGCAAAGAAGGAGCACCAAGTTAGCGTTTGAGTGAACGCTTTTCAGAACAGCGCTGTCAAAGTATTCTAACGGTAATCATACCTGGTAATGACAAGGACTGGGCATCCAAGCAATCGCGCGTGACATTTAACGGAGAGATTTGTTGAATAGCACAATATGCGAAATAATGCTAAATCTTTGCTTTATAATCAGTTTTTGGTAAATATTGATATTGTAAATATTGATGGATGCTCACTCCTCCCGGGCACCTGGTTCTGCCTCCATTCGGGAGTTCGCGATTGCCTTGTTAATGGAGACTTGCGCAATTATACCATATTCCTAAAAAGAAAAAGGCGCTCGATGCCAAATACCCTCAATGACATCCGCCCCTTACATTTCTCTTACAACAAAAAGGCGGATATCGAGCGCCTGTGTGTTAGAATAAATTCTGACATGTCCATCTAGTCGAGACATAGGACAGACTTGTTTGTTTATGCGTTTGATATTCCTTTATCCCAAAAGAAAGAAGTTTGATAAGACATTATATGTGGAAATTTATTTAATCATATTGGATATAAATTGAATCTTTCCATTTCCGATGAAAAAAAAAACAAAAAACAAAAATATCCATTAATTAATAAAAAGAACCCCCCCCCAAAAAAAAAGAGAGAGACAAATCAACGACAGACAGTCATGTTAGTTCTGGTATCAAACTACTAATCAAATTCAATCTCAAATTGAAACTCCGTCCATTTATCTTGTGGACTACATTGTACCCTATTTGATGAAAACAAAACTTTAAGTCAAATTTTAGAATCCTCTTAAAAGTGTTAAGTCCAGATCAGAAATGATAAAAGTTATATGTCATTCCAGGGGTTACTTGACATTGTATCGAAATTTGGCTCAAGTGGTATAGTTGTATTAAGCTGACGGGAATCATCAGGAAATGTATCGCTTTCGCCTGCAGTTGTGAGCTGCTGAACAGACGGGCTGTTTGTCCCAAGTCCAGCTGCAGGCTCGTATGGAGCGCTGTTTGGACAGCCTAAAGCTGCGGTGGCTGCTCCGCGCGCGATAGTAGATGGTTGAGCCATGGGAGGATAGGCCCAAATGTACTGATATGGGGATAGTCCAGACATAGGAAATGAGGTCATCGGTATATTGGGAATTTGAGGAAACTGTACATTATGAACAGGGTTTGCCTCTAATAATTGGCGAACTGGATTCGATACTTTCTGCTTGGGAACGTGTCGTTCTTCGAAAATTTTGATTATTTCCTGCCATTTATTTGATTCATTTTCAATGTTAGTGGGGATAATACCCTTATAATGCTTTCTAAGGATAGCTGTGTCGGCCAGAATTAGACGGGACCTCTCCTTATATCCATCAAAAAGATATTTTCCTTGATTGGAATTGATCAAAAATGGTTTTATCTTTGCCTCAAAACTTTGATTTACAATTTCTTCCATTTTGATTTTAGCGTCTAATTCAGCTTTGAGCTTTTTCATCAGACCTTCAGCTTTATCCCTAGCAGAAGTCAGCTCCTTAAGTTCGAGCTTTGCGTTCTCGTGAGAAGCGAGATTTCCACAAATTCGTACATCGTCACACTGTGTAGCTTTGCAAGTACGCTTATTGTGCGATTTTGAAATGCGCAAATGACAGTTTCCGCAAAGAGGAATGGTTTTATCTTCTGCAACCCTTACACTGTACTGATCTTGCAGAGATTGCACTTTAGCGCATAGCTCCTCATATTCAAACTTCTGATTCTTATATTCGTCATCTTTGATCTTTATGTCTAATTGTATCGGACTTAAGGTATTCGACCCCTAATGCATTTTCAATGATAAATTCCAGAGATAAGAAATTTCGTTCTCTTCTAAATGAATGATACACATACTTTTCTAGCTAAATTTAGGGATTACACTTCTCACACAGTGACCTACTCCGTCATCCCGAAGATTCCCGATCATGAAATCATCGGCATTTGTCGGGAAATTATGAAAATGTGCATAAATTTTTACCGGAAGTACTCTATTAGGGTGCGGGATCCTTAAATAAGCTTGTGCATTATTAAAGTTAAGGCCTTTCCTCGCAGGCGTGGTTAAATTGTGTGATACACGTATGTCGGAAGACTTGTTGCTGACCATTGGCGAGCCTTCAAAGACTTTTACACTGATCCGCGGATTAGGCCCGAACTTAGAGTCATAAACTGCTGCACCCAAAAATTTCGAAAAAGTTTTCTCGCCAGCATCGACCCAATCACCCTGATCATCGCGAAATGTAATCTTCATCATTTCTGCATGCATGTTCTGAAGGGCAGGAACTTCGTTCCGAAGTTTACTGCAAAATCCCCAAAATCCAAAATTCTGAAGTTCCATCATTTCAAATTCCACATACATGCAACGTTCTCTGCCATGCGACTGAAAATGAACCTTAACGTCCAGCCTAGTAGCATCTACTATGTTCGCCATAACGTAAATTTTAAGCTTTATTCCTTAAAAGTTAAACGATCTGCAGGAATACATCATGTACGCCCAGCAAATGAAGTTCTCAAATTCAGGTGCGGATGTAAGTTCGTGGGAAGAAGATTTTTATCAATGTAAATATACATGGGCCCCTGTTCATATTTCCCCTTTATTTGCCACTGAAAGATAATCCCTTAATAGACGCGGCAATAAAATTTTACACAAAACGAAACAACACCACAGCGGAATTTAAATATCGATACATCGGTCAAACTTCCTGTCATGTAATTATTATGGTCAATTTATCACAGCATGAGGTCATGTAGATCTTTATCATACATGTATGGTACATGTACATCTATATATATATATTGATAGTTTACGTACACTGTTACTGTTAAGGTACACATGTCCGCTCAACAAGAAATGGAAATGTCAAAATCCAAAAAGGGAAGATTATACAAATTTGGAACAAGCCTTAGTGCTGATTTTCGATTAAATATTATTTCAAAATTAAAAGACTATGGTGCAAATGATGATACAGGGAGTATACCGCGGGGAATTAAAGCTAAGGTATCAAAAGAATTATTGATTGATAAAAATTGTGTAACAAGAGCATGGTTGTCTTGGATAAATGACAAAAACGTTGAATCAAAACCTAAAGGACCAACCAAAGGGTCTACAATGTCGCTGGATCAAAATGATTTACATTACATTGAATTCTTAAAAAGGGAAAGACCATCTATTTCTTTGAGAGAAATACATAATAAACTTTTGGAAAATTGCAATAAAATTATTCATGAATCAACGATATCTCGTGCTTTAAAACAAAATCTACCAGCAGGTGAATTTACACGAAAACGATTGTGCAAACCAGCTAGAGAACGTTTCACAAGTGATAATCTGAAATATACCGAGGCTCTCATGTACTATTTATCACAGAAAGATGTTCATCGTATCAAATATTTCGACGAAGCTGGATTTAATTCTCGCGACTGTAGTCCTATATATGGACATGCACTACGGGGTGAAAGAGCCGTAGAAGTTAGTTCAAAAGCCAAATCTACCAATTTAACACTTAACCTCATGATCGGGGTAAACGGCGTGGTTCATTGTAATATTGTTGATGGTGCTACTGATACTATCCAGTATTTAAACTTTTTTGACCAAGCTATAGACTCCTATACGGATGAGGGATACCACGCCTTGGTTCCCGGGGATATAGTAGTCGTTGATAATGCGCCAGTTCATCGTTACAGTGGCGGAAATGCGCTCTCTGTGTTTTTAGATCAATTTGGGATCGAATATGTATTTACACCTACTTACTCGCCAGATCTTAATCCCGTGGAAAATGTTTTCAGCAAAATTAGACAAATCATGCAACGAAATGAATTTAAACAATTGATTGAAACTAATCTAGAATATGCAATTTTCAAAAGCGTGTCACAAATTTCTCCAGTTGATTGTAAAAGTTACTACACGAATCTCGGATATCTGAGTATGTAATTGTGAATTATTTTGTTGTGAATATTGCTAAGGCCACTTCTTGTTTTTATTCTGTTTTGCGTCCTTTTGAAATTGAGAAAGCTACCAGCCAGCAAGGTAGAAAAACAAACAAGCATATAAAACAAGGTTCCAATTTCATATAATGTGACTATGAAATCCGACAGAAACTTATTCATTTGATTTGTATTAACATATTTTAGTTCACAAAAGAATGATAGATATAATGCAATGTCTTGAATTATAACAGTGCTTTTTGGTTACTACATGGAAAAAGATAAATCTAACAATTTATCTTCGATTTTTGTAGAAAACACATTTAATTTTCACAGTTTCATTATTTTAATTTTGTTTTGTTTTATGACTGGGCTTAAAACCTACCAGGCAGTACCAGCACGAGGACGCAAAACAGAAAATAACAAAGAAATGGCATATGCATTTATATTTGTTCGGTCACCTGTTACATCCTTTCTAATGCACATATATTTGCTATTCTGAAGCAATTCAATCATTTCATTAAATTGTATATAACACTGAAAGAGCAAGAAAAAAATAAATATCATTCAAATCCTAATAGCACTTTCTGTTCGTTACTTTAGCGGTTGATCAGGTGACACAATATAGACCCGTTATACTCAGATTAGAGAACGGACAGGTGAGATCATTTTCCGCTTGAACCGGCAAGATAATTGTTGATTGAATCGCTCATATGGTGCTCGTTCTCTGCAAATGGCTGTACCTGCACAAATATAGACTATTATGATGTAATACACGTACCAAGAGTTGTGCCAATTATCTCCGACGTCAGCAACATCGTCGCCAGACCTTTCTGATTACAATAATTGATTATGATTTTGATAATTCATTTTATTAATTGGGAAATATAAAACATTATCAGAATGAAATATTTGCATTGTTAAACCAAATTGTTGCTAGAGAAACAGTTCATACGTGGTACTAACAATTTAAGTCAACTGATATCTCTTTGACTCAGGTCAGTATGCATACTCTTGTGAAACATTTTGCTGAGTTTCCATAAAATTTGCTGTCAATAAAAAGTAAGTTATGGATAAATCATGAAATATTTTACAGTTTTGCAGTGTATTATAAGAATCCGATTATAATCAATAATCAATTGAAAGGCTTATCCGATTAATTGATTTTTATTGTTCCATCAGATTCCCAAAACTACATGTACATGTACCTGTACAAATTTTGACTATTCGTTTCATATCATGTTCCTTTGGGTCTGACCTACTGTAATCATGCTAATTGTTTGCCACTTGTTCACCAAATGTTTTTTGTGTTTAATTTGATATTATATCAATGTATTCATTATTTATGTTACACTATTACCATGATTACATGTTATGGTAATAAAGTATATCTTATCTTATTCATTAAACCATGATTTATGTACAATGCAGTTTGTGAAACTGAATAGATGATTTTCTTAGATTCATAAGGCGGACAGACATCACAAAATTCATTGTGACGTCAAAATAAAAGGCATGGCAACACATCAAGGAGCTTCAAGACGGTGCGATCAGATGTGACGTTACAATGGAAAAATTTGCCAAATGATGTGTAGTGTGTCTGTGCATATAAAATCAAGGTTTAAAATGGTCAAAGATATTTTCTGGAAAATGGATTATTTTACAGTGATTTGGAAGGGCAAGGGCCATGCACCATGATAGTCCTATTAATTTGCAAAATGGCCTATTGAAGTCTGAGTATTTGGCCCATTGAAATTTGAGAACATCATGTAAAATGGCCCATTCATGAAATTTCCTGTCCAGTTACTGCTTTTAAAGTCTTACAGGTATTCGGTCTATGGTGATTTCACTGTTAACTTCGCATGCTGCAATGTACTTTGATGTCCTGCTGTTTCTTGATGAGATCAAAGTTGAAAAGTTTACATATGTGTATTGCAATGGGAGCTACTGGTAAAGTGTCAATTATTGTATGGGTACATTTAGTATAGCTTTAACTGAAATGAAACTAATTATGTCTCCCCCCAACGGGGAGGAGACATATTGGTTTTGCCTTCGTCGTCCGTCTGTCTGTCTGTCTGTCCGTCTGTCACACATCGTGTCCGGGCTATATCTCCTGAACCGTTTGCCCGATTACTTTCATATTTTAGTATGTTGTTGCTTATGACCCGAAGGTTTCACATCACCTTGACCCAAGGTCATGTGACCAAGGTCAAGGTCACTTAATGCATTTTAATGAAATTATGCATACATTCCTGTCCGGGCTATATCTCTTGAACCGTTTGCCGGATCACTTTCATATTTTAGTATGTTGTTGCTTATGACCCGAAGGTTTCACATCACCTTGACCCAAGGTCATGTGACCAAGGTCAAGGTCACTTAGTCAATTTTTAATGAAATTATGCATACATTACTGTCCGGGCTATATCTCTTGAACCGTTTGCCGGATCACTTTCAATAATTTAGTATGTTTTTGCTTATGACCCAAAGATTTCACATCACCTTGAATCAAGGTCAAGGTCACTTAGTGCATTTTTAAAGAAATTATGAATACATTCCTGTCCGGGCTATATCTCTTGAACCGTTTACCGGATCACTTTCATATTTTAGTATATTGTTGCTTATGACCCAAAGATTTCATATCACCTTGACCAAAGGTCATGTGACCAAGGTCAAGGTCACTTAGTCAATTTTTAATGAAATTATGCATACACTCCTGTCCGGGCTAGATCTCTTGAACTGTTTGCCGGATCACTTTCATATTTTAGTATGTTGTTGCTTATGACCCGAAGGTTTTGCATCACCTTGACCCAAGGTCATGTGACCAAGGTCAAGGTCACTTACTGCATGTTTAAAGAAATTATGAATACATTCCTGTCTGGGCTATATCTCTTGAACCGTTTGCCGGATCACTTTCATATTTTAGTATGTTTTTGCTTAAGACCCAAAGATTTCACATCACCTTGACCCAAGGTCATGTGACCAAGGTCAAGGTCACTTAGTGCATTTTTAATGAAATTATGCATACATTCATGTCCAGGCTAGATCTCTTGAACCATTTGCCGGATCACTTTCATATTTTAGTATGTTGTTGCTTATGACCCGAAGGTTTTGCATCACCTTGACCCAAGGTCATGTGACCAAGGTCAAGGTCATGTAGTACAATTTTTATGAAATTGTACATGCATTCCTGTTCGGGCTATATCTCTTGAACCGTTTGCACGATTGCTTTATATTTTAGTATGTTGTTGCTTATTACCTGAAGGTTTCACATCACGTTGACTCAAGATCATGTGACCAAGGTCAAGGTCAATTACCCGGTAGTATACATGTATTTTAAATGAAATTGTATTTGTTATGTGTATTATGTCCAGGCTTAATCTTTTGAACTGTAATCGGATCATTTGATATTTTAGTATGATGGTGCTGATGACCCAAAGGTTTCACACCACCTCGATCCAAGGTCATATTACTAAGGTCAAGGTCAAATATTACATTTTTTAATGAAATTGTAAATACTATTGAGTCTGGACTATATCTGTGGAATCGTATACTGGATCGCTCTGATACTTTAGAATGCTGTTGCTCAGGATTGGAAGGTTTCTTATCATCTTGACCGAAGGTCATGTGCCCAAGGTCAAGATCATTTAATTCTTTTTAATGAAATTGTACGTACTAATCTTGTCTGGGCTATATCTGCTGAACCCTTCTTACAATTGTTTTCATATTTTCATACGTTGTTTCTCAGGACTAAATGTTTCTTATCACATTGTCCCAAGGTCACATGATTAAGGCCACTTCTTACTTTGGTAATGAAATTGTATATGCTAATCATGTCCAGGCTGAAATTGTTATGCTTATCATGTTTAGGCTTTATATTTTGAATCGTGTATCCAATCACTAATTCAGATTTTTGTTGCGCATGATCCATACAATGTATTTTTCAGATCACCTATATCCAAGGTCATGTGACCAAAGTCAATTTCACTAAATATGAAATTGTATATGCTAATCGTGTTTGGGCTTTACCTCAAACAATACAATGAATCACTTTCATGTTTTAGTATGATGTTGCCCTTGACTCAAAGGATTTACATCTGACATCTTGGCCCAAGGTCAAAGTAACTTAGAGGGAGGGGGGAGACATCTGTTTTTTTTCTGAAAAACATTTGATTTAATTTAGGTTTGATTACTGTTGACTCTTTTTGCAGATGACATCATAAAACTTAACAAGAAAACTCAACAAAGTACAAATAAGAGAGGGAATGTCAGGGGTGCTGGGCGTGGTCAGAGAGGGAATCGAGGTAGAGGGGGTAGAGGAGGGAGAGGAGGACAGGGTGTCAAAGGTAGAGGACCCAACAGATACGGAGAACTAATGCAGAACAGAGGATCTGGTGTCAGTCCTATGAACAGAAATACAAACACGGTAAATTGTAGAAGTATTACTGTTACATGAAGTCCTTGCACAAAGGGTCATTCTGACATATTACCATTTGTAGTTCTATACTTGTGATGCTTGTGACATCATAGATGACTTTTGATGTTCATTAAGTTTTTACTTGAATTGCTTATGTTGAGAAAGGTTTTCAGGAATGATTTAGTTGTTCAAAGACAAAGGAGTCATTAGTTGTAAATAAGTGAAATGTTACCCATCTATATGGTAAGTGAAAGTGCCTTATATTTCACACACAAGAATATTTTATTGGTACCAAAATTACTTTTACCTCTTCCTACTTTTGAAAAACTTAAACCTGGGAATATAGTGATAGAGCTTTCATATTTCACATGTGTATTACCTTATGACAAGACCCATCTACATTGCACTAGGTACCAATTCATTTGTTTTATCTTTTTGACCTTGGGTTTTGAGTTTTCAGACCTACTTTTCGGATGCTGCTGACAGGGGCATTGTTTTACTAATACATCTTGCTTTTTTATCCTTTGACAGGGAAAGAAAGGCAATATGCAGAATAGAGGTAGAGGTCAAAGTAATCGTCAAAGAAAGGGAGTAGTGGCTGTCAGAGGTCGATTCAACTCTAGGGGAGGTAATCGAGGTAATCTAAGAGGAGGAGGTACACCAAGAGGAAGGGGCGGGCTCAGAGGAAGAGGTGGTATGAGGCAGGGCGGAGGAAGGGGTGGAGGTGGAGTCAGGGGAG
The DNA here is from genome assembly GCA_028142955.1 of Pinctada fucata. Classification (NCBI taxonomy): domain Eukaryota; kingdom Metazoa; phylum Mollusca; class Bivalvia; order Pterioida; family Pteriidae; genus Pinctada; species Pinctada fucata. The sequence continues at coordinate 38,822,117 of AP027105.1, read as the reverse complement.
GAGGCGGTGTCAGGGGAGGAGCCAGAGGTGGAGTGATACGAGGAAGAGGAGGCTCAATGGGAAGGGGAGGAACACTGAGACTTAGCACTCAAAACATAAGACAGCAAACTAACGACAAAGGACTGAAAAGTATAGGACAGGCAAAGACACAAGCACTGAAAGCTTTGCAAATAGCACGACAAACACTACAGAAAATAAATCAGCAGCAGATGAGAATGAATGTTGTTAATGAGAGGAGAGGCATCCCAGAGGTAAATGTTACACATAAATGTTAACTTTGTTGAAATACAGTAGTAAGAAATAAAAAACGCTTTTCTCAATATTTCATGAAATAAATGTGATGTTTTGGATGAAAAAGTAAGAATTCAATTTCTTTCTGAATTATGTGAATATACCACTATTCCACTTAGAAAATGTTGTGGCCACTTAACTATGCAAGCCTAAAATTGATTGCCATCACTAGAATATGAGAGACTAGTAGCAAAATTCATGTAAAAAAGACACAAATCTAGTTGATTAGAATAGTAGATGCTTCATCATTAAGAACATCACCACAGGCTGTGTGTAAGCTGTAATAATTGTCTGGTGATTTTTTTGTTACACTAGATTTCCATCAAATTGAAAAAAGCCTACGGTACTACTATTCCTGAATTTTATAGTTCTGACATCGGAAAAATTTTTTTTTAGCTCACCTCGACGAAGTTGAGTGAGCTTATGCTATAACCCCACGCGTCCGCGTCCGTGTCCGTGTCCGCATCCGCGTCCGGTTAAGAAGTTTAGGGTAGCTCAGTATCTGACAAAGTACTGATGCTACAGTAACCAAACTTGCGCAAGTGATTCATCTTTGGTTGCTGAGGTGAACCCATGCATTGGATGCAGCATCTGACCTACATTTTCCGCTTGAGTGACTTGGTCAAGAAGTTTGGGGCAGCTCAGTATCTGACAAAGTACTAATGCTACAGTAACCAAACTTGCACAAGTGATTCATCTTTGGATGCTGAGGTGAACCCATGCATCGTATGCAGCATCTGACCTACATTTTCCGCTTGAGTGACTTGGTTAAGAAGTTTGGGGTAGCTCAGTATCTGACAAAGTACTGATGCTACAGTAACCAAACTTGCACAAGTGATTCATCTTTGGATGCTGAGGTGAACCCATGCATTGGATGCAGCATCTGACCTACATTTTCCGCTTGAGTGATTTGGATAAGAAGTTTGGGGTAGCTCAGTATGTGACAAAGTACTAATGCTACAGTAACCAAACTTGCACAAGTGATTCATCTTTGGATGCTGAGATGGACCCATGCATCGGATGCAGCATCTGACCTACTTTTTCCACTTGAGTGATTTTGCTTTTAATAGCCAATATTGAGCAAAGTATAAGTGCTACATCTACCAAACTTGCATATTGGATGTATCTTTGATCAAACTTTCATAAAATGACCTTGACCTACTTTTTACGCTTGAGTGATTTTGCCTTTAAAAGCCAATATTGAGCAAAGTATAAGTGCTACATGTACCAAACTTGCATATTAGATGTATCTTTGATCAAACTTTCAAAAAATGACCTTGACCTACTTTTTCCGCTTGAGTGATTTTGCCTTTAAAAGCCAATATTGAGCGAAGTATAAGTGATACATGTACCAAACTTGCATATTGGATGTATCTTTGATCAATCTTTCATAAAATGACCTTGACCTACTTTTTCCGCTTGAGTGATTTTGCTCTATAAAGCCAATATTGAGCAAAATATAACTGCTACATGTACCAAACTTGCATATTGGATGTATCTTTGATCAAACTTTCATAAAATGACCTCGACCTACTTTTTCCGCTTGAGTGATTTTGCCTTTAAAAGCCAATATTGAGCAAAGTATAAGTGATACATGTACCAAACTTGCATATTGGATGTATCTTTGATCAATCTTTCATAAAATGACCTTGACCTACTTTTTCCGCTTGAGTGATTTTGCTCTATAAAGCCAATATTGAGCAAAGTATAACTGCTACATGTACCAAACTTACATATTGGATGTATCTTTGATCAAACTTTCATAAAATGACCTTGACCTACTTTTTCTGCTTGAGTGGTTTTGCCTTTAAAAGCCAATATACATGTACTAAGAAATATGTTTGAATTGAATTTTGCTGTCATGAGGTGAGCTTCGTAATCTGTGATTACCTATGTTTTTTTCATAAATCCATTCAAAGGGATTGATATGAATATGATAACCCTTTATGTTAAAACTATTGAAATTATGATTCTCAACTTAATTTCCTTTCATTTATACAATGTACTGCATACTGAGGGACTGATCCATGCATATGGGTTTGAATACCTATATCTTTGCGTAACGTTTAATAAACATGTCGTATGATAATTTTTAGGCAAAAGTTATGTACAGCACAGGTGGTTCTGGACAGGGAAGACAGAATAACAAGAGGAGACGGTCAGTATCCACTGGTTATGTCAGGGAAATCGATACATTGTATTGATTTTAAATCATTGAAGTACTTAAGTTTTGAATAGTAATAATACCAGGGAAAGGATAAAGAAAGGGTCTTCTTGTTTTTGTACTGGGTTCTTTTAACATTATTTCTGTATATTTTGTTTATATGAATTAGATTATATTAAGCACGAGTCATTTAGTTAGTTTGAAGGAACAATTCTGACCATGAATCTTATTTCCAGATGGCGGAAGAATAGCCAGCAATCTTCGGATGTGTTAACAGTCTCCATAGACAATGCACCACGACAAAGGTATGTTCTTTTGAGTTGGCAGCTTGAGTATTTCACTTTGGCTTCTGTCACTTTCTTATGTGGCTATGGTTTAACTTGATATGGGTTTATCCATCCATTAAACTTGTAGGATGTTCAACCATAATCAGACTCAATAGCCAATGGGGTCAAGGTCAAGATAACAGCATATCAAATATTCACCATGCAACATACATGTATCTGTTCTTGAACAGTCCTCTTAAATGTTTTATAGAATATCAGCATTCTGTGTAAAAGACAAATTATATTCCCCTTAGGAATATTTGAAATACTTATGAATGTTTTCTGGAAAAAAAAATTGTTTCTTGTATAATTCAAGTTATATTATTCAATTGCTTATCTAAATCTAAGTGAAGGAGGATGTACTTTTTATACCTACAATGTACGTGTAAGTTGTGTGGTACAGAGTGGTATTTCTTATGATAAGTATGGCAAAAAAACCAACTGTTTTTAATAATGCTATATGCAACAATACATCCATGAAATATAAGTCATTTATTTATTATGTTCATTTCTATCTAGGCAGAGGATTAAAAGAAGAAATCAGAACGAGTCAGTCAGGCAAGAAATACTGGTTAGTAACCAAATAGTTATAACGAAAAAATTCTCAAGAAATATTGCTTAAGGAAATGTACCAGTGCATCTTTCTTTTAAATAAGGAGTAAAGGAGCTGTTTACACAATAAAGTATACATGTAATAAGAAATTCTGACAACAATTTACTCCTGATAGCCAAGTTGAGATGCTTTAATTCATTCTTGACCGTTTTTTTTTTTTCCATATTAGTAATGATTTATGATTACTCTCTTAAGACATATTCTCCTTCCATATTGCTGACTCTCTAGAAGAAGACCTTTGATTTTGAAAGTTTTCACATTTCAATAAGAAATGATACATGTACTAGGTTTTCTTTCTAATTTCAGAATCTGAAACCCAGTACATCCAAAAACTACTCGTATGAATCAAAGATATTTGCAAGTAACACAGTAAGTTGTTTTTTTTTTTTTTTTTTTTTTGTGGGGGGGGGGGGGGGGGGTTGGTATTGGCCACATTAGAAATATAATAAATATCTTGAAAAAGGAGAAAATTAAAGAAATTAAAGGACTTACAGAATCTGTCTTTCATGAAAATATGTATTTATAGCCTAACTAATGGCAATGTAGAAACTACTTACTTTAGACTCTAGAAGGTGAAATTCAATATTACACGTACCCAAATTCATGTGTTTATGTATGTATATGTATATTTGTGTGTGTAATGGATTATTGTTTTATCATGATAATTTTGGATTATATTTATATTTATTTTCTGATAAGAAAGACAACATAGTAATTTCCCTGATTACTATAGTCCACAAAATCTGATCCAGTCTGACAATAAATGACTTCACTGATTACTGTATCTTTCCCATAAAACATGTCTAATTATATGGTGTGTTCCATATTCCCTTTCAGACGGGAGTTAGCCTTTCAGACAGGTTTGCTGGTCAAGAAGGGAGGAAAGTGTTCTTCTGAACAAACTATATAACAGTATTCTCAGGGTGAACACAGATTCGGCAGTTTACTGCTAATCATGCATGAATGACGGGGAATGTGACTTACATTAGTGAATACTGAAGATGGAACTCTAGACATGCTACATGTATGTTACTAGCGAGAGGGATTTACCTGAATATTTTCACAAGAGTATATGCGGTTGTTGGTTAGATACGGTTTTGATCAGACAAGATGTGGTGCTTGAATAACAATGATCTTACTATTGAAATATAAAACTGTAACTTTTTTATTTCTTAAAAATGTCCTTTTGTTTTATTCTCGTCTCATAAGATAATGAGTGTGATTTGATTGTTCATTGTTTCTACATGTTTGTATTAGAGTATTATATTTTAAAATTTCTTTATAGAGCTTTTAGATTTTTGATTATACTTGTATCTAAAGTGGAGACATATGTGGGATGTTTTTATTAAGGTATAATTGTGTTATTGAAACATGTAGTTTTTGTCTTACTGAATATTTTAATGTATGTACAATTTATTCTGCCTTGGATATACTGGGAACATATCCTATATTGTAAAATGAAGATTTTTTGCACGCACATCACAATGGGGACTATTCCAGAAATGGCATTTACATTGCGTGTATTGGTCATGGAAAGTCATGGAATTTGATCTTGGTCATGGAATTTACTTCTAAGTCTTTGAACAAATCCATTGAACATATACAGGTTATTAATGTTAAAACATTTCCATTCAAATCTTGTTAAAATGAGAATTCCCTCTAAAATTCTTAATAGGATAAACTAGCTGCAAAATGGAAGGATAAATTGATAAAGCCCCTATCCATGTGTTCAAGCTGAACAAAGGCATTTGAAGATAACTCTATCAAGAAAATGAATTTAGAAAGCATGGAGAAAATGTAAAACTATCGTACAAGAAATGTTTGTAATCACTTACATGTACATTCTTCACTATTTGTGACCTATTTACATCAGATGGATATTTTAAATCATTACAAAATGTTATTTCTAGAGATTGTCAAAATATGATATTAAAGAAATAGAATTAGAAAGAAATAAAATCTTCTGCAGATTTGTTCCTTTTAATAAAAATTATATAGCTTTAACATTAATTATTCAAATTTCCATAAGGTATTCAATGGGTAATGAAGGAAATTATGCGTTCTGTGTCATATGATATTTTAATAACTTTTGTACTAACCTAGTAGATATCGAAATAAGAAATATTTTGAAAAGGGTAATCTTAAAGAGTTATCTCCCCTTGTTGAAAAATTTAGAAAAAAAAATTGGTTGCAGAAAAAATAATTGATGAACTTTTCATTTACAGCAAAATTTGATGAAATACATGTATATTGTTAGAAATTTTTGACCAATCGATATTTGATGCCCCATCGTTCTGTTGAAAATTTAAAGAAAAATTAACCTTTTCCCATAAAGTTCAATGTAACCTTTAAGGGGCCATAACTCTTAAAGTAACATTTTTTTTTTCAATATCTTAATTGGTCAAAAATTTTCAATTGATTTTTACATCATACCAATTCTGTGATTTTAGGTCTCATGATTCCATAAATGGATGCCCCAATTACATTGTACTTCCCATTACCCATTGAATGCCTTAACTGACTTTTTCTCCTTTGTTTTCTCCATCACAATATGTTTTCATCTATGATTAAGAAGGGAATATCTTCCTGGACAGAAAGCAATGTATTAGATTCATGTACTTGTAGTATATTGACCTTTGATGTATTTTTTTCCATGGCAGCACATACATATAGTAACCAATGTTTATCATAAAAGGGATTAAAATATTTCATATTGAATGACAATTGTTTGCATGCTTGTTTCCTCTATGTTTCAAGAACATTTAATTAAGTATTGATCACTGATAAATATTTCTATGAAATGAAAAGAAATAGAAAGAAAATATTGACAGTCAATCATTATCACTGAAGACTAAGCAGTTTAGTAAAATGATGAAAGAAGGAAATAAAAATACACGATCATTTATCATTCTATTGAAAATTTTAAACATTTTTTTTTTTTCAAGATTTAAATTTTACATGGGATAAAACTTTTTAAAGGAAGTTGCTGACTACTAGCAGAAAAAGAAAAATCTTCTTTCAAACATGAGTAAATATGCTAAATTGGGAAATGTCTTTTCAATTTTTTTATCTCCAATTTCTTATCTATGATCCTTTGCTTTTGATGTTTGTTTACTTTGGGAAATTTTATGGAACAATAATGTTGGTTTTTCTAATTAATCATGACAACATTCACATAAAAAGATGGAAAACTAGATGTTCCATTGTGAAATAAAATCTGACATGAACATGAAATATTAAAGATGTCTGCTTTCTTTATTTTAGCTAAGGATCAAAGTTCTATATCATACCCCCTGACGTCATTTGACTTCAGACATTATGTTCAGTCAAGCCTGGTTTTAAAGGTTGAGGGCATTTTGGTTGAACTATTTGAAACCTATTTATAATACTGATGTTTCACCTGTGAATTCCTCTTGAAGATATCCTTCTTTTGATACGTGTACTTTATAGGTATTTCTGATGTTGTGCTTTATCCTTGGACAAGTGAAATAGAGCACATTCCTTTATAGGTAGAATAAAATTTTGATTGAGCCAGAACTTTTTAATGTCTGCATGTATTTGAGTACACCATTTATACCCAGGCCCAGGGGTTGGCAATGACATACATGTAGTATTATGATCATACTTACAAATTCAAGATTGAACTTCAAGGTTATGGTAGAATCTTGATTAGGTCATATCTTTGAATCTCTTGATCACATTCATGGATTTGATACTTCACAGAATTGTCCCATGACCAAAGGGGTTGTCATGACCTTGAACAATATTGTGTCTGTATATTCAAAGTCTCCATGCAATGTTATAATAAGATGTCAGGGCAATATCCAAAAATTCACAAAGGGATAGGGCCACGAAGCCCGGTATTGGCCCTAATTTTGAACATTGTACTTCATAGAATTTTTAACTGTGATTTGACATTTTGAAACGTTCTCTACTGAATCATGAATCTATCTTTTGTAAACATTAGGTTTATCAACATTTTTTAGCCCTTTGAAAACACCAAAATTGGTCATCTTCCGCGAAATTGATGCAAAAACTACATATTTCTATAAAATTAGCAATGGCCGCATGCATTAACTAGGATGAAAAAATTATATGTGAAAGATTATCATTGTATCCTTTTGTCATAAACGTCTTGTCTCGGTTAATGCATGCGGCCACCTTGAAATCTTCCACAAAAGACAAAATTCCATGCAATTTTCGCCATATTTTGTCAATAACGTCAAAATGACGTCACTTTATGACGTCATTACAGTGAAATGGCACTATGTTTGGTGATATTTTTCTTTTCATTAAAAGCTGTAAACACTCGTGTAATTTCATGAAAGAGATGAAGTATTCCCCATGAAATTTATTTCTACACAAAATTCGAGGGCCGATTTAGGGGTCTCGTGGACCTACCCCTTTGAGAAATATTTCACAATAATGTCACCAGGGCCTTAGGTGTGACTAGAACCAAAGTCAAGGTCACAGTACTGTGTCTTTTCAAGAAAAGGTATATTATATACACCTGCAACATAGGGTTTACTGGAATAGCCTTGCCCATTCTAAACCGAAGGATGGATTTCAATAATATACTTTACTCGGTATTGAGGGATCGCCAAATGCCCGACATTGCTCCTGTTAACGGACTTACTCATTGTGACATCACAATAAAATGGCCATTAAAACAGTTTACTTCTACTTTTCTTTATTCTTAATGAAACAGATACATTTCGTATAACGTTTTAATTATTCCACAGATACCTATCTACTGAAATTAGCTGTTTTTCGAGCTATGTTTGTTATTCTGGGGTCTAATAGACATTTTCCTGGTAATGACAAACGTATGAAAGTCGGCAGCCAGAACAACCAATGCCGTGCATACGATGACGATGATACCGACTCCGCCCATCACTTTTGACGTCATTCTATGATCTTCTACGCAGCCTTTCCTAGTTCTAAACACCGTCAGATTCCTCTTATTCAGCCGTAGTGCCCGGCTCATTCTCTCTATTGAAAGTTCTAAGATTTTAGGATCTGTGAAGATAGATGTTCTGTTACCAATGCAAATCTGACGACAGTTTGGATTATTGCTTGGTTTTCCAGTACTCGTTAGTCTATCGTGTCGTCCCGTATACAATGGGCGTGCCGGGTGTCTTGGAATTAAACCTGTAACATTTTAAGCGCCCGTTAGGTAAAGGGATTTACATGAAAATCCTATAATTCTGGTAGCATGTAATGACGTCACGCTTTAGTTTTAAAAGAATGGAGAATTTTTCCAACGTTCAGATTCTTTTGACGTTATAACATTCATTAAGCTCATTATTAATGCTAAATGGAATGACTGTCTTCCTCTGGGAGTTCATAGTAGTATAATTCTGGTTGGACAACTTGCAAATTTCCGAGAATCGTTCGCGATTCACGGAATTTGCACGCGACCAACCAGAATTATACTACCATGAACACCCAAAGTAAGACGGTCATTTCTTAAATATATATATTAAGTACATTAGGCAATTTCAAATTTGAGACAATACCGATTCATGCAAAACAAAAACCCACGGAAATGAATACATTCAAATCATCAACTAGGTCAATATTTACTTGAGAACAATTTCGTTTTTCACTATGTATAGATTTGAAGGTATTTTGAAGTTTCTACATGAATAAGAAGTGGGTGGATTGTCAGCATAGTCCCTTATTCATGTAGAAACTTCAAAATACCTTCCAACCGACCTAGATGGCAACTATCCCGGTGGCGTAGTGGGTAGCGCATCCGGTTAGCACGTCGGAGAGCAAGCTGAAAGCCTCGAGTTCACGCCCCACTCACGCCACATATTTTTCTTCGGTCGCTACGGGAATATAAAGCATATCAGATCCCCCTTTCCAGAATGATCAGTGACATTCTACCTTGTGTTTGAATGGCTGTAGTCATCACCAAACAAGACATACCTGTTCTGTACATCAAAATGTACATCGAGACAATCACCGAATTTGACACGTTTCCATGGAGTTGTTGACGCTGACTCTCCCCTTGCACCTGGTCTCATTTCGGAATGTTGTTCATTCCGGGGTTCGAAGCCGTTCCGATGGAAATTACCACGATTTGGCCTTGCCTTTTCGACTTTGTGACTGAATAAATGTAAGGTACTTCTTTGATGTTTATTTCAAGTGTTTGTAGGATGCAGGATCCATGTTTACCATGAAGACGGTTTCTTCACAGATACTTCACAAATACGACGAGCAATTTGAGAGAATGTGATTGGCTTAGCTCAAATGTTGCATTCTATTAAACTTGTTGCAAAATTAAGATACGAGCATTTCAGTCAGTTGTTTTCTTTCAATTGGCAATTTTCCAAATTGACATAGTTCCTATTCATTCGAAAAATATTCCCAGTTTGCAACGGTAGATTCAGGTAGTAAAGATGTTTTTGTCAGTTAATTTCTGTCAGTTACTATCATAATCGTTTCATATAACCCGAAGTTTTTTTTATGATTCGTCCCCTGCCTAAGTTTTGTAAATGAGTTCTAACAGTGATATTGTTGTTCTCGTTGTCTCCATCTTCACGTGTGTGTTCCGTTATGATCACTGTAACGTCATCATTACATGTCTATCTTAACAACACACATATATACTTGTACTTTACATTGTATGTTTACATCATGCATATTCTGAGATCTGTTATAGCTGCTATTTCAACTTACGTTGCATATCAGATTCCTCGATGTTAAAGGGTCCCCTTCGTTTATCAGCACATTTGATATTAGCTATCAATGTTACCTGGCCTCTGAACTTGGTCACGAAAGCACATGTTCCACGCTTTATCCTCGAAAATAAGACTTGAATTCTTCTGTTCATTGGCACGCTACTGTTCATGTACTAAAACAATTGCAAAAATTAATTTATTATACCTTTTTTACAGATAACGACAATACCATATTCTATTGAAATTAATACCACAAAAGCATTTATTGAAAGTACCAAACTTACTTGTTGTATAATTATCTTTTTGGAGTTTTATAATATCAACGATTACTTACAAAATAGTTTTTATTATCCTGCGATGTAACATAAAGACTTAGATGGTATGATGATTTATCTGTCAGATTGAAATCTGCAGAGCACATGTATGTACACGACTTTAAACGCTGCTTACTGCCGCTGTCCCCATCTGAATAAGACACAAAAACCAAACAAAAGAGCAACAAGACAAGAAGTTTAACAATCATCATAAAAATTACACTTTGACAAATTCTTTCAAAAATTATCCTCTCCATCTTTACAAAACTTCCACAATTATAAGTTGTGGTATTGGGTTCTGCTGTTTGTTTCTCATTTCTAATTTCCTGTAACTGATAAGAATTATACCTAGTGACGTGGTTATACCTTGACCACCAGAATTCTCCTACAAATATTTGTCTATCAGTATCCAATCAAGTGCTTTATCAATGGATTTTGTGATATTTGAAGATCCATCTGTCCATGAAAAAATATTACATTTTGAACTCTACTTGGAGCTCGTGTCATAACTTCCCAAACATTACGACACTACAATGGCACAAAGCGACAAACGAAGCAAATGAAACCAACCAACATATAAGTCAAAACACCATAACATTTGGAATACTAGTATTCAAATTGGAAAAAAAAGTTTCATGGGCAAATATTTATAAACCCATATTTATGAATGAATGCAATAAACTAGCCTCCCCCTCCCCCTGCCTTATTTTCATCTGACAAGGATTCTTCTTTTCTTCCAACAGTAAGTGGCACTTATCTAGATGGATGCTGTGAACAATTATTACATGACAAGACTCAACGGATTGATACGAAAACACAAACCAGGAAGTTGGATGTTCCTTTCTCTCTTCTTTTGACATTTTATAAAATTGTACTATAAATACGTCTCTAGAGAAATAAGGAATCAGGTTAGCCAGTAGTTTCATGTTCGATCGAATAGAAAACCAGTACATCTTCTCGGATCCCCATGGTATTTGCGCATGGAGAACTGAGGATGCCAGTACATTTGCAAAGGAAAGGAGGGGATCTCCAACAATACCCGGTTGCAGCACCAACAGCAAAATACCCATTACAAAAACACTAAGCAGACACGCAGGGATAGAGACGCAATGGTACAAGGAATGCCAAATCACATAGAAACATCAAACACAAATGACTACACATAAACCAACGAGACCATGCGATGGGCAATCTGTCCCGACTTAGGACGGCCATCTGCCACGTAGTGTGGTTATCCGGATTACGTGCACACAACCCTCAAACTTTTCCGATAACCCAGAGGTCTCGAAGAACGTACAATTGTAGTGTTAAAGAACCTCCTCACTGTAAGAAGACCATACAAACAGACAGCATTAAACAGGGACATAAGAAACACATATGGGTACGAAATAGATATAAAAACATAAGGCGTACAAAATACAGTCCATGCTCTGCCGACTGTACATAGCGAGCTCATGCATGTTAACACCCGAGGAGTTCGACTGAGATTTAGAGAGGACCTGTCTTCTCTAAAGAGGTTTGGACAGGGCCCGTCATGTCGTCACAGTCAGTCAGAGTGGAATTCTTAAGAATGCGCTGGTACAAGGCTGAAGATTGGTCCAGTACAAGGATCATATCCACGGTATAAAAGGTGTTTGATTATTCTAATACAGTTTCAATGGTAATTCTGTCTACCTTTGATCCTTCTTATTTTGTTTGTTATGTCACCATAAAATTCAGGTTGTGAAATACCCAAAGCAATATACTCTGTTGCTTGAATGGCTCCGAATTTCAAAAGAAGTTGACAATAATATTTTTAACATTTCCAAAAGTCTTTATTAGTTTGTGGAAGCGAAAACCTTTACCTAAAACTTTCTTCGTAATTTGTAAATTTCTACTATGAAATGATTATAAGATAAAGAGACGGCTCTCAAACAGGCGACCCGAGTTTGATTTTGAAAATCAGATGAAGCTATGGTTTGTCAATAGAACTACTAGAAAGTTAGATGTTAGAAGCGCTTTCCTTGATTATTTTATTATTCGTATGATTTATTCTTTTTTAAAATATGAAATAAAAAAGTATTTGGTTCGTCTGATAGTCCATTTTTTTTCTTTTAGATAGTCGGTCAGATCTTCCGAGTAATTGCCATATTCTTTATATTAGACTATTATATCAAAAGAAGATATAAAATCAGTTTAAAATTTTGATTCCAAAAAGGAAGAACCAAATTCAATGGTACAAGGTCAGAGGGGGTAATTTTCGCGATCACTAATGAGGACTAAATATCCGAAATACGTGTCTGGTGCATAATAATACTTCATGAAGGTATATAGTTGGATCACTTCCGCATTATAAATATAATAACTTATTTCTTGTTGCAGTGTGGAGCAGTTAAAATCGTTCCCCGTCACTTGATGTTTTGAAGTGTATTAATTACTTCATTCCAGTTCTGTCGCCTGAAAGAAGGTTTGTTTTGGCCCTTTATCAATTTAACATCATAAATATTTTATTGTTATTTCGGAAACTTGTCATTTCATCCAAAACATAATCGAAATCAAAGGAGGTTAACATCTTAGCACCATCCCTCCAATGCTATTTTGAACATAGATTTTATCTTGATACGCTACTGAATCGACACTACAGGAAATTTGGAGCCGCGCACTCTCTGTATAGTTAAAACAAAGGAGGGGACCTCCAACAACACCAGGTTGTAGCACCCACAGCAAAACCCCAAAACACCCAATGCAAAAACACAAAGCAGACAAGCACAAAGAGACGCGTAAGGGACAAAGGAACGTCAACGCACAACACAGAAACATCAAACACAAAGGACTAAACATAAACCAACGAGACCAATGGGCAACCGGTGCCGACTTAGGACGGCCATCTGCCACGGAAATAGCAGAAGGTATGGTTATCCTGGATTACGTGCGCACAACCCTCCCCCTTTTCCGATTACCCAGAAGTCTCGAAGAACGTACGAGTGTGGTATAAAACAACCTCCTCACTGTCAGATGACCACACACAAACAAGACCGCAAAACGTAGGGGCCCAAGCAACACAGATGAATATGTAAATGGATATAAAAAGAGGGCGTACGTAATACAATCCGTGCTCTGCCGCCGCGAGCTCATGTATGTTATCACCCGAGGAGTCCGACTGACATTCAGAGAGGACAGGTGGTCGGGGCCCTGTCTTCTCTAAAGAGGTTTGGACAGGGCCCGTCATGGAGTCCCGTCGTCACAGTCAGTCAGCGTGCAAGTTTTAAGAATGCGCTTGTACAAGACTGTAGATTGGTCAAGTACCCAAGCCTAGTGTCCGTCTGGTGACATTAGGATCATACCCACGGTATAAAAGGCGTTTGATGATTCTGACGCATTTTCGATAGTGATATTGTCTATCTTTGATCCTTCTTATCTTGTTAATAATGTCACCATAAAATGCAGGTTGTGAAATACCCAAAGAAATATACTCTGTTGCCTGTATTGCTCCGAATTTCAGAAGAAGTTGACAATGATTTTTGTAGAATTTCCAGAAAGTCTTTACTAGTTTGTGAAAGCGAAAACCTTGTCCTAAAATTTTCTTGGTAATGCACAAAATAAAACCAAAGGGCGCTACTGAAATGAATTTTGGCGGCTCCTAAAATCTCTTTGGCTGGAAGCATCACTGATGAGGATTGAATATCCGAAACACGTGAATTTTTTTTTTCAAGAAGGTAGAGAGTTGGATCACTTCCGCATTATTTGTATTTGTGTGGTAGCTAAAATTACCCTAACGTAAAAGTTACACAATACATCAACTTTCATCTAAAATAATAAGGAAACATACGAAACAAAAGGTTATTTATCTACATCTTGGTAGACTTTAGCATCTCTTGACAGAACGCTTTACCTCTTGAACTGTGCTTGGTATTCTTATTTCAGAATCTTCCTCTTAGGCAGAAGAGGGGGACAATTCCATTTTAACCATATTTTAAAACAAGTTTATTTTCTGTCGCAGCGTGGAGCGTATGATTTCTTGAATTACTTTATTTACATGCTGATCTATACTTGAATTCCGACCCTAGTGCCAGAGAGATCTGTATCGGCACTAATCAGATGGGACATAATTTCTTAGTCTTCTGTATATTAATAATACGGAAGTGTTCCAACTCTAGATCTTTACATTTCATCAGTGATGTTTGTCATTTCATTCTCAACAGAATTTTTTATATCATTTAGATATTCCCTCTAGAAGCATTTGAAAACACAATTTTTCTAAGCTTCAATTAATATTATACGGAACATTTTTAAATGCTAACCCTTTACTAAATAAGTATTTGAAATATGATTCGAATTCATTTGTATGCACAATATTGTCTTTTTCTAGCTTTCCTTTTTATGAATAAAAGAGTAGTCATGTACTAAAAGGAAAGTTAGAAAAAGACAATATTATAACGACTCAAAGTATAAAACTACTGAAAATTCGGAGTAAATTTGGCAATATTTGTCAACTAGAAGTAGAGTAGGAGCTCTTGGCTTTTCGTCAGTTCGGTATCAGATATGTAAATCCGGTTCCCAATTATGTGGTATGTCAGTTGAGTGAATTTTGTTCTAAATATATAGCGTCTTAAACTAGAACATGATCCAACATTTAAGATAAAAAGACGTCATATTGTACATATTGTACATGATGTATGTCTCGTATGAGCACGTTCATTCTCATTAATATCCATACCAGTTAAAACAATGATACCAAGATCCAGTACGGCCACTAAAGCCCACCTTACACTGATAACAAGGGAACATACCCGCAGGATCACAGCATATAATGGGCTGACACTAGAACACGAAAATAACACACACATCCAAACTTCCAAGGACTCATAATGTGAATCTTTTTTCCCATACACAATTACCCAATGGAATCAACTACCCGCATCAGTCATCCTTTCCATCTCAGCTGAAATCAGAGGACAGCGTACCCACCCTTCTGTAACTCATTCTAGATTTTTGTAAATAGTTTTAATTGCACTCCTTTGATAATGTTTTGTTTGAACTTCTAAAATGTACTGTAGGCCACGTATGCACCGGTAATCATGGTAACAATTTTCAGTTATTGATTTTTGACCGGACAACACGAGGAGGAGGAAGAAGAAGACAACTTCAACAAAAATACAGGTGGTAACGATACACACAACAAATCCAAAATGGACCATCAAACAATTATTAAGCTTGACTATAACTTTACAAAAGTAGTTTAAGAAAGGATAAATGAAGTGAGTGAAGTTAGTTTAAACATATTTGGATAAGTTCACGAGTCCTCGAATGTTTTTCTATCTTTGAACTAACTTGAAAACAGGATGTCAAAATGTTTTAATATGAATGATTATATTTAATGTAAACGTCCATTTTGCAATTTGATTTCGAAATCTTTGTTTACGTTAAAACGTTACCTTAAATCAACATCCACTTGATTCATGCGGACTTCAAAGAGGTAAAATTTAATATTTTCTTCAACTTTTAATTTGCACAATATTAAAATGTCGAGTTTTAGTTTAATTCAAATTCAATGAAACGCAAGTCCATTTCAGTATTCAATTCAATGAATTGAAAGTCCATCTCAGTATTCAATTCAATGAATTGAAAGTCCATCTCAGTATTCAGATTAAAATACGTTGAATATACGTTAGAAAACGAATACTACTAAACTTTTATGTAGTTTGTTAAATAGTTTTCCTTTTTTCGCCCTCCCTGCTTTTATTGACAACCACACTTCAATCAACGCAGAAGAAATAAGCATCAAAGAAATACCTATTACAAAATGTACTTATTCAGTCTCAAAGAAAGAATCGAGGAAAAATCATTAGAATTTCCAATGGGACGGTTGCGAACCTCGGAATGAACAACAATCCGAAGTGAGATCAGCCAGGTGCCCGGCGAGAGTCAGCATCTCCTGATTGCACGCATCATCTGTCGCATCTGTAATTGGAACAGTCCGCGGTCTTTACGAAACTAAGCTAGAATGACCGATGAATAACAATAGAATTGTAAGAAAAAGCCGTTTCGTTTCATAACTGAACTTTGCAACGTGATTTAATTTGGCAATGGATTATTTACAAAACTTGTTGGTGCATTATAAATATCAACGATACCGACACGGATGTTACATGTATAAACCATGTTGTTGATATGTTGATATCTCAAGCGTATCAGCTGATGTTTGTCCACTTAATATTGTTCTTGAGATTTTCCTTCTGTCAGAAACAAGGACATTTCACGTGCACCAGATGATAAGAACACCTTAGTGGGTCGGAAATTAGATCGATTTGCAAAAATGTCAGCTGGTGGAAAAATAGAAAGGAAGGAAGAAAAGGATGGAATGACAGTCATGGAAATGGCTGAGCTTGACCCCCAAAGCCATTACCCCATAGACAGAGGTTGGGCGTGGGCTGTTCTAATAGGTAAGCCATTACCCATTTGGTGATTGAGCTTTAATAATATTAGGTATATTACTAGATCTGTATATATAGATTGTATTACGAAAGAACGCAATAAACTGCGCCAATGTTGACAAATTACATCAAACGTACATAGATATGGATAAAAATAGCGTTATACAAATAAAATCGTCAATATCAACGACACAAGTTTTAGCCGCAAGGGTCTGACGATAGAAATAAAATTAATTCAGGATGTTGACATTATGAAATGAAACGAAGCATGAGACGCCCATAATGTTCCAAAATAAAAGATGAAAATTATTTTTCATATTTCTTTAATAATGAATACAACTTGGTAAACTCACAATAATAATAACTCAAAATAACATGAATTAAGGCAACAGGAATTGATATCATGAAATAACAATGAAATAATGCAAATTGCAGTGTCAAAAACAATAAACCAAAGCCAGCATAAGAAAGAGGTAAAGTGGGGAAAAATCAAGAAAAAAATGGGGGACAGTTCGTCTACCGTATAAATATAAAAAAAATCCTTACAAATGTGTGAGACCGGGCTCTTAGGAAGAGTAAGCATTAACTGCTAGCCATCATGAAGAAACTGAATTATATACTTGGATTTTTGGAAAAATATTATTTACATTTATTTCACAGGGGCTTTTGTAGAAAACATCTTACTTTTTGGATCCCGACGTACGTTCGGACTCCTATACAAGGACTTCATGGCGGCCTACCACGCTACCGCCACAGAGGTGGCTCTGGCTGCCACATTACAAACTGCTGTTATCAGCATATCTGGTAAGCTTAATGTATTTTACTCTACATGTATCAGTATTTGGATTTTTTTTATTCTCAAAGTAATGGGGAATTTTCGTCAAGAAGACTGCACTCTGGTAGCAGAGGTTCTTGAATACATCGGTTTTCCCTATGAATCTTAAGAAGACTAACATCTCCAGGAATGGGCTAGAAGGCTATATTGCTTGGGCTATAGCAAAATATAATGTCATAAACAGAACTACAACAGTTATTATGCAACCTATAATACCGACGGCAAAGTTCGTCAAACGGAAACATATAAAGACAAGTAAGAACAACAAAATCGGGGAGGCCTATAAAAATCTTGTCCAACATACAGATGATCATGGACACCAGAACAAAGAACATAGTGCAACAAACAATTACATCTGACTAACAAACAAGAAATGCTACACTGTAAAGTGGAAAAATAAAACACTAACGGCAAAGTCTACACCAAAGTGAACAAGATTCGAACCCTCTTACAATTTGTAAGTAAGGTTAAACGTCTTCATGTTCAATTGCATCATTTAAGAACATATAAATTTGCAGCATCGACCAGACATGCATTTTTCGGGCACTCAACCCTCGTCAGTGATCCTGAATCTTAACAATGAAATAAAGCCAACTATTCAGTTATCCTTTCGACCTACCCTCCCAGGTATCGACGTGAAAAAAAATCAAAGAAAGGAGGGGATCTTCAACAAGATTCGGTTGCAGGACCAACAGTAAAACACAGACGCAAATTCTTTTCTCTACATATTAAAATTTAATGCGACAGAAGGAAATTGACTCATATGATATGGGCATATTGTGTAGGAAACACTAGTATGAGAAAAGATAAGAAATTATATGAAACTTTTTACATATCAAATTAATTTTAGTTTACCATATGGTCTCAGCGATGTTCTCTTCACATCGATATAAGAGCCTGTTACATGTTTGCAGCCCTACTAATTCTGAGCGTGGGTACCCGTTGTTGTTCCACCAGGGTATACGTAATGCTGGCAGGTGTTCTAGGCTTCGCAGCATATCTCATCAACTCTTTTGCCACCAGTGTTTCCGTTCTCATCTTTTCACAAGGAGTACTATTTGGTACGTAGACACCAGCTTCTATTATTTAGTAATAGATGTTCTCAACAGATATCCCCCCCCCCCCCCACATCCCTTTATTGTCAAATAAAAATATTGCCTGAGGGAATAAGCTTAAAAAATCTTAACGATCGAGAAAATGCTTTATATTTTAACATCTTTTTTTGTAAGACTTCGTTGCGAAGATAAATGCATTTCTATGTACAGAAAAAAACGGTTATTGCTAGCCCAAGCGAAACCAGAAAAAAAAATAGTACGCAATGAAAAAAAAACTGTGTTAGTTGTAGACAAATTTTACTTTATTCACAGGACTGGGACATGCATTCAGTCATGGACCTACAGTAGTCACAATAGGAAAATATTTCAAAAAGAGAAGAGGTTTAGCCACGCTGCTCGCCAGCGTCGGGGGAAGTGTAGGTTCATTGTCCTTTCCTCCGCTTATACAGTATTTACTCGAAAAGTATGGACTACAGGGACTGTTGATGATTATGGCTGGGATAGCCCTCAATTTCTCATTTGCTGGGACTCTGTTACGCCCACTTTCTTTCTATGACAAAAGAAAAATAAAAGTGCCAGGCGAGGAGGATGAGAATAATGATGATAAAGAGTTGAAAAAGAAATTATTGAGCATTGAAAACGGTATGGCCTCACAGTCAATAACGGCGGAGAGTGATAAACAAGACGTTAGATTATTCAAATCATTAGAAAATTTTAATTTTGCTCCAGTTGAAAGAGCGAGAGCGTTTTCAGACTCATTAAATTCAAATCCAAGAAAGAGGAGAGATAGAGTCGTAAATGATGATTTAAAATCTCTGGAGAATCGGAACATTGGAGTGATAGGTAGCATAGAAGACATTGTTGGTTCATTATGTAGTCTACCGGGAACAAACATAAATACATTTCAGCGTGAAAAGAACCTTCAGATAGACGAAGCCAACAATGATAACCAATGCTGTTTCCAAATTTTCCCTTCATTAAAGAAAGTGCTACTTATGGTGTTCAGTATGGAAGTTGTATGTAATAGACTGTTCATAATGTTCATTACAGTTGTTTGTTTCTCTATAATTGGCGTTGCCCAAACTTCTACATTTCTCCCCGCACACGCAGACGATATTGGAATTTCTAAACAGGAAGTAGCTTACCTTCTTACTATTATGGGATCTATTGATTTGTGTTCAAAACTTTTCCTTGCATTTATATCAGACCTAACTTTTATTCGACGACACCTTCTTCTAGCCTTTGCAAATATAGTCATGGGAATAGTACTTAATTTCATTCATTATTTCACGGATTTCAAATCGATGTTAGGATTGGTTGTGACGTATGGATTATTTGGCCAGTCATACGTAGGCTTATTTCCTGTCATCATTGGAGACTTTGTTGGCATAAAGAATCTATCATCAGCAATAGGAATGGTAACTTTGGCGCACGGTGCCATGTTAACAATTACGAGCCCTATAATTGGTGAGTAATAATTAGTTTAGTAGATAATAAGCAGGAAAAACAGCAAGCAAAGCACATGTTCCCCTCTTTTGAAATTGGATTACTCTCCTCCTTTCACTTTTTTTGACCAAAAAAAAAAAAATACCTTACACAAAAATGTAAAATCTAGATGAAGATCTATCCGAATGTCACCTTAGGGCTTATAAACTAATAAAAAAAAAAAAAATAACCGCAGAAATATCAGCAAAATCCTTACAATTTGAAGTTCTTAAGATTTGATGTCTTTGAAGACCCTTTTGTATGTCAGTGGTTGTATTTGGAGGGATGTGTCCCTTCACTTTTCTGACTTAAGCGGATTATGCATTTAGAAATCACGTATTTGTTTTAACCTTTAAGATTAAAGGTAAATTGTGCAAAGAAAACGAAAAAAAGACCTTGTTTCTCTTAACCGAGGGCGTAGAGTTTTCCGTTTTTATACGCCCGTCATTTGACGGGACGTATTATGGTATGGCGAAGTCCGTCCGTCTGTCCGTCTGTCCGTCTGTCCGTCTGTCCGTCCGTCCGTCTGTCCGTCCGCCTATGGAACGCAATAACTTGAATACGCGTCAACGGATTTTTATGAAATTTATACATAGTGATCAGACTGTGGAGAGGAAGCCGCCTTTCGATTTTCAGGTTCATCCGATTTGTCGTTACAGAGTTATGGGACTTAGATTTTTAAAATACAGTGAAAATATACTAAAATATTTAAAAATTATTTAAAAATCTATTTCTGGTCGAAATGTTTTGAAATTTGGTATACTTCAAGTAGAAAGGATGTTCTTTGACATATGTAACGGGTTTTTAATTTTTTTGTCGCATAACCGAGATATTGTGTGTAATGGGAAGGGGGGGTGGGTTATATGCACATACATTTTAAGCTAAGGGCAAAATATAGGCGCATGGAACGCGATAACTTGAGTATGCGTCAACAGATTTTCATGATATTCATACATTATGATTGGACTGTGGAGAGGAAGCCGCCTTTCGATTTTCAGGTATATTCGATATGTCGTTACAGAGTTATGGGACTTAGACATTTTAAAATACAGTGAAAATATACTAAAATAGTTAAAAATTATTTAAAAATCTATTTCTGGTTGAAATGTTTTGAAATTTTGTATACTTCATGTAGGAAGGATGTTCTTTGACATATGTAACGGGTTTTTAATTTTTTTGTCGCATAACCGAGATATTGTGTGTAATAGGAAGGGGGGAGGGGTGGTTATATGCACATACATGTTAAGCTAAGGGCAAAATATAGGCGCATGGAACGCAATAACTTGAATATGCGTCAACAGATTTTCATGATATTCATACATTTTGATTGGACTGTGGAGAGGAAGCCGCCTTTCGATTTTCAGGTTCATTCGATATGTCGTTACAGAGTTATGGGACTTAGACATTTTAAAATACAGTGAAAATATACTAAAATAGTTAAAAATTATTTAAAAATCTATTTCTGGTCGAAATGTTTTGAAATTTTGTATACTTAAGGTAGAAAGGATGCTCTTTGACATATGTAACGGGTTTTTAATTTTTTGGTCGCATAAGCGAGATATTGTGTGTAATAGGAAGGGGGGAGGGGTGGTTATATGCACATACATGTTAAGCTAAGGGCAAAATATAGGCGCATGGAACGCAATAACTTGAATATGCGTCAACGGATTTTCATGATATTCATACATTTTGATTGGACTGTGGAGAGGAAGCTGCCTTTCGATTTTCAGGTTCATTCGATAAGTCGTTACAGAGTTATGGGACTTGGATATTTTAAAATACAGTGAAAATATACTAAAATAGTTAAAAATTATTTAAAAATCTATTTCTGGTTGAAATGTTTTGAAATTTTGTATACTTCAAGTAGAAAGGATGTTCTTTGACATATGTAACGGGTTTTTAATTTTTTTGTCGCATAACCGAGATATTGTGTGTAATAGGAAGGGGGGAGGGGTGGTTATATGCACATACAGGTTAAGCTAAGGGCAAAATATAGGCGCATGGAACGCAATAACTTGAATATGCGTCAACGGATTTTCATGATATTCATACATTTTGATTGGACTGTGGAGAGGAAGCCGCCTTTCGATTTTCAGGTTCATTCGATATGTTGTTACAGAGTTATGGGACTTGGATATTTTAAAATACAGTGAAAATATACTAAAATAGTTAAAAATTATTTAAAAATCTATTTCTGGTTGAAATGTTTTGAAATTTTGTATACTTCAAGTAGAAAGGATGTTCTTTCACATATATAAGGGGTTCTTGAATTTTTTGTCACATAATCCAGAAATTATGTGTAATGGGGGGGGGGGGGGTTATATGCACATACATGTTAAGCTAAGGGCAAAATATAGGTGCATGGAACGCAATAACTTGAATATGTGTCAACAGATTTTCATGATATTTGTACATTTTGATCAGACTTTGAAGAGGAAGCCGCCTTTCGATTTTAAGCTAGGTTCATCCAATTTGTCCTTATGGAGTTATGGGACTTAGATATTTTGGTGTTGTGAAAAAAATCCCAACGGGCGTATCTTGCTGCGTGAGCGTAGGCTTTATTTGGTATTTGTTTGTCACCGAAAAACCCACAGCGCTCTGTGCTACGTAAGAAAACATTTACACACACGAATTTGGGGTTTTCTACAATGATTTTGTGAATAATAAGTTTTAATTCTTCTGAATAATTACAGGAATGATACGAGATGCCACAGGATCGTTTGATGTCGCCTATCACATTTTCGGTTCTTGTTACTTATTCTCTGGATGTCTACTTCTTACGGAACCTCTATTCAGGAGACTAGAAGATAAAAGAAAGAAATCTAAAAATATTCAGGAGTAGTAACATCGGTCCCACTGTGGCGTTTGATGGTAGAATCCTCTATATGGCAGCACTAGTCATCGCTTAGAAAGTATACCGAAGGAACCATATTTGAAAGAAAGCCTGGTTTCTGAATGTTACACGTTTGTGATATCAAACAAGAGTATGATGTGATCAGTCAACACTGTTAAGTGACGGCAGTATGTGTCATACTGCCGTCACTTAACAGTGTAATTGCACTTGAAGACAGCACAAGGTAGAAACCAAAAAAAAAAAAAAGAATGAAGTGAAGAATAAAGAATAAATGTGTTTTAGTCACGATGTCACAACTCGTTGTAATCTTTAAACGCTAAGTCTGTTTTGTAAAAGAAAGGAGCTAAAAGTAGTAAATATTGTAATACATATTGGTTGGATTATTTCTTTAGAAATTTTTGTAATCTTCACTGTTTGGATACTCATTGTTTTTGCTTTATGATAACTGACGAGGATTCTATACCCGAAACGTGCATGTCTGGTCCTAACAGTTAATTTGATCAACTGAAATAAAGATATTGGAGGACATCAGTCGCCCTCTTTACCATGTAAAAACGGTCATCCCAAATACATGCATAGCGGTGTAACGATAAATCGTTTGTACACGTATCGCTATACAGCAGCTTGATTATACATGAGTTAAAGAAGATCCTGACGATAATCTCAAAAGCACTCACAATAGAGCACCAAATTGAGCATCGACGGACCCATAGCAAGCTAGAGGTGGGACCAGGTGCCCGGGAGGAGTAAGCATCCCCTGTTGGCTAGCCGCACCCGCCGTCGATGTTCAGGCACGAAAATGAAAAGAATATATAAAATACATGCACTGTCTGGGGCCACGTCTATATAGAAAATGCTATGGCGACAATGTCAGGGAAAAATATTCAAAACACTTACTGTCAAACCCCTCGCGGGGAAATTTTTACGAGCTCCACACGGCAAAGGGCATAAGTTTGACATAAATGAGTTAATGAAGATCCTGACGATAATCTCAACAGCACTCACAATAGAGCACCAAATTGAGCATCGACGGACCCTTAGCAAGCTAGAGGTGGGACCAGGTGCCCGGGAGGAGTAAGCATCCCCTGTTGGCTAGCCGCACCCACCGTCCATGTTCAGGCACGAAAATGAAAAGAAAATATAAAATACATGCACTGTCTGGGGCCACGTCTATGTAGAAAGTGCTATGGCGACAATGTCAGGGAAAAATATTCAAAACACTTACTGTCAAACCCCTCGCGGGGAAATTTTTTACGAGCTCCACACGGCAAAGGGCATAAGTGTGACATAAATGAGTTAAAGAAGATTCTGACGATAATCTCAACAGCACTCACAATAGAGCACCAAATTGAGCATCGACGGACCCCTAACAAGCTAGAGGTGGGACCAGGTGCCCGGGAGGAGTAAGCACCCCCTGTTGGCTAGCCGCACCCGCCGTCGATGTTCACGCACGAAAATGAAAAGAATATTTAAAATACATGCACATACCACGATACATCTTCCATTCAAACGATACACAACACCACAGTGTAACATGAAGAGACACATTTTTTTTCTGTATCATTTACTGAGAATGCACATCGTAAAAAGCCAATACATCCCCATCACCTTGTAACTTGTGAGAACCCTAAATTGATGCAAGTATGTTCAGTTTTTCTTTGGATTCAAGGAATATATGAGTGTTGGATTGGATAGAGAAGTGAATCGTGATATGTATCGTATCGTAATTTAGTGTATCGTAACATCCCTGTACATTCATATAAGATGCTGCAAATCTATCTGATCTTAAATGATGCTATTGAATTTGAAGACGTTTAACATTTGCACTACTTGGTGAGTGTCACTGCTGGTGGACCAAGAGTCCCCGAAGGCACATGTAGCTAAGTTCGATCAACTTCGGTTGATCGTCTGTCTCTTCAACGCATTTGAACATTTCTGTTACAAAACTTCTTCAAGTTTCTTAAACATGGGTCCTGTAGCATCATATCCCACCCATTCTTCTACGTCTTTCGGTACATTTTTTGGACAAAATAATTTTCACACATTTTGGCTATATTACAATGTTGAGACTGAGGATCACTGACGAGGGATATGTACCCGAAACGTGCATGTCTGGTCCATGCTGCAAATTATCTGATCTTTAATGATGCTATTGAATTTGAAGACATTTTACATATAAAGAGGAGAACACATACCTTATTATCATACCTCTGGCAAATTTCTTGCAATCTGATTGGTCGAGAAGAACCGAATATTATTAGTTATATAGTGTTTTACAGGGGGGATACAGAAATATATTGGGTCGATGAAAAAAGTTGTATCGGGCGAGGCGAAGCCGAGCCCAATACAACTTTTTTCATCGACCCAATATATTTTTGTATCCCCCCTGTAAAACACTGTATAACGAATTTATCCCATCGATGGCTTTTGGCTTGTGTATGTAACGTCAACATATTTCAAAGCATTTCGGTGACGTCAAGATCGTAAACGTCTTAGTGGAAGCAGGATATTAAAATAATATCATGTCAGTAAAATAATACAACATAATATTTGGTTCTTCTCGACCAATCAGATTGCAAGAAATTTGCCAGAGGTGGGATAAAATGTCGTATTCTGCCACTTAATGGATATTATTTTAATATCCGGCTTCTACTAAGACGCTTTACGCTGTTGACGTCACTGAGAAGCTTTAAAATCTGTTTACATAACATACACAAACCAAAAGCGGGATAAATTCGTTATAAAGTGTTTTACAGGGAGGGATACAAAAATATATTGGTCGGCTGTGCTTCGCCCAATACAATTTTTTTCATCGACCCAATATACTTCTGTTTCCCCCTGTAAAATACTGTATAACTAATAATGTCTGTAATACACTGGCTGGAGTTGAGACCCCATTGTATAGGGAATATGACAAACTTTCAGGATAGAAAGTGCCGAGGATCCTCAATACCGACAAAGGTACATATATGGTTTCTTCCATTTTTTCACAATTATTCGGACTTAACCTCATCAAAATATTTTCGGAGATGGTGCCGAATCGGTTTAATTGTCCCGTTGACTCCAGATGTATGTTTTGCGGTTTTTTTTGGGAGGGGGGACTTAGCGTAACCTCGTGGCATTATCCTTACTTGTCAGTATACCTTGCAGATTTTAGGGAATTCGAATCCTAATGCCAAAAAATAATTGCTTCTGAGATTTGAACACAATCGTCGGAGTTGTCCCGTCAAACATAGGAACTGGTACATACCTTTTAACAGAAACAAGTTAGTTAAAAGGAAAAGAAGACAATATAAACGAAAGTCTCGCCGATTTTGTATACCAGTTTGTGCAGTCGTGTAGAATACATTCATAGCCTACAAAAGCTATAGAGTCTGTAATCAATGAGGGAAAAACAAAACCTCAAACCAAAATCTGAAAATCATTTTGTTCTTCGTGTTTCTATGGTGTGAGTTGGTGTTCCTTGTCCCTTTTGTGTCTCTTTCTGTGCGTGTCTACTCTGTGTTTTGCATTGGGTGTTTTGGGTTTTGCTGTGGGTACTGCAGCCGAGTGTTGTTGGAGATCCTTTCATAATCAAAGGGAGTAAAGAATATTAATAAATACATAACCAAACAATACTTTGTTTAACGTCTTCAAATTCATTAGCATCATTTTAGAGCAGAGAAATTTAAAGCATGGACCAGACATGCACGTTTCGGATAATAAACCCTCGTCAGTGATCCTCAATCTAAACAATGTAATAAGACCAAAATCTGTGAAAATTATGTCCTAAATATACCTAAAGACGTAGCAAAATGGCTGGATATGATGCTACAGGACCCAGGTTTTAGAAATTTGAGAAAATTTTGTAAACAGAAATTTTCAAATGCGTTTGAAGAAACGACCAACCGAAATTGATCGAACTTGGCTACATGTGCCCTCGGGGACTCTTGGTCCACCAGCAGTGACACAGTGGTACAAATGTTTGATGTCTTCAAATTCATTAGCATCATTTTAGAGAAGAGAAATTTAAAGCATGGACCAGACATGCACGTTTCGGATAATAAACTATAATATTCTGCAAAAGAACAAAAGTACTGTCCGCACGGCTCACTTCGGAAGCTGAATAAACGGGATTTCGACTATTTTATCATGCAAAACTTTAAATGAAATTGATATCAATCAATAGATCTCGCTTAGTCGTAAATTTTGGTATAAGTTATATGATAGTCAGTGCACGCAATCAAACTTTATAGACAAACACAAGTTTTAGGTGAGCCATTTCCCATGCTATTTTTCCCGTGACGTCGTGACGTTCTCCATAGACTAAATGTTAAACTCGGCGACGTCACACTGAAATTCAACATTGAAAACGCCCCATCTAAAATTTATTTTAAATCTAAATTCAAACTTTATTTATTTTACAACGTTAAACAAACAAGTTACACAACTTATATAAATGTCTCACGTTGGTTCAGATGTTGGCTGTATAATATGATTACATAAACCCTCGATCATGTAGTATATACCAAAATTTACGACTAAGCAAGATCTATTCAATAATATAGATTTTATTTAAATTTTTGCACGACAAAGTTATCAAAATCGCTTTTATCCAGTTTCCGAAGTGAGCCGCGCGGACAGTAAATCCTCGATGGAGATGAGATCAGCTATCTGGGCAGAGTAAGCATTTTCTGCCTGCTGGCACTTTAGCCGTACTTTTTGAAGGCCACCGAAGAGGCCAAAACTTAACGGGGATATGGCAACTCAAAATGTCAAAACCCTATCACTAACCATTGTAAATCTTAAATGTGAATGACAACTTTGTAAGGTTTAATGACGTTCACCACCTTCCTGTCAAAAATGTTTGAAAGGTTGAAGTTTGAAAGTTTGAAATTCCAACTTATTACACCAAGTTCAACAAACAAGGTAACCAACTTGTTCTATCTCACTATGAAATGTCATATTGTCTAGGTACAAATGTATGTATGTCATCATTGAACACACTACACAAACAACTGATATAGAGATAAGAAGCTATCGAATGGTCTCTTAATGAATGACACCTATTCTATGGCAGATACATACAATTCTTAAAGAAGGAGGAAAATCCTGACAGTAACATGCAGGACGATTCAAAAGGACAACCTATAGACAAAGGATGGGCATGGGTTATACTTCTAGGTAAGAGATAAATTATGACCTGGTATCCACTTGACTGTATATAATCTGGTAATCAATCGTTCGTTTTCACTACAAAATCGCTTTTACAACAAGTAAAAGACGCATCTCAGTGATAACACATACAAACAAGTTTTTGTATGTACTATCGACGTAAAATCAATGATGACAAAATAAATTTCCGGTGTTTGACGATATACCATGTTTTCTTAATACATGTATATATTGTATGTATGTTTTGCTGAACCAAGGGTATGAATGTAGTAGATAAACTCGTATCACTTATTCTCTATTGGCTCTATTCGTCACACAAACTTTTGGTGCCTATGTTATATACATTAATTGTATATTGTCCTGTAGTATCATATCCCACCCATCCTTCTACGTCTTTCGGTACATTTCGATATCTCTTTGGCCATATTACATCGTTTAGAATGAGGATCACTGACGAGTGTTAAGTACCCGAAACGTGCATGCCTGGTCCATGTTGTAAATTTATCTGTTCTTAAATGATGCCATTGAATTCGCAGACGTTTAATTAATAAGGAAGTGTCAGTATTGAAATACTAATTAATACAATTGTTTACAGCGTCTTTCATGGAGCATACCCTGTTGTTTGGAGCCCGGCGTACTTTTGGAGTACTGTACAAGGAGTTCATGGTGTCTTACGACGCTTCAGCCACAGAAGTAGCACTAGCAATGACAGTACAAACAGTTGTTGTCAGTTTAGTAGGTACGGAGTATGTTAAAATAGGGAACCAATAAATTTGGCAGTGTCTGAAAATCACTACGGCGTTAAGTGACACTGATGAGGATTTACAATCCAAAACACGTGTGCATTATATTGTCTTCAAGAAGGTAACAAGTGGGAACACTACCATCTTATTATGTGTACAGTGAAAGTACTAGTCTGTTGTACCTCATGTATTTTTGACTTTGGAAGTCTGATAGATTATTTCATTCCATAAAATGATAAGTTTGGATAAAACGAAGTATTCGCTATTGCTTAGCAACTAAAGAAACTTTCTAGCAAAAATAGGGAACATATGAAGTTCTGCTTCATTATGTAAGCTTTTCTTCAACGCATTCGAAAATTTTTGTTATCAAACTTTCTTGAAGTTCCTCAAACTTGGGTTATTAGCATCATATCCCACCAGTCCTGCTACGTCTTTCGGTGCATTTTTGGACATAAGTTTCAAACGTTTAGGCTATATTACATTGTTTAGATTGTATCACTGACGAGGGTTCAGTACCCGAAATGTGCATGTCTTGTCCATGATGAAAATTTATTTGTTCTTAAGGTTAGGGTTGCGACTACAGGAAGATAACTCTATTTTCATATCACATAATATTTGAAACCGACATGGTCGATAAATGGTATAAGCTCAATTTGCTGCATAATTTCAGAAAAAAATATACTTCTTGAAATTTTCATTGCTGAATGGGTATTTTTGGGAAAAATGCATATTTTTCAATGAAAAATCGTCGAAAATAGGAAAAAATTGTCATTTTCGCACGAGTTCTGCTTCTAAAGATTCAAACATCAGAATATATACTATTCATTATACTCTATAATAATGAGCGAAATAGAAATTCGAACTTCGAGTAAATCTCTATGTTTTTGGGTTAAAATGTTGATTTTTTGCACAAATTATTGTGCTATTTATAGAGACAGTCATTTTGCTAAGAAACGAATTCGGGTACATATTGGTTTGACTGCTTTAGGATAAAGCAATACCATAGCTTTATTAATAGAAAAATGATTGTGTACCTGGCGACCTTCTAGCTATTTAATAAAAATAACGAGTTGCTGCCATGGCAACCAGCAAAATCGTTTTTATAAGAAAATACACTCCTTTAGAACTATTTATTTTATCAGAATTTTTCAAAATAGGCTTTAATTCATACACAAGCTATAAGAATCCAGAAAAATAAGGGTATATGACTTTTTGAAATTTCATGCATTGCAGAGGTATGTAAAGTCATGATGTGGTATTCTCTAAAATGACGAAAATGTTAAAATAGGCCAAAAATGGACGTTTGAAGCCCAAAAACGAGACGGGCAAATTTGGATTTTTTGGTCTGAATAGTTCGAGGATATGTTATTCTTCATGTGGACATATCCATCTTTCTTCTACCTCATTTCTATTAAAAGTCGCCACCATGACCTTAAATGATGCTATTGAATTTGAAGACGTTTAACATTAATGATTTTAAAATATGAAATTAATGTGATTCTTTATATTCGGAAGATATAATTTGCCTGTTAATTTGAGAACATTCCATTACTGCAATAAATTCGTTTTCGCCTCGCCCCACGATGGTCACAGTTTACCCCCTATATTTCCATACTCGGTCAGTTATAAACCTAATAACTAATAATGGTCCATACTGTATAGTGTTACCATTTAAGTAGCACCCTCTGGGTTAATTTTTCGAATTTTATGTACATGTATCTACTCAGAAAAAAGTGCGCTACTCTAAATTTCCCAAAGGGTCGATTCAATAGTATAGTTAAATAAAACCTATGGCCAAAATAGCATTGAGGGATTGTGCTACGTTGTTAACATCCTTTAATTTTGATGATATTCTTAGGATGATATGACAAGCTTCCGAAATTGTTAAATGATATATGATGTCAACTTGATTAAGGGTCAAAACAAGGCTTTTTTCAGGCGACAGAGCTGGAAAGATTTTACTGTCACACTCCAAACATTCAATCGTGGGGAACGAATTTAACTGAAATGATAACTTATTATAGTAATTTTCAAAGGTTTTTGAATTTGAAGAAGTTAAACATTTGTACAACTTGGTGAGTGTCACTGCTGTTAGACTATGAGTGCAGCTAAGTTTGATCAACCTCGGTTGATCGTTTCTTCAACGAAAATTTCTGTTATCAAAATTTCTTGAATTTCTGAAACGTGGGTTCTGTAGCATCATATTCCATCCATCCTTCTGCGTCTTTCGGTACACTTTTGGACATAATAACTTTCACAATCTTTGGCCATATTATTTTGTTTGGATTGAGGATCACTGACGAGGGTAAAGTACCCGATACGTGCATGTCTGGTCCATGCTGCAAACTTATCTGTTCTTAAATGATGCTATTGAATTTGAGGACGTTAAACATTTTGTTAAAACATCATGTTAAAGATAAGAAAATGGTGTAATTTGTTTATCAATATCATGATGTCTGACTTGCTTATCAATATCATAATGTCTGACTTGTTTTTGTTGTAACCAAGAATGTGGATCACATGCATACGCCTCTTTTCTAATATTCCTAGCTCTTCTTGTACTAAGCATTGGTACCAGATATTGCTCTGCAAGGGTGTACGTGCTAGTTGGTGGAATATCTGCTTTTGCCGCCTATCTTATGAACTCATTTGCAACGAGTGTACCACTTTTAATTATATCTCAAGGCTTTTTCTTCGGTAAGTAATAAAATATTTTGGGAAAACATAACAAATTTAATATTAATTAAAGAAAACCTTTCCCTTTAAATTTTTATGTACAAGTACTAGTAATTCAAAGGTAGTTGGTATTCCTAATAGAACCCAAGGACTTGAGTAAACAGTTTTCTTACATTTTCTCATTTCTTGACAGGTTTTGCGCATGCGTTTTGTCATGGCCCAACCCTGGTAACACTTGGTCAGTACTTTAAGGAAAAGCGAGGGTTTGCCACTCTGCTCGCTACCATTGGACATTGTATTGGTTCCATATGCTTTCCTCCTTTAGTACAATTCTTATTGGTGAATTACGGACTGCAGGGGTGTCTTCTTATCATGTCTGGTATTTTGTTGAATTTCACTGTAGCTGGAGCTCTCCTACGGCCCTTGTCATTCTATAAACGAGATGGTTTCGCAAAAGAATGCATCAAAAATGAAACAAACGACCAGGGTGAAAGAAAACGTATTGGCGAGAAGGACGATAGTCTTAGCAATATCTCTACAGATGATGAAGGAAGTGAAGATTCAAAACATTATGATCCGCTTTGTTGCACTCAGGATGTGAAACAAATTGAAAGAGAAAGGATATATGCTGTCTCACATCAGAAGAAGCAAAAGAAGAATGGTGACTTATACTCGTCTGCCACAATTCTTGATCAGAACATCCAGGTAACAGGAAGTCTTATTGACATCATTGGATCTACACACAGTCTATCGCATACAACAAACAAATTGTGGAATGATGGCAAAGAAACGAATACGGCTAAAACTGATGATAAGAAATCGTCAAGAGTTGTAATTGTACAACATTTAGTACATATTTTTCATCAATTATTTGACCCTAAAGTCATCCACAACAGACTATTCAGACTATTTATAATTATGGTGTGTTTTTCAGTTGTCGGTACGACACAGGTAATAACATTTATACCAGCTCATGCCGAGGACCAGGGTATAAGTAGACAAGATATTGCTGTCTTACTGACCATCACTGGGTCTGTAGATCTACTCTCCAAACTACTTCTTGCATTCATTTCAGATCGAAGTTTTATTAGAAAACATACATTGCTTGCAGTTGCCCATATAATTATTGGCATAACTGTGAATTTTATTCACTTCTTCACTGATTTTAAGACTATGTCGATATTAATGGTGATGTATGGAATTTTTGGCCAAGCATACAACGGTCTGTTTCCAGCAATACTGGCAGAATTTGTCGGAGTAGAAAACTTATCATCTGCAATGGGCATCGTTGTACTAACCCATGGAGTTATGATGTCCATAGCCAGTCCCATTTTTGGTAGGAATTTAAGAGTTTTACTGGTTTTCATTTGACTTATTTCTAACAAAGAGTTAAGAGATGAATCTTATATTTTTTCTTTTGATGCAGGTATCACCCAAAAAATTGGACAGAAGACTACATCAATGTGCGTAGCGCTTTGATGCAAAAGTTTTCTGTCCATTTTTGCGGGTGATACCTGCATGAACAGAAAAATATATGATTCATTTCTTATCATTTTATTATCATCTACTTATGGAAAAAAGACTGTTTCTTGGATATAAAAACAATCAATCATCGCACTATTTTTCTAAGTTCGGAGGGTTTCGCAGTGATACGTCTGCCAAAACAAGTTATGGCAGCCGCCATTATTTAAACATCGAACGATCGTCTCTCTATATCTTTGGAATAAGGACCAGTTTAAGCACATTCTGCATGCATAGTTAATTTTTTAGTAAGTAGAAAAGAAATGGTACCCATGAAATAGTAAGCAAACATCAACAAATTGTATTTTTAGCAACGAGCTCATTCGTGTTTGAGGGAACCCCCGGTTCTTAAAATAGTGCTATAAAAAGACTTCGTGAAAAATTGTGTTGATCGATGTATTAACAAAATTTCTCAGCCAACCAGAATCTTCGTTTCTTGTAAATGACAATGGAAATTAAATGATGAAATGTTCTACCCCAGACATTTACAAATACTAGTATGATATTTTCTCTTCATTTCCTTTTACTTTATTTTAGCATCTTAAACCAGGTTTTAAAAACTGATTTTATGCATGATTATCGGTATCCAATGTTTGAAAACAGTTTAATAAGTTTTTAAATTAATTCTTAATGGTTATAGTCTCTTTTTGAAAATGTTTATCTTTTTAATTCTTATATCTATCAACAGGAGCCATAAGAGATGTGACTGGATCTTTTGACATTGGATTTCACATTATGGGGGCTTGTTACTTTATTGGTGGGACCGTTCTCTTCGCTGAACCTGTGTTTCGAAAAATGGAACAAAGAAGACTTTCACAAAATGATGGATAGTTAATAGGCAATTCTACATTTTTCATATATATCCTTTTTTATCATTGAACCTAAAAGAATAATGAGTTGAATATTTGTATGTCTATCTTATTTCCTTTCCAAATAAAAGCATCATTGAATAAACGAAGAGTAAAAATTGAGAGGCAATAAAAGCAAAGGAGAGAAAACGGAAAAAAGGAGGACTGATGTCTCACACAGCACGTGCCGGCCACCCGCGAATATTGAATCTACCACAGAAGGCTTCGGCAAAACTGAAAAACAAAACAACACAGCCAAACAACCACTAAAGTAGTCCGCAACAACTGATTGGATTTAAAAAAAAAACCCTCTATGTATGCTCAAATTCCAGACTGCGTGAAATTAACAAAGATATCAAAGACATAGCTTTACAATGAAAATGCAATGTACACACTGTAGTATCATACATGTTTGAAGGTCCTGTTGATGGGATCACATCATCAAAAACACGAGTCTGATCTAATAACCAAACATGTCAGCAAAATTTATGAAAATGTATTCTAGCGTATCAATTTAATGAAATGTTTTTGCGTTAAGATTTGAAAGGTTAAATAGAAGTGGAATAAATGAGCAAAACAAGTCGCGACATTTCAAGTAATACTGAAGTACATTCAAAAGTCAAAACTTAAGTCCGTCTTCTTCGTGACAACAATACTATGTGGGCTAGTCGGTCAGTTAAGGGTTTCCATTCTTCATTTGAGAATTGCATCATGAAATGAAATTCTTCTGCCTATATAAAGAATAATATATTTATAGATAATAATTTGAGCATTAATAATCTCGATAGACACACTACTAATTTTTTTTTCTTAAATTGCGCGTTTCAGTTATAGATTTATTTTGTCACGTTTTGAGATCATATAACTTCTTGAGCAAACATTTGAGAAGATTACGGCCCCTCTACCCAGTTTACAATCTTAGCATCGGGTCGACAGGTAAGTTAATTTATTTACACATCTATACTGGACATATTGAAAAAATACAATGCATTCATTTCGTTGGCTTTTACTTAGTTTTTACTTAGTTTGCTTTCATAATTATGATATATGCAACAGTATTAATGACAGGATAGTTCTTGTTTCTTTTGATAGCACGTTAAAAATCCATGAGAATTTACAAGCCTAATGTAATCGTCGATTTGTAAATGATATATATCCATCTTTGAAATAATTCTGTTTTGAACAAAGTGAGAAATAAATTGAGCAAGAATTGCATTAATTTTGAATGAGCTAAAAGCAAACATTGTTCGAGAAATGCAAAAGTAGGCTACTTGCAAAAGTTAAGCCACTCTAAAAATAACTTCGAACTAGGAGTCCCCGATGGCACATGTAGCCAAGTTCGATCAATTTCGGTTGATCGTCTGTCTCTTCAACGCATTCAAAATTTCTGTTAAAATATCTTGGAATTTCTAAAACGTGGGTCCTGTAGCATCATATCCCAACCATCCTGCTACGTTTTTCGGTAAATTTTGGACATATTATTTTTCATACTTTTTGGTCATATTACATTGTTTAGATTGAGGATCACTGACGAGGGTTAAGTACCCGAAACGTGCATGTCTGGTCCATGCTGTAAATTTATCTGCTCTTAAATGATGCTATCGAATTTGAAGACGTTTAACATTCTATTCAGTCCACTCTGGGAATCAAGAGTAGTGTTAATGTGACGTATTTACAATACTTGGTGTACTTGGTGACTATGTGCTGGACTGCTCCAATATAAGCCCTCGTTGGAAAACTTTTCCTGCTATTGAATAGCCTATATTACCCATGTTCTCAGAAATGTCTTTTCAATCATATAGACCAAATTCCTATTAAAGCCTTATATTATAACTTGAGAGGTTAAGTGGATGAATGGACGAATGGACGAAAAAGAAACAACTATAATATGAGGTTCTAAAATACAACAAAGGACTCCGTGACAAGAAGAAAAAATTAGTACAAAAAACTATGTAGAAAAAACACCCAAATGTGAAATCACAGCGTAAACAAGAGACAACAAGAGACACAAAAGGAAAAAGGAAGACCAAATATTAAAGACAACATCAAAATGTTGAAAATGTGGTGGTTATCCGTACTTCGTGCTCACAACCTATTCGACCGGTTTCCCAGTGATCATGAAGAACTCGTTGAAGCAAGACAGCAAAATGCAATTGTCCAAGAAACAGACGAATATTTAAATGGGTATCAAAAGCATAGGTTGATACGAAAAACAAAGTAAATAATCGTCTGTTGTTGTTGGTCACATTTCATCTATCATGGTGTTTAATATAATCCCTGGTTTTGTCGCTTTGATCGATGCATGTATTCATGCATGTATTCAACATATCCCAGCCATCTTGCTACGTTTTTCGGTATATTTTTGGTATATTTTTGACATAATTTTCACAGATTTTGGCATATTTCATTGTTTAGATTGAGGATCACTGACGAGGGTTTAGTACCCGAAACGTGCATGTCTGGTCCTGCTGTAAATTTATGTGCTTTTAAATGATGCGAATCAATTTGAAGACGTTTAACATTGGATTCTTTTATATGTTAAAACCTAAGAAATATAGAATGCATACAGGAAATGTTCTTTGAATCGTTGAGTATGTACATGTATCAATGGAATACATCTGTCCCCAAGTTGCACCAAGTATCATGTATCTTTTATTTACATACCTTTCGCACTCTTGTAAGTTTGATAAGATAACGCTTTTATGTCAAAAAGAAGGATGTTACATGAAAGATGACCAAACAAATGTTACACTGATAAAAACCTGAAGAAAATGCGTATCTTATAGAGGTTTAGATGAAATTGTGGAACACGTATGAAATGAACGAAAGAATGATGAACAAAATCAACAAAACAATCATAAAATTTAATGGGAATGATAACAACAATAAAAGTACATGAACTATATTTTGGACATAAACAAAAATTGTATACTGTTCGAATAAGCAAACAAAATAATGAACAAGGTCAAGGTTATAGAGATTCGGTAAAAGAACTAGAGATAGTTCAGCTGTCTTACTAACTTTTACCTTCTTTTGACCTTACAAAGAACTTTCAGATATATATGGTTAAGTTTCATTCGGTCTCATCGTGGACATTGCAATGTATTGGTTGTTGGACGGCATCACAACCGTATAGGAAGGAATAAATCTGATCAGAGGCTTTGTCTTTGCCAAAAATAACACATATTTAGTGACCATTCTCGTCAGAGACGAGGAGACACCATGGTATTTAGACCTTTCAGATGGTGGTATACGATGAGAGCTCGATCTTTGCCTCGTAACTATGTATTTGGACTGTTTTTTAATTGCGCCTAACCGTCTTGATTGTGTTTATACTGAAAACGAAAGGGCATGGAAATAAACGAGAATCACTGACGGTATTCTTTCTTTGTTAGGAAAGTTGTTCGGAAATCAAAGCAATTTTGGATATTTAACATCCCAGGGTGGCTCGCTGATCTTCATTAGTTTTTCTAGAACACTTTGTTATTCATTCAATTTTCGCGGAGGTGCTATCATTACTACCAAGGAATTGTGTTAAGTGTTTCCTCCCTTAAAAGTAGCAATGACATGCGACTTACAGTCTTTACCCAAGATATATTTAGGGTACGTATGCACTTTGATAAACTTGGTACATTTCAGTCCTTTGATAAATTTATGCATTTCCGAATCATAATTCTGATGCAGTAAATGGGGATTGGGTGTATTTGATGTTTCTTTCTGTACACAGAAGTAGGCGACGAGTCAAAAGTAAGTTACATATTCCACCTTTTTCTTAT
This sequence comes from Pinctada fucata, assembly GCA_028142955.1. Taxonomy (NCBI): domain Eukaryota; kingdom Metazoa; phylum Mollusca; class Bivalvia; order Pterioida; family Pteriidae; genus Pinctada; species Pinctada fucata. The sequence goes on along the minus strand of AP027105.1, from coordinate 38,784,360 downwards.
ATAAATGTTTTATTTTCTTTCTCCAATATTTTGTAGGTATATGTCATAGCCAGCAATATGTCCAAGAAGCTACCAATAGATCGTGGATGGGCTTGGATCGTTCTTATGGGCAAGTAATGAAAATGCATATCCGTAAATTCCAAAGGAAACAATCGCAAATGTCAAACCGTCTACCTTTTTATGGAATTAAAAAGAAATAAATAAAACAATACCTATTTTGTAGCTTGTGTAGTAGAGTTCTTCATCCTTGTCGGGTTCCTGAAGAGTTTTGGTTTATTCTTTGTTGAATACATGAGGAAGTATGACGCCACATCGTCCAGTATATCATTGGTACTGTCCATGCAGACGCTGTTCTACAGCATATTTTGTAAGCACAATCATGATTATTTTCATATTGAAGTAAATGTTCTATTTTTATAATTTAGTGCACCATATGCGCATTACAACAAACAACGTATCATCAGTGCAGCTCTAGGCCGAAAGTAAAGTAATCCAGAGAGTGAATAAATGAAGAGAGATTCTAAACATGACCTAAAATATATACCAAAGAACCAGATAAGGACAGATATATGCCATTAGGAAGAATCTCCATAGTTTCAGAATAATGTATTAGATTTATTGTCAGAATATTTACAAATATATATCAAGTCAATGTAGAAGCTCAGTTAAACTTTGCAAACGACATCCTCACTTTCAGTTAGTAAGTATTTAATGGAATTTTCATCATGACGGAGATACGCAGCTGTCAAGTATCTTATGTCTGAAAACGTTTATTACAAGAAAAAAATCTAATCAATACATGGAAACAGTTTACATTAGATAATTTAAACCGTGAATAATGAATTCTAAAAACAGTCGAAGGCATTGCTGAGGTGTTAAATTACCAAAATGCGAATAGGGCCGATCACGGTGCCATCAAATAAGGGCTATCCGTCTCCACGGTCATCTACCTACATACAGTCACACCAATCTTAAACATAATTCTAATATGGCTTGATTCTTTTTCCCTTTTAAGACAACAGACGCGAGCCGGGCTCTATTCTCCAATATAGGCCCTGTAGCGATAAGCCACGCCTACCCATTTTCTGAAAGCAGATAAACCGACAGGAACTGGTTTTTACCAAGAATCGAAAGATCTTAGTTTGGTCATCATTAGAATAGAAATAAAAAATGACAAGCCGGGCTCTATTGTCTCATAATGCCCTCGCGTCCTCAGCCAATCATATTTATCACCTCGCCGCTAACGCGTCTCGGTAATAAATGTGATTGGCTGAGGACGCTCGGGCATTATGAGACAATAGAGCCCGGCTTGTCATTTTTTATTTCTTAATTCATATTCTAATTTTCAGCTGTTTTTGTGATGGGGATAGGGATATCATATTTCTCATCCAGGAAGCTTGTCATGTACGGAGCCTTCATGATGGGAATCTCACAGATATGTAATGCCTTTGCTCCGAGCGACTCCTTCCTGGTGTTTTCTCAGGGATTTATTTTTGGTAAGACCTTGAAAACATCATTTTTAGTTGCAATAGCTACTAAATAGCTAAAGATACAAATTATTATTAATTAATGATTGTTTTTCAGCTTTTGCGCTTTATCGGTGTGTATTGGCAGTAGGGAATGGAAACAAAATATGTAAAGCACGAAGTGCTTTTCATGAATTTTGTTTCCATTCCCTACTGCCAATACACACCAATAAAGCGCAAAAGCTGAAAAACAATCCTTATATTTACATTTTACGTGTAAATTAAGTTGTTTCTGTCCCTTTTCATCCCGTTTCTTTATATTTGAAATGTCACTGCGGAGGGAGAACGTCACTTGACGTAACAGCAAACGAACGTTCGGCGTTTTTTGCTAGCTTCGAAGTAGTACCTTCTATACGGAAACATTGTAGAAAAATAAGAAATTGAATTTTGTTTATGGTGGTATTTTGAACACTTCTATCAAAACTGAATAAAGAATAAATCGTACAAAATCGCAATTTTTGTCCCACATGATAAAGACCAAGCGGATGGTTAGTCTGGAGAAATGTCACGGATTGGAAGGAAAGCATTTGAAAACTGACTGTAACACTGTTAATTTGTTTATAAATTTATGAAATCAATCGGTACCATTATTCAAACATCTGTAAAATTACTCTGTTTCTTCTGGAAGTATTTAGAATAATGCAAAATTCGAGCACAGCAGTGCAAAACGATAATTTTCATGACTTACCTCAAGATGGCACAACATTCGCTGATGCGAAATATTTCTGATCTGTATAATTCCATAAGAAGCAAAAATAAATTCACTGTTGATAAATGACACAAGTGGAGCACATCCTCATCCTAAATATTGAATATTTGATCCACTTATGTCTGCATTCGCTCATCCAAACATGGCATCATTCCGTAGACTACAGTGCAGGTCATCCTTGAATTTCGTCTGGTGTGGCGCGTGATCGACTTACTACGTCACACTTCTTGGAAGTGTACATGTGGGTGACCTAGATTTTGACCCATTTAATCAATGGGGGTAGACGGCATCGATTGATAATGGAATTTTGAATCTGTATTGAAGCAGTAAATAGAATGGGCATTTTATGGGAGAGTAATCCGCATTTGTTCAAATGTCACGTGATAGGCTCTTGCGATTATCAAAAATGAAGTGCAGTTGGTTTGGTACCTTCATATAAGGGAAACGCAGTAGGAATGTAAATATAAAAAATGGCATCAGCATTAACTACATAATATACATTCTATGGTAAATTTACCGTATATATGAGCATGATGGAATCTTTGACGGTCGGAAGCAACGCCGAGTCAGGGGCAGATAACTGTTCACACATACAAAGTAGCAGAATATGAATAAATTGGGCTAAAATGAGCTTACTTATTATCTAAAATTTTGAATATTATAATACAACAAATAATACTCAGATATAATTCACTACAAATAACTGAAATTTCTCTGAAAGGGATTTAAAAAAGAAATTCAGCACTGTTAAAGATCAATCGAAAATTGTGCATTCAACGTTAATTTTAAAAGCTGACACAAATTCTCCCCTATGCACTTCTTGGGAAAAATCAATGATAATCTTTTCAACAGAAATCCAATTATGATGCCTATATAGAATTTTAGTAAGTTCTCTACAAGAAGCATTAAAAACGTTATTACCGGGACCAGTTTTAAATCAAAATTCATCATTACGGACTCGGAATACACCAAATTCAAGGGCAATGGATTTTGGGACATTTGCTGGATGGTTTGATACATTGTGGATGATTTTGTGCCAATGTCATGTTTCATTTTTGCAAATCTAACCACTTCGCAGCGCCGACTTGGGTACATGTGTACCCGTGTACTCTCTGTTTACAAACGAGTTTACATACGTTGACATGGATGATGGACGTCCGAACAGCATATCAAAGTTCGAAAGGTGACACAAACACCTTAGGGCAAAGATCAGCAAACTCTTTTTGGTTTTGCTTTCTTCGGTGATATATAAAGTTTACATTCAGATTGTTACAACAAAATTGGTAATATAGAACATATATTTCAATATTGACAATCCCAAGCATTCCCAACCGGAATTTTTAAAAGAAAATAAGCAATAAAATGCAGGTATACAGATCGTTGACGAATCAAAATGCCGCAGAATTTACCTGATTAAGTGTTATGACTTGAAACAGTATCTCTTTTGCCATCAAAATGTCCTGTGTCATTCTTGTTTACACATGAAGCACAGCCAGTATGACGCGTTTTGATTACGTGGTACAATGTCGTCATTTTCAAAACGTTTGTCACTTCCACACCACTAATCACCATTGTTAAGGCCTTAGCTTTTACAAATCAAAGATGTGCAAAGCATGCAATTCGTGCATGAAATATGGGGAAAATATAGAAATCAAGAAATTAAGATTATATCTGTCTCTGGTAGAATAACACTTCTTACTACTTACTTGAGAAGATAGGGCTCTCTAAATGTCGGACGGACTCCTTGGTAGCTCGCTTCAGCCGGTAGAGCATTGACAGTTTTTCGTATGGCCTTTGCTTTTTATATCCATTTACACATTCATCTGTGTGTTGCTTGAGTTTTAGTTTAGTGCTTCGCTGTCTTGTTTGTGTGGTCATTTTACAAGGAGGAGGTTATTATACACAACGATTGTGCGTTCTTCGTGACCTTTTGGTAACCGAAAAGTGGCGCGTATGTTATTATGTAATCCGGATAACCACAGCATTTGCTACTAAAATAGCAGATGGCCGTCCTTAGTTGGATCCGGCCTCGGTACCATAAAGTAAGAATTGACTTAAGTCTAAATTTCGATATTCTGTTGACTCATTATGATATTACGGATCACTTTCAATAATCGTAAAATTTTTCTTTTTTCAAAGTAGAATAGAATGGATTAACCCAATATTTCAAATTTGCACTTCTTTTTATATATGGCAAGTTGAGAATTTGAGTTAACTCAATTTTTAGATTATGGTGCCGAGGCTCAGATTGCCCATTTCGTCTTGTTGGTTTATGTGAAGTATCTTGTGTTTGATGTTTTGATGTCGTGTTTGGTGTTGTTCCTTTTGCGTCTCTTGCCGTATATGTCTTCTCTCTCTTTGGAGGGTTTTTATGTTTTGCTGTGGTTACTGTCACCGGGACTTATTGGGGATCCCCTCCTTTCTTACTTTCTCACAGAGGATCTCATTTTAGAAGAAAGGATTCCCCATTTAATAAAATTGTTAACTTCATGACATTTCAGGTTTTCTTATATTTATTCAGGCATAACGATCACTGACGAGGGTTAAGTACCCGAATCGTGCATGTCTAGTCCATGTTGCCAATTTATCTGTTCTTAGATTATGCTATTCAATTTCAAGACGTTTACATCTGAGTAACGTAAAATTCTCATAATTTCTTCTATTAACAGGAACACATGCAGCATTCATGCATGGACCAGCCACCTTGATGTTGAGCGTGTACTTTGAGAAGAGACGAGGGATGTCAAATACAGTGGCCAATATAGGCGCTAGTATCGGAGGCTTAGTGTGTCCACTTGCAGTACGGGCCCTTCTTGACTACTACGGATTGACTGGGTGCCTCTTGTTAGTGTCTGGAATGTTTATGAACGCTATCGTGTGTGGTGCACTAATGCGTCCCCTAGATATATCAGAGCTATATAAAGATGAACAGCAAGTAAAAGGTCCCCGTGTCAAGGAAATTCCAGATAAGAATGAACAGCCTGATGTCCTTTTAGACCTACTTAGGACACCAATAGTCAAGAAACCTCAGATAAATAACAATTCAAATTATAATGTAAAAATCAAGAATGGAATATCACAAGGAAATTCCAAGTTGTTCCAATCATACGAAAAACTGCATGTAGAATCTGGATTTAAGCCGAATAGACGTAGAACGGTATCAGAAAGTGTTGCGGACCAAGGAGTCGAATATTCTGTCAAAGAACTGCGTCATCAAAGTCTCCAACGAAGCATAGAGTTTCATGGTAGCTTTGGAAACGTCGTAGGGTCCTTCACAGCTGGGAATTTAGCCAATAAATCGGTGTCACACGAATCTATTGATAATGATAATATAAGCAATACATTTCATAATAGTAATTGTAACGACTGCGCATCAAAAGTGTTCGACTGTTCTCTTTGGAAGAATTCATTATTTGTTCTCTTCATGATATATTCATTCATTGCTGTTCCTGCGTGTGGTCTCCCGTTAAATTTTATACCTCCGTTTGCTAAAGACTTTGATATATCTGACGACGACGTAGCATGGCTTGTCACTATTTCCGGTTTCTGTGAAATCGTCGGTAGAAGTATCCTCGCTTTCATCGCAGATACTAGGAAACTTAAGCGGCATATCATTGTCGCCTTTTGTGTCTTTTGTAATGCTTTAGCCTGTATGTTTTCATCATACTTTACCACTTATCCAGCGTTTGTTGTCTATGCCGGTTTGTACGGACTATTCGGAGGCGTACATTTTACACTATACCCTGTAGTTCTCGTGGATTTTATAGGAATAGAAAGACTGAAAAATGGTTTGGCTATGCATTCTGTCGTGACTGGAGTCAGTATTTCAATCTTTTCAATAATTGTAGGTAAGTAAACATTGGAAAAGCGATCTCAGCTGAGGCTAATTAAACATAGTGTCTTTAGGTGAAAAACAATAAGATAAATTCACAATGAACATTGCAACAAGTTCATTTCCTTTTTATTTTCATTTTTCTATCCCTTATATATGATTTCATATTCTAGAAAGCATTTGGAATTTTAAAGTCTCTTTCAGGTATAATAAGAGACGCTACGGAATCGTATGTATCAGCTTTCTACGTGTATGGTGCACTTGGCATTACTTCAGCCATTCTCTTGGTGTCATTAGAACCTATATGTCGTCGAATAGAGGACGAAAAGACGGCGGATACCCATGTCTGAATTAGCTTGTGCCAATAATGAATTGATGAAAATTTCTCATTGTATTCTTACCAGAAGTAGAACCATTTCCTCTGAAATGGAGACAAATTAACCAACAAACTGAGCTGTTGTGAGATAAAACACAGCGATGGAATTCAGTATATAATATAGATTCGATGCTCTTGTAAAAAAAAGGGCCTAAAAAGTATACAAGGACATCAGAAAAATTTTCCTCTCGTGCAAAATTGATACGTATTAAATATGTGGCAATAAAAACCTTTTATCACTAACGCCTTTCTAGTTGTATTATTGTCTGTTCAATTGATTGAGAATGAAATGGTTTATGAGAGTGACACAGAAAACAATTGAGAAATATAGGATCTCAAATGATTTTCTATTTCATACGGTATTTATGAAACGAGTTGTGTGAATTTTACATCCCCGAGCCTTGGCGAGGGGATTAAAATCACACAACGAGTTTCATAAATACTGTATGGAATAGAAACATCATTTGAGTTTCTTTTTATCACATGAAATATGACGTAATTGATCGAAATAACGTCAAAATATTGATATTTCGACTTCAATTCTTGAAAATAACGCGCCAACGTCGACGTTTCTATCGTGACGTCACAAAGAATCTGGAGCGCTTTATCCAATGACCACGCTCCGAAAGTGATATGTAACGTGTTATCATAACATTTATTTATGAAATGGCTTTATGTAACTGAATAAAGGGTGTATCATGTGATAAAATGATATATGAAAACAATAGACCATTCTCAGATATTGTTAGAAAGCACAAAATGTCCGAGTTAAAATCATTTGGCGTTGTTTTATATTATGACGTTACTGTTAAAAGACGCAATTCCATTGAGATGTAGCAATGAAAAAGTGTGCAAAAATTGCCTACCTCGGACGTTTTTCGTCACTTTGTCAGCCATTATTAATTTTGGAATGTGGCCTATACCCAAATGATAACGCAAGGCGATAATAGAAGTCCTTTCACGTTTCATTGACGTATGATGTGAGAAATTTTATGAAAGAATAAATAGCATTTACATCTGTAACAATTTTGATATTGAAACATACGCTCTATCGTGATGATTTAGTGCACCATATGCGCATTTCAACAAACTATGAATCATCAGTGATGCTCGGGGCCAAAAGAGAGGGAATCCAAATAGTGAATATATCAAGAGCGAAATTCTAAACATGACCTAAAATTTGAGCCAAACAACCAGCTAAGGATAGAGGTAAGCCATAAGGGAGATGTAAGTCCGAGCAGGAATCAGTTCCTGATTGTTTTCCTTTGTATGAAACATATTTTAAAGAATCCTTAATTTTGAGATATTTTCCAGGGATGTTAATCTTTAATAGACCATTTTCCGATTTCGTTAGAAAGCACAAAATGTCCGAGTCAACATCTTTTGGCGCTGTTTAACATTATATGACGTCACTGTTAAAAGACACAATTCCATAGTGACGTAACAATGAAAAAGTGCACAAAAATTGCCCACCTCGGACATTTTTCTCCATTTTGTCAGCCTTTATGAATTTTTGGAAAGTGGCCTTTTGCTTGCAGAATATTTATGTGTTACATGTCGCTATAATGAATTGTTCGAAAGAAGGCAATCCTTTTTCCCAATTACCCGGATATGACCTTTCCTTTTCTATTCGTTATCAGTTTTCTTGACGCTTCGTTTCCCTTTGTAATGAATTCTGAGCTTTATTATGTACGGTAACTTTTCAATATTCATCATAAAGCTGTTGCACATGAAAAAGATTCAATTGCTTTGATTTAGTCATTTCTTTTATGTAAATTGATGTATTCAATTTGAATTTGCTTTAAGGTTGCTTGTACCTCTGGTCGTGAGAGCTTGCATTCTCCCTATTATATCTTTTTTGCATTTTTCGTGCTCATCGTCTTTGAACTTTTATAAAAACTTTTCAAATATACCCTTATCTTCTATATATTAATGAATAACTATTAAATAAATGACCCCAAGTTTAACATTACACCCTAAAATCCAAAAAAACTCACATTTTTACATAGTAGAAACAATTTTTAACCAAAATTATATTTGAAACCTATAATAGCTTTACCTAATGTGCATTATTATGGAAAGAAAACATGGGAATCGATGCATAATATCCCCCGAGTTTGGACCAGAGATACAATCTACCTTAACCTGAGATCCGAAAGAATAGAAAACCGAGAAAAGAAAATAAGTATTACTGTTCGCAACTCTTCAACATTACTGTATCCATTAAAAAACTTGAGTACCTCTTTATCATGGCAACCATACTATTTTGGCTATTGGTGATTATGAAGGTATGAGCATCACCAAATGCAATTCTATTTCCAAATGTTACGTATATAACAATTTGAATATCTTTGAGATGATATCGACAAGTGCGTGTAATTTGTTAAATGACGCTTTGGGTTGAAATGATCTTTTATCACGTTTAGTGACCGTATACATGTACTTATTGTGCAAACATTGTTGAGATAAGAACCCTCTTTACCCAGTTTACAATCTTAGGATAAGATTTGAGGTAAGTTAATATATTCACCAATTGGTACGGGAAGAAGTTCTTGAATCAGTATTGCATCGATTTTAAATTGTTTCACTCGACTTTGCCTTTTGATATTTTATTTGAGGAAACAAAATTTTATAGGAATCTGAAATCTGAAGTCCGGTGAGCATTGTTTCTGCGTAACAGTATAAGCTGTAAGCATGTGTACTATAAGTACGGCATACTTTATACTATATCTAATCTTAACTAGTTAATACAGCACGTTTTGACGGTATCACCTACAATATACTGGACTCCAGAGATTGTTTATCCTTCATGCTTACTCCTCCTGGGTACCTGGTCCCGCCTCTAGCTTGCTAGGGATCCGACTATGCTCAATTTGGTGCTCTATTGTGAGTGATGTTGAGATTATCGTCAGGATCTTCTTAAGGAGGGTTTTAACGCCAACATGGCGGCGGCACAATTTGCTTTCTCGCTTCCTAGGAAAAGTACAGTCAAAACACCCTTAAAACATTTGATACTTTGATTGATATACGCATTTGAGTATCCTGATGAAGTTTGAATAATTTCCAGCGTCATTTGAAGAACATATGGCGATTTTCGAAATTTAGGACTTTGGGAGTTTTATCCATGAGCAAACCACGACGTCATTTCGACGTAATCGGGAAAAAATGGCGTCACAAACCTTTGCATTCAAAATGCAATAAAAACATTGTTAATAAACGTATTATATTGAAACTTAGCATGTATAAAATAGAAAATTAAAGCTTCATTACAGTGTATTCGTTGACAAATTTACGTTACTGGAAAGTGGATGTCACTTCATTGAAAATGGACGATTTTGGAAGAAAAAATTGGAAAATATAAAGCCTTGTAATATTATAATCCTAAATTCAATTTTTCCCATTTAATCATGAAATCATCTCTGGACATTCTTGATAATTTTGATAGTTTTTGACAAAGATTCATCCACAGGATTCCTAATAACTAACTAGCAACTACATTAAATTGGCCCGAAATTGCAACTTTTTTAGCGACAGTGTCATCTGTTATTCAAGTATCCTGCCTATGTTAAATACACAATTATTTTTATCTTTTCCATACGTAAGTGGAATATATTTATGGTTATTTTGAAAGTTAAATCAAAATTAATTTCCAATAGGTTTACGAGAACTGGAACGACACTTTCAATATTATGACGTCATCAAGAAATTCAAGAAAACGTCGACTAATGCATATTTCAAAGTCTCGTATAAAATTTTCCTGTGGATAGAATCAAATGTAAGTGTGTATAGTAAAGGACAGACAAGATATATGTAATTTCAGAAATTTTTAGAAAAATTGAATTTGGCGTCCAAGTGTTCAATACCTCCTTAATATCATTTGTCTCCGTCTTTTCTGCCATTTTTTTTTCTCTTCTCGTCATAAAAGGTTTCGCTCTGTTCACTGTAGGGATCTTTGTTTTGTTTCACGTGTTTTTCAAGAAAGCCTATTGATTATGATTTTTGGGTTCTGGTTTTAGGTTTTGTGGATGACTTTCATTCACTAACTAATAATGTCGAAGAAAGTAAGTTGTTCATTGATCCTTTCTATGTGTATGTGTGAAAACATTGTTGTACAATAGCTCTAGATATCGAACAAAATTATTTTGCATAATTTCCAAAAATTGTAAGCTTTCAAATCTTTGCCAGCAAAGCAACGCTTTAGATAATTTTGTCCATCGTCCACTCGAATCCATAAAATGCTTTGTGTCAACTTTTGGCACATGTAGCCAAGTTGATCGTTTCTTCAACGCATTCTAAATTTCTATTATCAAAATTTCTTGAAATTTCTAAAAAGTGGGTCCTGTAGCATCATATCCCACCCATCCTGCTATGTCTTTCGGTACGCTTTTTCGACATAGTAACTTTCATACTTTTTTGGCATATTACATTGTTTATATTTGAGGATCACTGATGAGGGTTAAGTACCCGAAACGTGCATGTCTGGTCCACGTTGCCAATTTATCTGTACTTAAATGATGCTATTCAGTCTGAAGACGTTTACATTTCACAATCTCCTGAATATGAACAAACAATCTTTTGGACTATTTTGGTACTCGAGACCTCTTCTTTTTATTTGCTTGATAAACTGTACCTTTTTATCATGAGTTCTATGGTCGATAAGGGGAACTCGTCATACATTATGATGTCCCACTCTCCAGAATGGTGGATGATAATCTTTCATAGAACATTTGAACCACCCGACCAAAGATTGTTCTCTATGTTAAACGTCTTTAAATTCAATAGCATCATTTAAAGCCTGATAAATTTACAGCATGGACCAGACATGCACGTTTCGGGTACTAAATCCTCGTCAGTGATCCTCAGTCTAAACAATGTAATACGGCCAAAAAGTATGAAAAGTACTATGTCCAAAATGTACCAAAAGACGTGGCAGAATGGTTGGGATATGATGCTACAGGACCCACGTTTTAGAAATTTCAAGGCATTTTGTAACAGAAAATTTCAAAGGCGTTAAAGAGACAGACGATCAACCGAAGTTGATCGACCTTGGCTACATGTGCCCTCGGGGACTCCTGGTCCACCAGCACTGACACTCACCAAGTAGTTCAAATGTTAAACGTCTTTAAATTCAATAGCATCATTTATGTCTTCCGAAATGGAAGTAACCGAATGTGACAGTTCTACCGAATTGAGGCAGCGGGTGTTGCATGCAAGCAGGAGATGCTTACTCTTCCTGGGCACCTGGTCTCACTCCCATATCATGAGTTAGCTTCTTTTCATATGTAGAGGTTTTTGTTTGTTTGCTTTGGTTCCTGTTTTATCCTGATTTTGTATGCCTTCGGTTTCTGATTTTCTGAATTATCCATTTTGTGCTGTATACAGGGGTATGGTCATTATCCATATTTGTCAATTTTGAACAGCTGAAGATCATGCTTATATTGTAACATTGTTAGATAACTGCTCCATTAATTAAAAAGTTAGTTCCCTCATTTTGATAGGCTACCTCAAATACAAATGAAATCTAATATTCATCCACATTGTTAGATAACTGTTCCAGTAATATTCCAGTAATGGACTCATTGAAAATTAGAATGCTTCAATTTTAACACAAGAATCGAATGCGTTGAAGCGTGACAACGAACGTTATTTTCTTATCGGAAGGGAAAATTCTAGGTTTCTTTATTTTGGTTGACTGCTTTTCAATGAAACATGTTTATTACTAGACAAGGGACGTTTTTCAACAAATATAGCAAGGAAAACATAAGAAATCTATCCACTGGGAATAAGCAAAATGGTTTGTTAATCAAGAGAATTAAGCCTAAAAGCCACTGGAAGTCCATAGACAGCCATGCGGAATGCTGATGACTCTCCACACATCGGACGATAGCCCGATTCAGTAAATAGCATTATTCCATGAATAACGTAATAGAATAGAAATGTTCCGGCTAGAAGCAGTCAAAGAAGGGTAACCCGTGTTTTAAACATGAAGATGACGTAAGCCGGGGCTTTAGTTTATTAGGAGCAAGAAAGAATCAAGCAAAATAAATGAATGAATGAATGAACAGACAATATATCGTTGATTTTAAAAAGCAGGTTTTTGGGGGATATGACACTACACAGACTTGTTTGAAACGGTCAATATTGAATATGTACGAAAAAGTGGATCAAACTTTTATTTTTGCTCAGTATATGTTGTATTCAACTTGGTCAAGTTGGTTTATGTGTTGTCATTTGTGTTTAGAATTTAGGGTCGTCTTTGATGTTTGGTCTTGCTTGTCTTTTGCCTTTGTCAACTTTGTGTTTTCCCCTTTGGGTGTTTGTGTGTTTTGTTGTAGGTGCTTCAACCGAGTCCTGATGGAGACCCCTTCCTTTCAGAAAAGGAGGTGCCCCATCCCTGCTGACAGAGAAGAAGCCTTCTGGACACGAATGAGATTAAGAATATCGACAATCACAACAGCACTCACAATAGAGCATCAAATTGAGCATCGACGGACCCCTAGCAATTGTCAATATTGAAATATATGTTCTGTAGTACCAATTTTGACATGTGTTTCGGATATTTGAATCCTCGTAATTAGTACTTCATGTCAAACAGTTTAAATAAAGCAAAAGTGATTTTTTCTGGCGCCATCTACAATACAGAGCTTTAATTTTCTCTTGCCAAAATGAGCGGCTCCAAATTTCGTGTAGGGTTTATTCAGAAGCGTCTTTAAGTGATAAATATGGCCTAAAATCGTTGGAGGGTAGGCGCAAGGAGCCCAATTCTAAACATGACCGAAAAAAAAATATGCCGAAACACAGCTAAGAACAGAGCTATACAATGAGGGTGATACTCCTTAGTTTTAGAAATTTAGGTCTAATTTGATGACAGGAAATTTAGAATATATTTCAATGCAGTGCGTAAACACTAAAACTAGGTGAGCGATATCCTCGGGGACTTACAGTCCAACAACAGCGACACCAGCCTAGTGGTTGAAATTGTCAATATTAGAATAATATGTTTTATAGTACCAATTTTGTTGTACTAGACACGTGTTGCAAGCTAAAGATGGGACCAGGTACCCGGGAGGAGTAAGCATCCCCTGTTTGGCTGGCCGCACCCACCGTTGATATTCACACACGAAAACAAAAAAAACCCCATTGATATCTACCAAACATACATTGTCATAGGTTACCCCTATATAAAAAGTACTATAGCGATCAAGTCGGGGAAACATTTGAAATACTGTCAAACCCTTCGGGGGAATTTTTTACGAGCTCCACACGGCAAAGGGAATAAGTGTGACACAAATGAGATAAAGAAGATCATGACGACAATCTCAACAGCATACAAAATAGAGCGTCAAATTGAGCATCGACGGATATGTTTGAATCAGAGCAACGCATTTTCCGATAACGAATCCTCATCAGCATCACTTCAAACGAAAATGATTCGATTCGATGGTGAAGCTAAAGTAATTTTGCGGTCCCCTTTGTATTATGTCAAAGTTCAAATGAACAGACAAAATTCACATAAAATTAATGACATTGTAAAAGCACAAAAAGAACCGCGAACACACGTGAAATATAGAAAGCAAAAATTATTCTATTAATTTGTAGGGCATAATTACAAAGTTGTTTAAAGGTGTTGTTGTAGAGTAAGCACGTCCTGCTTGTGAGTGATGTTTAATCTCATTACTTGTTCTCGTGTGCTCGCATGCTGTTCTTTATAATTGGAGGTTTTGAGTTACTCGTTGTATGCTGGTCTTCATTTACTACTCAGTCTAAATGAAATTTATTTTCTTTTTCATTCTCTTATACCATACCCTTATTTGTATACACGAAGCTTTCTATATTTCTAATCATGAAAAAATAAATATAACTGAAATGTATCTGGTGCATAAAAATTGGTTTTAATTTCTCTTCAAGAAGGTATAGAGGTTGAAAACTTCCGTATCATTAATATAAACACTTATTTCCTATTGCAGTGTGGAGCATTTAAAATCGTTCCCCGTGACTTGATGCTTGTTAAGTGTATTAATTACTTCTTTCCAAGCTCTGTCGCTTGAAAGAAACTTTGTTTTGACCCTTTATCAATTTGACATCATATTTATTTTTTTGCTATTTCGGAAACTTGCAATTATATCGAAAAATATCATCGAAATGAAAGGAGACTAATATTTTAGAACCATCCCTCCAATGTTTTTTCATTTGGATATGCTAATGAATCGACCATACAGGACATTTGGAGCCGCGCACTCTCTGTGAAGTAAATGCACAAATCTAGATTCTAAAAATAAAACCAGAGGGCGATAGTTAAATGATTTGGGGCTACTTATGAAAAGCACTATGGCTGGAAGCATCACTGATGAGAATTTTACGTGTCTGGTGCATGAAACTTGGTTTGAAATTTTCTTCAAGAAGGTATGGAGTTGGAACACTCCCGTATTATTAATTACTGCATTAAAAGACAAGATAATTTACAAAATTACTAAATCTGGTGTTTGAGAGGAGCAACTAATGAACCTATTATAAGCATGCATTTTCTATTCGAAATGTCCATATTCGGTGTTATATTACTTACAATGTAATTAATTAGGTTTGTGACTGACCGTCCACAGAGATTGGTCGGGTTGATCGGCTTCGCTTCGTTACCGTTTTATTTTGCCGAAGACAAAAATCTCCACTGTCGTGTTTGCAAACCTGTTCCCCATCTGCCAACATACGATTTTCAAAATGACTTGCAAAGTCCGTACCCGAAATATTTTATTTTAAAAAAATTGTTGCAAGAAACACGATTAATCGCTTCATTCAAAAATACATTTAGGCAACATGAAATATAATTTCGAAAATTCCCGTTTTCAAGATCCCTCTTGACATATTCATTGATACAGCAATGACATCTTCTCGAGACAGGTGTACGTAATATCTTACTCCCCATTGTCGAATTTCAAATTATATTTCAAATTTCCTGCGACTTCCTGAGCGCCGCCTAGTTAGCATTTAAAATTTATGCCCCTTGAGAGCTCGTCATCACTAGCCATTTTACACTCATATCTCGGCAGTTTTCATTCGATTTTAGTACAAAATAAAGTACCTGACATATCTATTAAACATTAAATAACAAATATGGATAATGACCATATCCCTGTTTATAGCACAAAATCGATAATTCAGAAAATCAGAAAACGAAGGCATACAAAATCAGAATAAAACAGGAACCAAAGCAAACAAAAAAAATCTCCACCATATGAAAAGAAGCAGACTCCCGATATGGGAGTGAGACCAGGTGCCCAGGAAGAGTACGCATCTCCTGCTTGCATGCAACACCCGCCGCTTCCATTCGATATGACTGTCGCATACGGTTACTTCCATTTCGGAAGACATAGAGAACAATCTTTGGTTGGATGGTTCAAATGGTCTATGACAGAATATCATCCACCATTGTTGAGAGTGGGACATCATAGTGTATGACGAGTTACCCATATCGACCGTAGAACATCCTCAGTGACGATTTTAGTCGATCACAAACATATCCTTGACTGAGAAGCTTATCTGAAAGATGCCTAGCTCTCAGAACAAAATCCGTATATTTGGTACTTGGTCTGGCATAGCGTATCAACTGAGATATGAACACGCAATATTCAGGCGATGAAGGGATGTTGCTAATGCTGAAATTGACGTCGTCACGTTTGTCAAAGAGTGAGGTGTTCATGTGACCATCAGTGTCGTAGGACAACATTATGTCCAAATAGGATGCTTGTCTCTGTAGTTTCTTTGACTTCAAGCTTCGACGGATAGATACTGCTGAGGTAATCCGCGAATTTTGGATTATTGATGGACAACACATCGTCTATGTATCTGTAAGTGAAGTTGAAGTAAGAAGCTAAGTATCTTTTCCCTTCAGAGACCAAAGATTGAATGAATTCGTACGAGTAAAGGAAAATGTCGGCAAGGAGTGGGGCACAATCGGTCCCCTTTGGAATTCCTACAATTTGCTGGAAGACATTTCCTCTAAACACGACAAAAATGTTGTCTATCAGAAAGTTTAACATCTGAATAAAATCTGTTTCACTGTACTTATTTTCAGAATCGGACTTTTCTTTTACAAAGTAGGTTTTGCCATTGTTAACAACAATAAATTTGTATTTGTGATTGCCGTTCTTACTTGTAAACACATTACTTATAATTTTTGCGAGTCTTTCTTTCAACTTAGAATGTTGGATTGTAGTGTAAAGTGTCGAAAAATCAAAGGCTTTGATCGAAAGGACTCTTCTAAAATGCGTGGATTTCAGATGTTCTAAAAGTTCCTTCGAATTCTTTAAAATCCACATCTGCTTGATACCACTGCGAGAATATACTGTCGAACAATACTATTGAAGCCCAGATTTGATTCAGATAAAATTTTGGTGAGTAAGATCGATACAGATTTGGTAGAACATTTTTAGGAACCAGCGATGAAACGTTGTTTGTATCGATTCTTATGCATTTTAGGTATGCAATATTAGTATGGTAAATCTAAATCTAAATGTTAAACGTCTTCAAATTCAATAGCATCATTTAAGCACAGATAAATTTGCAGTATGGACCAGTCATGCACGTTTCGGGAACTAAACGCTCGTCAGTAATCTAAACAATGTAATATGGCCAAAGAGTTATTATGTCCAAAATGAACCGAAAGACGTAGCAGGATGCGTGGGGTATGATGTTACAGGACCTACGTTTTAGAAATTTCAAGTAATTTTGTAACAGAAGTTTTCAAATGCGTTGAAGAGACAGACGATCAGCCGAAGGTGATCGAACTTGGCTACATGTGCCCCCGGGGACTCCTGGTCCACCAGAAGTGACTTTCACCAAGGACTACAAATGTTAAACGTCTTCAAATTCAATAGCATCATTTAAGTACAGATAAATTTGCAGCATGGACCAGACATGCACGTTTAATATCTCTGGAAATTATACGCATGTCCCTCTTATAAAATTCCTCCCAGCATATTCGACAGACTTGAAAGGGCGCCGCCATATTGTTTTCAAACCTTTGCTTCTTATGTTAATCAGTACCCCTTAGGTTGAATCTCATTGATCCAGTCTACTTTACCACGGGGCCATTGAAAATGACGAATTCATAGTTGCGAGTGATACGTTTGACATCCGACAAGGGGGAGCCAGATATTACGTACACTTGTCTCGAGAAGATACATCAATGGCGGCTTTACTGACTGCCTATAGAGATGCAGACGGCGAGTACGTGACGCGATTTACGCAATCTGATTGGTTCTAGCTAGTCCGAGGCAAAATACATTGGACTTCTTCTCTTGTTACGAAGTTTTACTTAATGTTTTTTCTTCAAGTAAAATATGTATAGGATGCATAGCCTTCAAATTGTACTAAGATGCTTCTTTTGTAGTTACTTTTATAAAAGAGGAGATCAAAGTGTGGCAATATGTCAAAAAAGTTACCGATAGACCGAGGATGGGCATGGATCGTACTTATGGGTAAGTATGAAGGTTTATTACCTTATCGTTTACTAATCATTGATTCCCAGATTCTAGTTTTTAGTTCAAATTTATATTCAATTGAGGATCACTGACGAGGGTTTAATACCCGAAACGTGCATGTCTGGTCCATCCTTTAAATTTATCTGCTTTTAAATGATGCTAATGAATTTGAAGACGTTTAACATTCAATTTAGAGAGAAAAATGGAATTGAATGTTCTCTTACCTTTACAGCTTGTGTAGTAGAATTCTTCTTCTTTATCGGATATGTGAAGAGTTTCGGTTTATTCTTTGTCGAGTTCATGAGGAAGTATGACGCCATGTCGTCCAGTATATCGGTGGTATTTTCCGTGCAATCGCTATTCTACAGTGTTTTCGGTAAGCATTTCAATATATTTAAAAAAAAAAAAAAGAAAGTAAGAGGTAGATCGGGATGGTGGAAGATTTATATATACAAATAATGTTAGATGTCTTGTGCTTGATTTACACTCACTCGTGAAACATTGGAAACTTCCTACTTCCACGAATTTTATTCTTATACAATAAGAATGAACCATCATATTCCAAAAGTACATAATAATGACCATTTCAGAATGCAACATACCGGCATTATTTTGTTAGTCAACAGATTTATAAAGATAAAATTACGAGGGGTGATTGAAATTGTGAGCCTCGGTTTTCTGGGATACAGATGGTAATCTGCAAATAAATTATCTCCAAAATGGACAAACAATCAATGACACATACTATACTTCACTTCTGACACAGCTACGGAAAAATGTCAAACTTAAGCGCCGCGGAAAGCTCACTAGTTAAAGGTGTGTTGTTCCATCAGGACAATGCTCCTGTTCACAAGTCTGTCACTGTCATTCATGATTGTGGCTTTAATCTGATTGAGCATCCGCCTTATTCACCTGATTTTGCTCCATCAGACTTTCATCTATTCCCAAAACTGAAAGCAGCTATTTCAGTCCGATGATGACGATATACTTGCAGTAGATGGTTTTCTGACCACTTAAGATAAGGAGTTCTTTAAAAGTGGTATTAAGGCCCTTAAACACCGGTGGCAAAAGTGTATAGATACTGAGGGGGGTTATGTAGAAAAAGAATGCAAAATGTCTGATAAAATTCAAATTCTTCAATACGAGGCTCACAACATATCAATCAGCCCTCGTAAGTGCCCATAGCATACAATTCTTAGACTATGAAGCATTTGACACCCGATCCTTTAACGTGATAACAGACACTCTTCTCTCTCTCTTTGTTTTGTTTTCTATTTTCAAGAATTTGTATGTAAATTGACTGTAATATTTTTTTTTATTTTGGGTGTTGGGTTTGACTTCATTTTGTAATGTGATCTGTCACCGTGGGAGGGTTGTGCGCACGTAATCCAGGATAACCACACCTTCTGCTATTTCCGTGGCAGATGGCCGTCCTAAGTCGGCACCGGTTGCCCATTGGCCTCGTTGGTTTATGTGTAGTCCTTTGTGTTTGATGTTTCTGTGTTGTGCGTTGAGGTTCCTTGTCCCTTATGCGTCTCTTTCCGTGCTTGTCTCCTTTGTGTTTTTGCATTGGGTGTTTTAGGGTTTTGCTGTGGGTGCTACAACCGGGTGTTGTTGGAGATCCCCTCCTTTGTTCTGAAACACGTATCTAAAATGACATGTATCCAGCAATGATCTGTCACCGTGGGAGGGTTGTGCGCACGTAATCCAGGATAACCACACCTTCTGCTATTTCCGTGGCAGATGGCCGTCCTAAGTCGGCACCGGTTGCCCATTGGCCTCGTTGGTTTATGTGTAGTCCTTTGTGTTTGATGTTTCTGTGTTGTGCGTTGAGGTTCCTTGTCCCTTATGCGTCTCTTTCCGTGCTTGTCTCCTTTGTGTTTTTGCATTGGGTGTTTTAGGGTTTTGCTGTGGGTGCTACAACCGGGTGTTGTTGGAGATCCCCTCCTTTGTTCTGAAACACGTATCTAAAATGACATGTATCCAGCAATGACCTTTCAAAATCTTTAAGTAGAAAATGGAATGTATATCCTAGGAAGAACTTGTTTTCCAAATTCGATTTAGGTGAATGACGGCAAGTCGAAGGATGACATGTAATCTTAATTCTAGTCTTATTTACAAAGCGAAGCAAACATCAAAATCAAAGTCGGCTGACAGTGAACAGTCCTCTGGACATACAAATTTTAAATATGACGTACATCAATCTTTTTTTCGGATAATGAATCCTCATCAAGTCAAAATGACTCGAAAATGCTTTAGTTTTATAATTCCACGGTGACCTGTTTTGTTCTGGTTTGACATTTTCTTCATGAAGGTATAGATTTGGAACACTTCCGTATTGCTCTTATATAATTGGTCCCCTGCCGACAAAGCCGAATGGAACTATTATTTTTTTCATCTCAGATATCATTTTCGTCAAAAGTGAACCACTCAAAAATTTGTGAAGGGTATATTCAAAGACTTGATTAAATGTTAAATGTGGCCAAACTCCATTGAAGGACAGAAACAAGATTGCCGTCCTCCTATACGTATACTATATACTCCTACGCGTTTGATGACGATTTAGAATGGTCTGTAGAGAAGTCCTTAAAGATGGACGATATATTACGACGCAGCGATTGTTCCTATAGTATCACTTATAATTATATTATATTGTTAGCTGTCTTTGTAATGGGGATAGGAATTTCGTACTTCTCACCCAGAAAGCTTGTCATGTACGGAGCCTTCATGGTAGCTGTCTCTCAGATATGTAGTGCATTCGCCCCAAACGACGCATTCTTGGTATTTTCTCAAGGAATACTTTTTGGTAAGAAAATTTTAAATATTGTACTCTTCCGTTGTAATATTTTTAAAAGATTTGAATGAAGATCAAGATTATACTTTTGAGTTGGGTACTTGAAATAAAGATATGCAAATGCATTTTTACGAAAAAAACAAATATCCATTTGTAAAATAATGTTCCAAAAGATAAATCTGTGACTTTGAAGCAGAATTCAATATAGCAAAAACTGAGAATTATTCAGAAGAAATTATCCTTTTAAGGAATGCATGCGACCTTCATGCATGGGCCATCAACATTGATGTTAAGCATGTATTTTGAGAAGAGACGAGGGATGTCAAATACCGTTGCCAATATCGGCGCCAGTGTAGGAGGGATTGTATGTCCACTTGCAGTACGGACACTACTAGATTACTATGGATTATCTGGGTGTCTCTTTATTGTTTCTGGTATGTTTATGAACACTATCGTATGTGGTGCTCTAATGCGTCCGATCAATGTATCACAGATACATAAAGATGAGCAGCAAATAAAAAACTCCAGAGGAAGGGAAGTTCCCGATGAGAATGAAAAACCGGATGTTCTTTCAGACTTACTCACAACACCAATAGATAAAGATGTTCAGTCAAATGAAGTTACCATGCGTAGTGTTGAGACCACGAATGGAATATCGAAAGGCGATTTAAAGCTTTTTCAGTCATTCGAAAGATTACATGTAGAATCGGAATATAAGTCTGGTAGACCGAGAACCGCTTCGGAAAGTGTCGCGGATCAGCAAGGTGCAGCGCAAGAACTGCGTCATCGAAGTCTGCAGCGAAGTATAGATTTTCATGGAAGTTTCGGCAATGTCGTAGGATCGTCCACAGCTGAAAATTTAGGCGAAATATCTGTGTCTCATGATTCTGTTAATAGAAATAACTTACACAAGAAATCTCTCAAGAGTAATTGTAATGACTGCGCATCAAAACTGTTCGACTGTTCTCTTTGGAGGAATTCCCTATTCCTTCTCTTCGTGATATATGTATTTTTAGCTCTTCCCACTTGTGCTCTCCCCCTGAATTACATACCTCCGTTCGCTAAAGACTTCGGTATATCCGATGACGAAGTAGCATGGCTCGTCACTATTTCCGGTTCCTGTGAAATCGTCGGTAGATCTATCCTCGCATGCATCGCAGATACCAAGAAGCTTAGACGACATATTATTGTCGCTTTTAGCATATTTTGTAATTCTCTTTGCTGTATGTTTTCCTCATACTTCACCAACTATCCAGCATTTGTCGTCTATTCCTGTGTTTACGGACTATTTGGAGGTGTACATTTCGCACTCTATCCCGTGGTACTAGTGGACTTTCTAGGTATAGACAGACTCAAACATGGTATTGCTACGCATTCTGTCATGTCGGGTGTTAGTGTTTCTATTTTCTCAATAGTTGTAGGTGAGTGGAATTTTCTTTTTATATAATGTTAGTGCTGTAGATCATTTTCGCAATTTTTAATTTCGCCTTCGTTTCTAGTATGTAGAGCAAGCGCATGTAACAAAGTTATACTCTCCATGTTCATTCAGAATATGAAAAGGAATGTCCCATACGAGTTTGAACCTGTTACATGCCCTTGATCTAGGGCTTACAAATGTAGGTATGACTTCCCTTGCCGAAAATCTGAATTTCCAATGTGATGACATAGAGCCTAATTTTCAATCATTCAATTCGTTCTTTTGTTTTTTCTATGATAGTTCCTTTATCAAACATAACAAGAAATAAGCATACTTGTTAATCGAGGAAATAGTAGAAAAATTGTTCACCATAAGAAATACTTCTGAATCGAAAAATCTCTTCCAGGGACAATAAGAGATGCTACGGAATCGTACGTGCCGGCATTTTACGTGTGTGGTGCCTTGGGTATAGTGGCTGCCATTCTCTTGACAACATTAGAACCTATCTGTCGTAGACTAGAGGACAAAAAGACAAGTGGTACTCCTGTCTGACTCTATTAGTGTTGCAAAAAGGAACAAATACCATCATCAAGAATATGAAGACTCAAAATACTCTTTTGACGTAAAATTGACAGATTTGTATTTAAAATACAACATAAAATTATACTTATAATCTTATTTATGATGTGATATTGTATGTTTAAATCTATTCTAACAATACACAGAATGGGTTGTAAGGGTGATGCAAAGATACTCTACATTTTGTAAAAAAAAAATAGACAGAGTATAGACAAAAGAGTTAGTCATCTCACAGTTTGGGGGAATAAGAACAAAAATGCCAATAAGGCCATGATAAGGTCACCATAGAACTTTATGTGTAAACAAAAATTGTGGAAAAAACCATTTAGATTACTTTAACAATTTTGTGTTCTGATAAAAAACATACACACGTATACTTCCTAGCAATTTAGTAATCTTCATTCCAAAGCAAGGAGCAAGTAAAAGAAACACATACACAATCAAACAAAAAAAAATCAAATTCAAGAAATTGTGGTCCCCCGCTTTTGGGTGTTTGCCTTTAAAGAAAGTTTACAGACCTCCCCCCCCTTTCTTAAGTTTTCATAATGTATCTCATATATTATCAACACTCTAAATGTGAAAGTTTAAACTCCAAGTAAAAGTCAAAGGGTCCAAACTTTTGTTTTGTTACCAAGGGACAGGGCTTATGAAAAGTAATACGTATGCACATGTGAAATATTAAATGTAATTGTCAAGGTTAAAGTTTTTGAAAAGTATGTCAAATTCCAATGTCAAGGTCACAAGGTCAAAAATTTTGGTCTCCATGGAAAGATCTTTTCACAAGAAATACACATGTGAAATATCAAAGCCCTATCACTTTCCATTAAAAAGTTATGGACTAGGTTATATTTTTTTTGATAAGTAGGTCAAAGTCCAAGTCAAGGTCAAAAGGTCAAAAATTTTGGTATCCATGGAAAGGTCTTATCACAAGGAATACACAAATATATAAAAATATGAAAGCCCTATCACTTTCCATTCAAAAGTTATGAGCAAGGTTAAAATTTTTAATAAGTAGGTTAAAGTCCAAGGTTAAGGTCACAAGGTGAAAAATTTTGGTATCCGTGGCAAGGTCTTATCACAAGGAATACACATGTGTAATATGAAAGCTCTATCACTTTCCATTCAAAAGTTATGAGCAAGGTTAAAATTTTTAATAAGTAGGTCAAAAGCCAAGGTCAAGGTCACCAGGTCAAAAATTTTGGTACCCATGGAAAGTTCTTGTCACAAGGAATACACATGTAAAATATCAAAGCCCTATCACTTAACATTCAAAAGTTATGCACAAGGTTAAAGTTTTTGTGACTGACGGACAGACGGACGGACGGACGGACAGACGGACGGACGAACCGGTTTTAATGTCCCCGCGCTTTCGCGAAAGCGGGGGACAAAAAGACAAAACGAACACACAACAAAGTGATAAAATGAAAAAAACAATGGACAGAGACAAAGTTCCGCAGGTCTAAAGGTATTTATGTGACATTGTGTCTGAATAGAAAAAAAAACCACGAGAGAAAGGAGGAATCTCCATTAGGACTCTATTGCGGTATCATCATTCCACCATTTTGCAAACATTACATTTCACAACAAAGGTAGGTGGTATTTTATCTAATATGATATCCATGACACTGAACGAAAGAAATACATGTAGTAAAAATCGATTTCCGAAAACGCGAGGTCAAAACTAGAGCTTTTAAAACAGGACAAAAATGGAAACCAGTCTACCATATTAAGAAAACAAACAAAGAGTCCGTGAAACAAGATACACAGAAAAAGTACGGATATTCTGCCAGCATATCACATTCTTCACTGCAATTTTGAGTGCTCTTTTGATCATCATGATCATTTGTTTGGCATGTATTTTTTTCCAATCGGAAAGAATGTAAAAGAAAGTGATTGGTGTTTTCTTTACAACAATCCCTCTGTGCAATTTATTTTGAGTTGAGTTATCTACTATATTTAGGTATAACATTAATGATGTACCATTTTCAATGAAATTCTGAATCTCGCATCTTTATCCTATTTATACTTAAACCAGAACTTTGTAAGGAAATCTTCAAATGTGAGAAAACAAAATTAATCATTTGTGCTTCATTTAATTATTTTGACTTGAAGTACCACAGTCCGAATCATCCATCTCTGGTGCATTAGAATTTATTTTTCTATGTAGAGAAGGCTACTCAATAGCAACAGGGTTAGCATACTCCTTTTTCTTCATAAGGAAGGTAAATGGACAGGATTACATCAAAGGATAATTGTTACTTCTGTTTGGAGATTCCCTCCGTTTGTTTGTACAATGAACGCCAAAGTAAAATAATGAATGTGATCCAAAATTGAATCTAAGAAGTCTTCAACTGTGAAAAGATGAAATGGTACTACGTATGTTTTTGCATGTAAAAACTCGAGTGGGTGAAACCTCGAAAGCAATTGTCTTTGATATCAGTGTTTTATGCAGTTTGAAGGTTGTTTCTATATCATATCTTAAACAAGTTTTTATTCCAAATGTTTTCTTACAATAAAGAGAGTATTTGGTTGAAGAGTAAGACGTAGTCACTGTGAAATACCAAGAAATGAATCTAGAACAGAACAAGAGAATAAGCCAAAAGAACAGTTACACGGAAAATGATGTATGCCAAGAATACAGATCATGCAGCAATCCTGTAAGAACTTTGCCCCTTTGAATTCCTTTTGCAGGCTTTCAAATAGGGCAATCACTCAATTATTTGACATGATATTTTGACAATTCATAGCCCTATTATGTATATTCTTGCTTCAGGTCGATTCTTATCCCCCATATGCATTCTTAACTCACCAGTAACAATATGACCAGCTGATTTATATAGGTATTCAGACGTTGCACATTCTCGAGAAGCAGAACTTGATTCAAGTATTTTAGGATCTTATGTTACTTTCTTGTAGTTAAATACGAAATTTCTAATAGTTTTTTCAATTTGTAACAAATAAGAGAAAGTTCTAAATTTTCAAAATATTGAGGAATAGTACTTTGTACGCGATGATCCAAAAAATATTAGAGATGTTTAGAAGGTCGAAACCTTTGTTAATAAATAGATTTTTTAGGAATCGTCTTTAAGGGGGTGTTTTTAACAACAGGATAAAGATTATTTTGTACGAATGCGACAATGATATTAAGTCTGAATCAATCAGTATTTCTTAGGAATACAACATCTGCTTCGTCCAAGATAGATTTCAATTGAAATGCTGGAACTGATGATAGAGCATGTAGCAGTTCATGTCCACCATGTCAGAAGATCATTGAGGGTACGATGTAATCTAGCTCTTTTTCTGAGTTTTTCTGAGTTTTTGGTTACGTCTCTTTCCGTGAAACATATGCTTCTATTTAGCGTTTGGTCAGATTGAAAATACATTAATATTTGTGGAGGCCGAGGACATGTTTCCTTGTCCATAAATTTGATCGTTTAAACTAGGGGTACGCAGTCTAAGTTTGGTTATCCAGGCAAGTTCAGTTTGTAGTCGGCAATTTTTTGTTTAATTTCAGTTTTACTTTGATTTTTGAGTTTTGGAAAAGGCTGGACCGGAGTAATAGTTATATCCGAAATTGAATTGTTATATTTAACGAAGTGATTGTAGAGGGAATTTCTTTATTTTTTGTGACGCGCGTTTCTTATCTGATACGAATGACTTCGAAAACGAAATTTTAAGGTCCTCTTCGAGAACGAGATTTTAAGGTCTTCTTCGAGAACGAGATTTTAAGGTCCTCTTCGAGAACGAGATTCCTCTTCGAAATTGAGATTTCAAGGTCCTGTACCAAGTTTATGTTTTTCGTGCCGATCGGTCAACAAATATGGCCACCGAGGGCTCTTACTGGCTGACAAATTTTCGACATGTTCTCTGCAACCACTGCACAGAATTTTACGAAACCTTACAGGAAGCAAGTACTGATAGTCCTATACCAATTTTGTTTTTTTGTTTCAAATGGTCAACAAATTAGGCCACCGAGGGTTCTGATTGGCTGACACATTTTCGACTTCTCCTCTGCAACCGCTGCTCAGAATATCGCGAAACCTTACAGGAAGCAAGTACCCGTGATCCCCTACAAAGTTTGTGTTTTTCGTGCCGATTGGCTCACAAATATGACCACCGATTGCTGTGATTGGATGACGCATTTTCGACATCTCCAAAACTGATGCTCATAATTTCACGAAACTGTAAATGAAGCAAGTACTCAAGGGCGTTCACCAAATTGTCCACTATTATTCTTTCGTTTGCAACTCAGGTGAGCGATGTTCAACCGTTGGGCCTCTTGTTATTTTTTTTCTTTTGCAGACTTTCTGCCTCCTTGTCCTTTGGGAGGCACATATGCATTTATAAACAAAATCGATTTCATATATATCTGAAGCTTTATGTATATAGAATCGTACGTGATAGTCACTATGCGCAGGTAAGACGTACGTTCGCCATGCAAGCAGATTCAATCGTGAGTTAGGCGTACGAACGACTTTTGAAATGCTAACGCACATTTTTGTGTAAAATGATAAGCAAGGGAAACGTACAATCTCCGTTCGTCACGCGTACGATTAAGATGACAATTTTCTCTGACACGAGCATTTAAGATCGCGAAGTTACCGAGAGGATACAGCAATAAACCGCACGTCAACCGCACGATTTCAGATTTGATAAGAGAATCGTGGCGATTGCTGAGCATGTCCAACAGCCACCGTACGTGTCTACGTGCAGTCTACGGCCTCACAAAATCGTACATATTCGTCGTGCTTGTCCAGCACGATTTTCACCAAATTCTGCACGCAGACCGCCCGTAGGGGCACATACTGCAGTTGTGACTAAGGCTTTATTTAGATCATTTGGGAAGTGAGTGTATTAACTGAAACATTTCATTTTTGTTAAAGTTCAAATTATAGAACCTCTCCAAGATTTCAAGAAACAGAACATGTTATTATGGAACGCCATCGCTATGGACCGCCATCGCTGTCTTATAATGGGATGTTTCAATATATGGGGTAGTCATATCAAAATATGGGGTGTTAATATCAATATATGGCGTGGTAATATCATTATATGGAGTGGTTATATTAATACATTGGGTGGTAATATTTTATATAGGGTGGCTATATGAATATATGGGGTGGTAATATTAACATATGGGTTGGTAATATCGTTATATCGGTAGGTAATAACATTATATGGGTGGTTATGTCAACATATGGTGTGTTTTATCAAAATATAAGGAGTGGTAAAATCAATATATCTTGTGGTAATATCTTTATATGCGGTGGTAATATCATATGGGGCGGTAATATATAATGCGTGGTATCATTTACGTCCACGTACAGAGATTAGACATGACAACGTGTAACCTTGTAGGTCGATCTCGATTTGAATTCATACTCCCGGAAATAATTACTGAAAATACGTATTCAAATATTTGTGGTTTTTGGAGTGTTTTGGGCTATCTCTGACTAACTTGACTGACTAACTTGACTTGAACATATAATGTTCTTACCGCCCCATATAATGTACTTACCACTCCATATAATGTACTTACCACTCCATATAAAGTTCTTACCACCCCATATAATGTACTTACCACTGCATATAATGTACTTACCACCGCAAATAATGTTCTTACCACCCCGTATATTGATTAAACCATCCCATATATTGAAATATCTCATTATAAGACAGCGATGGCGTTCCATAGAACATTGCTAAGGAAGTTCACGATTTGGACCGATATCTTATCTTATTCAATAGGTATATAAAGAGTGATTGTCACTGATTGTCCTCTCATAACACAAAAAAGGGATCGAAACCAATATGCAATATTTTCTTTTTGTCCTGATTTCTTTATTTGGAGGTGTCGTATGTTATCCAATGTTTGGGTCCAGAATACCAAACGGAATCTCCGTACCTAATCCATGTAAAACCCCAGCAGTGTGGATGGCTGTAGGTCATTACAATCCCACACAACACACACTGTTCAAGAATCCATTTGCAAAGGTAAAACATACATGTTTGTTTATTGTCTTGTGCTAAGTTATCATTCCTAAAGCTTCGATTTATACAAACTTTCAAAATGTCTTTTTTACAATTGAAAATACACTTCAATTTTGGTAACTTAGTAATACATATGACTATTATGTTCCTATGTTTCAAAGTATATTTTGTTCATGATGTAACCTTAAATTTATAGGGTGTATCTCCGAAAAGAGAATTTGCACTCTTCTTTCTGTTGTGACTAAATTTACAAAATTCGATGGAGCGACGGCGACCCATTGCGACCCAGCAATCGGTTCCGTTGTTAGCAATGATTAATCCAATAGCCTCCCCTCCCCGAAAAAAAAAAGATCAATGTATGTAGAGCAATAAGATTCACAGATTTGCTCAACTATCAATAAAGAAGAGACTCCAAATCCCATCAACGAAAATAGGAAGATATAAACCTTCCCCTCTAAAAGTTTATTGGACTCGTCTTCCGATTATTCAGAATTAAGCTCGTTCCAATCAGCAGAGCATAGATTCGTTTCCATATTCGTCATCATTTTGATACACTCCTTTTTGGTAGATGACTAACGCCCATTGCGATTCCTTGCTGGAGATCGCATTAACATGCTGAAACTAGGTGTGAGTGCAATAAAAAATATGTAGTTATTCAGAACGAACTCCTATTTTACCTTTTGATTTTTTTAAGTACCTTTAAATGTAATTTTGTTTACGTCAAGAGATCTATCCATACCGTATAATGATAAATTTTGATTTTTAGGATTTCAAAGCACACAATTTCACATGGACACCAGACCTGTGTCGTGAGGACTCTGATGGGGATGGTAAGACAAATGGTGAGGAACTTGGAGATCCCGGATGTAAATGGAATGTTGGTGCTAATCCTGCGCTACAAGCTCAATCACATCCAGGTAATATCATTATGTTATCAGCATAGGGACCTGAATCTATCTAAAAGAAATTGATAATTCTTTGACAAAAAGAAGTGGCCAATTCAGGGAATCAAGTCCCTATAGTTATCCGTATATCAGTGTGTTATTTTGACTTCTAATGCATTCCTTTGTAACGCGCATTCTGAATGAGCGATGAGGAAGTCACGTAAACATACTGATGCTGACGACTCGTGGTACAACCCGATTTCTGACAAGGGATTCACAGGTACACTGTCAGTTTTTTTTTTATAAAACACACGCATGGTAACCCCTTATTTCTCTAATTTAAAGATTTTTCATTTAAGGATTTTGTAAGCAATAATTTTCTACTCTGCCTTTTAGGTATTTGTGAACCAATAGGAGATACAAAGTGTCATCATCAAGACTTCAGATGTGAATGTGTAAATGATATTAGCCTGTGTAAGAACCTTGTCAATTCTATCCCATCACACTGAATTACGTAGGTATTGAATTACAATGGATCAGAATTGTTATTTTCATTAAAGAACTGAAATACTTTCTATTTATGTTGTCAGTATTATGAAATATAATGTTCTTTAGTACCAATTTTATTGTATTAGACAAGTGTTTTGGATATTAAATCCTCGTCAGTAGTAAACATGACCGAAAAAATTATGCCAAAATCGCAGCTAAGGACAGAGCTATGCAATGACAGAGATACCCCTTAGTTTTAGAAATTTAGTTTTATTTTGACGACAGAAAATTTAGAACACTTTTCAATGCAGTGCGTAAACACTAAAACCAGGCGAGCGATGTATGTTGTTGAAGTATGCTCGCAAATTTGAATATAAAACATCCATTGAAAGTGACCAGGGGACACAACCTATTGTGTGGAAAAGGGGAAAAAAAGACCGTAAAAATCACATGGAATCTCATTCATGTTTCTTTCCCTACTTGATCGGGTCTCTTTTTTGTCATTACCCTAGCATTGATACCCTTTTGGAAAAAAGAAATAATGAGAAGTAGAGATGCTAAATATCAAAGAGCACTTAAACACACTACTCTATCTTTATTGAGATTCCCTTATTGAGATACTTAATATCACCGGGCACGTAAACTCACTACTCTCTCTTTATTGAGATGCTTAATATCACCGGGCACATAAACTCACTACTCTCTCTTTACTGAGATGCCCTTATTGAGATACTTACTATCATCAGGCACATAAACTCACTACTCTATCTTTATTGAGATTCCCTTATTGAGATACTTAATATCACCGGGCACGTAAACTCACTACTCTCTCTTTATTGAGATGCTTAATATCACCGGGCACATAAACTCACTACTCTCTCTTTACTGAGATGCCCTTATTGAGATACTCACTTTCATCAGGCACATAAACTCACTACTCTCTCTTTACTGAGATGCCCTTATTGAGATACTTACTATCATCAGGCACATAAACTCACTACTCTCTCTTTACTGAGATGCCCTTATTGAGATACTCACTTTCATCAGGCACATAAACTCACTACTCTCTCTTTACTGAGATGCCCTTATTGAGATACTCACTTTCATCAGGCACATAAACTCACTACTCTCTCTTTACTGAGATGCCCTTATTGAGATACTCACTTTCATCAGGCACATAAACTCACTACTCTCTCTTTACTGAGATGCCCTTATTGAGATACTCACTTTCATCAGGCACATAAACTCACTACTCTATCTTTATTGAGATTCCCTTATTGAGATACTTAATATCACCGGGCACGTAAACTCACTACTCTATCTTTACTGAGATTCCCTTATTGAGATACTTAATATCACCGGGCACCTAAACTCACTACTCTATCTTTACTGAGATTCCCTTATTGAGATACTCACTATCATCGGGCACGTAAACTCACTACTCTATCTTTACTGAGATTCCCTTATTGAGATACTTAATATCATCGGGCACCTAAACTCACTACTCTATCTTTATTGAGATTCCCTTATTGTGATACTTAATATAACCGGGCACCTAAACTCACTACTCTATCTTTACTGAGATGCCTTTATTGAGATACTTAATATCACCGGGCACGTAAACTCACTACTCTATCTTTACTGAGATGCCCTTATTGAGATACTTACTATCATCAGGCACCTAAACTCACTACTCTATCTTTATTGAGATTCCCTTATTGAGATACTTAATATCACCGGGCACGTAAACTCACTACTCTCTCTTTATTGAGATTCCCTTATTGAGATACTTAATATCACCGGGCACCTAAACTCACTACTCTCTCTTTATTGAGATTCCCTTATTGAGATACTCACTATCACCGGGCACATAAACTCACTACTCTCTCTTTATTGAGATGCCCTTATTGAGATACTTAATATCACCGGGCACGTAAAGTCACTACTCTCTCTTTATTGAGATGCCCTTATTGAGATACTTAATATCACCGGGCACGTAAAGTCACTACTCTCTCTTTACTGAGATTCCCTTATTGAGATACTTAATATCACCGGGCACCTAAACTCACTACTCTCTCTTTATTGAGATGCCCTTATGGAGATACTTAATATCACCGGGCACATAAACTCACTACTCTCTCTTTATTGAGATTCCCTTATTGTGATACTCACTATCACCGGGCACGTAAAGTCACTACTCTCTCTTTACTGAGATTCCCTTATTGAGATACTTAATATCACCGGGCACATAAACTCACTACTCTCTCTTTATTGAGATTCCCTTATTGAGATACTCACTATCACCGGGCACGTAAAGTCACTACTCTCTCTTTACTGAGATTCCCTTATTGAGATACTTAATATCACCGGGCACATAAACTCACTACTCTCTCTTTATTGAGATGCCCTTATGGAGATACTTAATATCACCGGGCACGTAAACTCACTACTCTCTCTTTATTGAGATGCCCTTATTGAGATGCTTAATATCACCGGGCACGTAAACTCACTACTCTATCTTTATTGAGATGCCCTTATTGAGATGCTTAATATCACCGGGCACGTAAACTCACTACTCTCTCTTTATTGAGATGCCCTTATTGAGATACTTAATATCACCGGGCACATAAACTCACTACTCTCTCTTTATTGAGATGCCCTTATTGAGATACTTAATATCACCGGGCACGTAAACTCACTACTCTTTCTTTATTGAGATGCCCTTATTGAGATACTTAATATCACCGGGCACGTAAACTCACTACTCTCTCTTTATTGAGATTCCATTTCGTTTTGTTGTTTTGAATCACTCCTTTTATTTTTATATCTTGTTCTTGTTCCTTGTACATTTCTTTCCATTTTCAATGTTTCGAAAATTCTAATTTTTTTTTCGTCTCTAGATGCACCAATGTGAATTTATCTTTGGTATATAGCACAATCACGGAATCCTTATCAATTTCGTGATAAGGGACACACTGTACTTACTTACAATTTTCGGTCAGACGATGAAATATTTCCTTATCTTTCTAAAGACATTGTAAGTTAAATGACGCATCAATCCGGATTCCAGTCACCAAATTATTATTCTAATGCAATGTCGTTATAACGTCGAATTTCATTGGTTGTTTGCTCCTAAGCTACGACAGTAAAACGAGAACATACTTGGTTTTAACGTTGCTAACGTCACAATTTGCCTTATATTTACAAAAATAAAGATTGCATTAGTATGGGAATGACTAGATACTGGCGTTATGTTTGCGGACGGTAAATGCTGATTTTACGGTGCAAACATCCGTTTTTCTTGCGATCGTAAAATCAGCATTTACCGTCCGCAAACATAAGGTCAGAAGCTAGTTGCTCTTTAGGCTTTTACAGAAGTCCAAAGGAAGATGTTTTAATTCCTTGGATTTTGATATTTTATTGTAATTCTTTATTTCATGATGATTTATTAAACTCATCCTGATGCACACTCGAGAAAGGAGCATCAAACCAATCGAAAGTGATAACTATTGACATTTGACCGAAACGGAGTTCAGTTTCAAGACGGGACTGGGTGACGGAATGTGTGTCTCGTTCCGAATGTTTTGTCGGGTACTCCTTGTCATCGGCTACGAACATTCATTACTCAAGAATAAAAAAAGAAGATAAAACTTTAGTGTTTTATATTTATGGTTTTACTAATGGTTGCCCCTGTGTGGTCCACTTGGTATTGCATTCTGTAAACCGGGACAATTTTCCAAACAATCACATGCAAAATGCTGAGATCTACATTGGCTTGATCCAATGGGTTCACAGATACCTACAATGTTAAATTAAATATACATTCACAACAAGGCATTAGGAATACCTATTGACAATATGCAATTTCACCATTTGATTCAGTATTACTTTGAAGCATCCTCATTGCTCAAATTCATTTATTGATATCAAGTCATGGCAAAAAATGTCGACGTCAAATAATGTTTTTCTATGAAACTCGTATTGATAAAAATCGCAACTCCGACTTTTGCTCGCACACGAATACTGATTGAATGCATGAATAATTTTTGCTAGGAAAAACATAGTG
Organism: Pinctada fucata; assembly: GCA_028142955.1. NCBI lineage: Eukaryota > Metazoa > Mollusca > Bivalvia > Pterioida > Pteriidae > Pinctada > Pinctada fucata. The sequence continues at coordinate 38,750,220 of AP027105.1, read as the reverse complement.
TAATCAAGGATTACAAAGCTCATCTCATGACAGCATTCTATCATGGCAGCAAACAGAAAGGAGTCAAAGATTACACAGTTTTGAATGTGAAAACCTGTCCTACTGTGAACTGACAAGAATGATACCACACAAAAAGAAAATAGAAAAGGAAAGTAGAGTATTTCATTTATTGACCAAATTTTTGCATGAATGGGTGTACTCTATTGATACCCAAATCTCAATAACATATGCACTCAAGCGGAAAATATAGATCATGACCTACATTTGAACGTAGATTTGTGATCTACTCATAAAGATGCACGAACTGTGCAAGTTTGGCCTTCCTAGCGCTTAAAATAGAGAAATAAAACTTCTAAGCATTAATATTAAAATCTTCCTAACATGTGCACTCAAGCGGAAAATATAGGTCATGACCTACATTTGAACGTAGATTTGTGATCTACTCTTAAAGACGCATTATCTGTGCAAGTTTGAACTTCCTAGCACTTAAAATAGAGAAATATAACTTCTTAACACTGATACCAAAATCTTCCTAACATGTGCACTCAAGCGGAAAATATAGATCATGACCTACATTTGATCGTAGATTTGTGATCTACTCTTAAAGACGCATCATCTGTGCAAGTTTGGACTTCCTAGCACTTATAATAGAAAAAACCTTCTTAACATTGATACCCAAATGTTCCTAACATATGCACTCAAGCGGAAAATAAAGGTCATGGCCTACAATTGAACGTAGATTTTTGATCTACTCTTAAACACAAATCATCTATGCAAGTTTGAACTTCCTAGCACTTATAATAGAGAAATAAAACTTCTTAACATTGATACCAAAATCTTCCTAACATGTGCAGTCAAGCGGAAAATAAAGGTCATGACCGACATTTGAACGTAGATTCGTGATCTACTATTAAAGACGCATCATCTATGTAAGTTTGAACTTCCTAGCACTTATCATAGAGAAATAAAACTTCTTAACATTGATACCAAAATCTTCCTAACATGTGCACTCAAGCGGAAAATATAGGTCATGACCTACATTTGAACGTAGATTTGTGATCTACTCTTAAAGACGCATCATCTATGCAAGTTTGGACTTCCTAGCACTTATCATAGAGAAATGAAACTTCTTAATAGAGAAATAAAACTTCTTAACATTGATACCTTACTGATGTCTTACTTGGTCCTATCATACAGATGTTTTATGTCTAAATAGAGAAATAAAACTTCTTAACATTGATACCTTATTGATGTCTTACTTGGTCCTATTATACAGATGTTTTATGCAAGAATTAAGCCAAAAATAGGTGTTTTAAAGAGGCTTAGTACTTTTATGTCCAAAACGGCATTACTCAAAATTTATAATTCTATAGCTTTTCCACATTTGAATTATTGTTGTACTGTGTGGCATAATGCAAAGAACAAGACACACATAGAAAGGCTTTTTAGACTGCAGAAGAGGGCAGCAAGAATCATTTTAGATATAAAAATACCTAGGTCTGTGTCAACATTTAGTTTGTTTGAACATCTTAAATGGATGCCTCTGTCTGATTATTTTATTTATAGAGAGTCTATTCTTGTTTTTTTTAAGTTTTACATGGTCTCACACCTGAATATTTGAATGTTTTTAGCTTTGTAAATGAAAAAAAAAGAAACACAAGACAGAGAGCAGTAAATCTTATCTATGTCAAGAGAGCAAGAACAGAATATTTTAGAAGATCTTATATCATTTCGGGTGCATCTTTATGGAACTCTTTACCTGATTTTATTAGAAACTCTACAACATTGTCATCTTTTAAAAACGGGTATCTGAAGCATTACTTCGACTCTTAAATTACTACATGTATATTGATGTTGTTTTTAAGGTATGTATTTTTGTAAATGAACTGTGATATTTAGGTTTTATTTCATTAAGGTGATATAATGGGCTTAATTTACTTTATATGTACATAGTTTTAATACAGGACCACATTGTAAACTAGTTCATTTTGTAGCTAAATGTGCTATCCTGTATAAATAAAGGAAATAAATAAATAAATACCCATATTTTCCTAGCATGTGCAGTCAAGCGGAAAATATAGGTTATGACTTACATTTAAACGTAGATTTGTGATCTACTTTTAAAGACGCATCATCTGTGCAAGTTTGAACTTCCTAGCACTTATAATAGAGAAATAAAACTTCTTAACATACTAGTGCGAACGCGGACGCCGACGCAGACGCAGACGCCGACGACAGGGTGATAGCATAAGCTCCCTCTCACTTCGTGAGGTGAGCGAAAAATGTTTCTTTTCTTTTTTAAACCCCCCCCCCCAAAACAACAACAACAACAACAAAACATTAACAACAAGAGCAGAAGCAACAACAACAACAACCAAAAAAACAAAAAAAAAACCCGAATGATATATAAATGATGTAATATTATTATCGGGTGTTATCTGACCTGGATGTCCACTGGCCGGGAATTCTGGAGTCCGGCCGACTGACCATACACAACTAGGATCTCCTAACTCCTCGCCGTTTGTTCTACCATCATTGTCCGAGTCCATTAAGCACAGTGCTGCGGTCCATTTGAAATTGTTTAGTAGAAAGTCCTGTATCAACCAGAGATTATTCGAAAATGTTAAGATTTAGCATTGGATTAATTTGATTTGAAAAAAAATGTCATGCGTATTTTGTAAGTTATATAAGCAGACACATTTAACCATTTATTTTTCCTATTGTACATTGATCAAGGTTCTCTTCTTGAAAACAAGGCTTTTCCAAAGTTGAAAATAGGGGACAATATTGTGCGAAGACTTGTCGAAACTCAATATCAATTAGGGAATAACTAGTTTCTGACGTTATGTTTGCGGACGGTAAATTCTGATTTTACGGTCGCAAAATGATATTTTCTGGCGACGCCTTAGCGGAGCCTGAAAAACGGATGTTTGCATCGTAAAATCAGCATTTACTGTCCGCAAACATAACGTCAGTATCTAGTTATTTCCATTCTCATAGAATCTATATTTTTGTGAGTATAAAGCGAAATGTGACGTTAGCAACGTCAAAGCCTAGTGTGTTCTCGTTTTACAGCCGTAACTAAGGAGCAAACAACCAATGAAAATCGACGTTATAGCGACGTTGCATTAGAATACATATTTCATGTTTACTCAGGGTTTAATATGAAAAAAGAAGTGCAAGTGTTTAACATACATATCAATTCATCCGGTTCATGTACGATATTTTGAAAGTCAAATACATAAAAAAAAAACCCACAAAAACATCGGAATCTAAATAGATAAGTCGACATTACTAACATGACGACGTCACAGTGATAACAGCAGAATACACACGAAGGACAAACAGACGGACACAACGAGAACAATAACATCACGTCATAGAAAGACGTCATAACCATAAGGCATACAAAACTATGAAAAAATGCAAAACCGACCAAAACAACTAAAACATTCTGACAAGTTTCAAAATAATATCCTAATGGAGAAGCATGTCCTACTTGTTACCAACACCCGTTTAGTTTGTTTGAATATACATGTATAATTTTCCATGTGCTATTACTCTTTTCCTTATAATTATTGTCGGAGAAACTTTGGAAGACACATTATAATAATTACAGATATAATTATTAAAGATGGATCCATTTCATAGAAATCATTACGAAGAAAAATAAGTATCACGACCACAAGCTGAAGATGTATAAAGCCAGATTCAATCTTTTTAACAAAAGAAATTACCCTTGCAAACGGATTTTTGAAGATGGTATGACGTGACGGATTATAATGTCCCACTGCGTCCCATACAGCCGGAGTAAGACATGGATTAGGCACAGATTTTCCATTTGGAAATGCCGACTGAAAGGACTTATATGAAAACGAAGTTCCAATAAGACACAATGCTACTACTATGATTCTCTCCATTTCGATATCAGTTCGAAAGTGAGAAGTGGACACTAGCCGTTGGTCATTTGGTCAAAGATAAGATATTCCACCGTCATAGTCACGGACATAATTTTCGTGCAGAAGCGAGTGATAAGGTACTTTTAACAATACGTCATTTTGTGAGGCCATAAATGGTTAAAAGCATTTTGTACAAAATATTCCACAGAGTGAGTCGATTTGATTTATTGCGGAGAACTGTTAGACGTCTTCAAATTCAATAGCATCATTCAAGAACAGATGAATTTCCAGCATGGACCAGGCATGCACGTTTCGGGTACTTGATCCTCAATCTAAGCAATATGATATGGCCAAAAAATGTACCGAAAGACGTAGCAAGAGGGGTGGGATATGATGCTACAGGACCCACGTTTAAAAAAATTCAAGAAATTTTGATAATAGAAATATTCGAACGCGTTTAAGGAATGATCAACCGAAGTTTATCGAACTTGGCTACATGTGTCCTAGGGGAAACCTGGTCTACCAGCAGTGACACTCACCAAACAAGTGGTAAAGATTGTTAAACGTCTTCAAATTCCAATAGCATCATTTATTAACAGATAAAATTGCAACATGGACCAGACATGCACGTTTCGGGTACTTAACCCTCGTCAGTGATCCTCTATCTAAACAACATAATAAGGCCAAAGAGTGTGATAGTAATTATTTCCAATAATGTACCGAAAGACGTAGCAATATGGGAGGGATATGATGCTACAGAACCCACGTTTTAGAAATTTCAAGAAATTTCGATAACAGAAATTTTTGAATGCTTTTTCGTCTCCATATCAAGGAATGATTGCTTCACATACGAGATATCCATTTGGACTAGGCATTCAGAAGAAAACACCAAAATCGTATTCAACTTTCTTTATATTAAGGTTTATGGCTGTCGGAAAATAAATACAAAAATGATGCAAATATTAGAAATTTATTATAATTACTTATTAAATAGTTTTTAGATTTCAGGTAAAGATTAATCCTTATGACCTGGAATTACAGCTAATTACTCACAATTCTCAGAATAAATGACATTCCTTACTACAAATTCTCTTTAACAGTTTTAAACATGCTTCCCGCGATTGAATGCGACCCTATACAAAATATTTTCGACCCTTCATGAAATTTGCCAAGAAAATGAAATGTCAGACAGACTATCACTAATATTATGTGCAAAGCAAAGCAAGTTGAAAATTCGATTCGTATTCAAACAGTTCAAAATTATGTCACTGCAAGTAAATGCAATTAAAGGATGACGGTAATATTGCATTTTTCATGAATTTGTTGTTTGTATTCTATTTTTGCAAGTTATAATATAAGGAAACGAAAAGAAAAAATATACTTCACATCATCTCTTGATTCGATTCGAAACGGTTATTTTTACAGAGCTTTTGAAGCAAAGAATTTTTCGCATGGGTATCGATATTGCCAAGATAGTGCAATATACTTCAGCATATGGAGACATCGAATAATATTCAAAATATATCTAGTAATTCGTTCAAAAATCTAACATAATCAAAATCAGAAAAATACTAACTCACCAAGCACCATAAACATAAATCTTATGAAAAGAGTTTCTTAACCTGTGTCTCGGTTTTGAAGCATTTGTAGTTTCCAAAGTTTTTTGGCAAGAAAGCCTGCACGTGTCAACTGCCACGTGATCCAAAATGTAAGCACATTGGTAGTGGCGTAGCTTGGGTAAAATTAATCGGATGCTTTTGACTCTTCATAAATTTGGTGCTGCGCACCAAATATTTGCAAAGTGGATACAGAAATTTAATTTCAAAAAATAAAACCAGAGGGCGCTTCTCAAATAACTTTGTCTGTGTCTGAAAAACCCTTGGGCTTAAACTGTTCTATGACAAATTCGAAATATTGAAAATATCAAAATTTGCTTTAAACAGTCATTAAGCAAATCTAAACATTTTTAATATTTCGAATTTGTCAAAGGACAGTACCACTGTTAAGTATTAATTATCAGAAAGATGTGTCTGGTTCATTAAAATGGGTTTGAAATTTTTTACAAGGAGGTAACGACTTGGATCACTTCAATTTTCTCATTATCTTAACTTATTTTCTTTGCAACATGGAGCAGTTAGACATGCTACCCGCGATTGAACGTTTTGGTTGTATTAATTTTTTTTCCAGATCTGTCGCATGGAAGAAGCTTTGTTTTTGGATCTTTATCAATTTGGCATCATATATTACTGCACTGTTAGGGTCCTTTACTATCAAATCTTTGACAAATAATCATTCCAAAGTACTGTGAGAACCTAAGAGAAATTTCTTAATTTTAGTTCAGAATTTTGAGAAAGAAGTGGATGTTTTAACACACAAGCATATAAGATAGCTACGCACCTGTTTAATCACTGCCTATGTGAGCATCGCAATTATTTGCTGAGATGCATAGTTGATGTAGAAAGGAGATTCTACAGCGTCACGTGACATATCACATTTGAGATGATTGTAAAGATTTTGCATAACGCTTTATAATGAAACATTAGATATATTCTCACAGATTGGCTTTCTCGTGCAACACGTCTGCTCCACTCTTGTCACGTGAATGTAACCAGAGGAATGAGTCTTTGGTGAGCACGTGTGCATGCATGAAACGCTAAAAAAAAGACAATGCAAATTAAAGTAAAACAATATTGGATACCTCCTGGACATGCTGAATGGTCAAAAAATTTCTATGCGCACTTAAATTGATTTTTTTGTTGTGTCGTAACGCGATAGAGTTTTCAAGTAGAATCTACAAAATTACACGGGTAGGGAACAGACTAGGAAGATATTACTTGGTACGATATAGTTATCATGACATGTGGGCGAAATTGGTCAAATATTCTTCAATCACTCCAACTTTGGGGTCATGAATGATAAATATGGACGAAAAGCATATCCCAACACATAGTACACAATCGATAATTCAGAAAATCAGAAACCGAAGGCATACAAAATCAGGGTAAAACAGGAACCAAAGCAAACAAACAAAATATCCACCACATGGAAAGAAGCAAACTCCCGATATCATGCGGGATGAATACACTAAACCAACTTTTTGTGATGGATTTAATATTGATATCTCAAGTTTAGTTTAAACATATTTTATTTTCAATAAGAAAATTGGATTGGGCATAAGTTCTAAAAACATTATTTGCGCCCTCTCCATATCTCAAGTCTTAGAAAATGTATGATTACAACGAATAAAAGGTAGCTAACATAGTTTTACAGCTCAATAACTAACCATACCCTTTTTCTGAAAATGGGGGTATGGTAAATAAATCCATCATATCTCCCTTGTTATTGCATTTTTCGCTTTTAAACCTTTACCTAACATTGTATATATATACATGTATTACTTGTTATGTTGATGAATAAATCATACAAATATCTAATTTGCATTCTCTTGCATTAACCAGTGAATAAGATAACAAAACGATACAGTACTTTGATTTTGGTGGATTGTTTTCTTACAAGTCCCTGTCAATAAATGTTTATTTGAATGGAGTAACCTAGATATAAATCTCAATAATCATCAACAAACAATATAAAATCATAATCATATAAAAACCAAACAGCAAAATTTAAATTAATACATGTATTACACAATCGTAATTTTTGCTACAAAATGTCTTCGCAATGATCACTTAATTTATCTTTTATGTATCCCTCTCAATTAAGGGTAAATAGTTATAAGCAGCAAAATGTAGAGTCCATGACAAAGGAGGGAATCTCCAACAAGACCCGATTGCAGCACCCAAGGCAAAAACACAAAATAAATGAGAAAAATATTTCTTTCATTATGGTCATCTATGAAAGACACATCGCTTCCATCCTCGGGGTCTCAAAATTTTGCTACACCCTCAACAAGCCTCGGGTTTTACATGATTTTGAGGTAGGGTAAAATTGATTACATGCTTTCGACTCTACATAACATTTGGAGCAGAGCACTTTCTGCAAAGTAGATACACGAAGTTCAATTCAAAGAATAAAACTAGAGGGCGCTTCTCAAATGAACTTGAACTGTGTCTGAAAATCCATTTGGCTTAAAGTATACCACTGATGAAGATTTACTAACCGAGACAAGTGTCTGGTGCATTTAAATTGGTTTGAAATTTTCTTCCAGAAGGTAACGAGTTGAATGAAGTTTTAACGTGCATATCTGGTCCACGCTGTTAATTAATCTGCTCTTAAATGATGCTAATGAATTTGAAGACGTTTAATATATGTACCACTTGATGAGTGGCACTGCTGGTGGACCAGAAGTCCCCGAGGGCACATGTAGCCAAAACAAAGGAGGGAATCTCCAACAACACCAGGTTGCAGCACCCACAGCAAAACCCCAAAACACCTAATGCAAAAACACAAAGCAGACAAGCACAGAAAGAGACGCATAAGGGACAAGGAACGTCAACGCACAACTAAGAAACATCAAACATAAAGGACTACACATAAACCAACGAGACCAATGTTCGATCAATTTCGGTTGGTCGTTTCTTCAAACGCACTCGAAAATTTTTGTTTACGAAATGTTCTCAAATTTCTTAAACCTGGGTCTTGTAGCATCATATCCCAGTCATCTTGCTACGTCTTTCTGTATATTTTGGACATAAAAGTCACACATCTTGGCCATATTTCATTGTTTTCATTGAGGATCACTGACAAGGGTTAAATACCCAAAACGTGCATGTCTGGTCCGCGCTGTTAATTAATCTGCTTTCAAATGATGCTAATGAAAATGAAGACGTTTAATATTCTTATTATCTACATTTTTGTTTTACAGTATGGAGTAGTTTAACATGCTTTCCGCGATTGAATGTTTCAACTTTATTAAATTTCTTTCCAGCTCTTTCGCCTTTCAGAAGCTGTGCATTTAGCCCTTTATCAATTTGACATTATACATTATTTTGCTATTTTGGAATTTTTTCATTTCTTTCAAAAATATCGAAGTTAAAGGAGTTTAACATGCACAATCCCTTCAATGCTATTTGGTCATAGATTTCATTTAATTATGCTACTGAATTGACCCTACACATAATTTGGAACCGCTCACACTTTGCGAAGTACATCACACTTTGCAAAGTAGATAATGAATTGTCTGGTGCATTAAATTGGTTTGATATTTTAGTCAAGAACGTAGCGAGTTTGAACACTTCAATTTTTGCATGATGTACATACGGGTTCTACCAGAAATAAGGGGATCATCAACAACACTCGGTAGCAGCACCCAAAGCAAAACCCCCAAACAACCAATACAGAAAGCCTACGCTAACGCAGTAAGATATGTCTGTCGGGATTAATAAGTCATTATTTTAAAATTTACTTGAGAAAATCTAAGTTCAATAACTGTGTAATGACAAATAGTTTATCCTGAAATTCGATCATTGGCGTCCCTCCTATATTCTTATCATGAATGAATTACAAATATCATGAAGAGCCACAAAATGACCTTGACCTTTGACCTATCATGAATGAATTACAAATTCGACCTTGAAAATCAATAGGCTTCTTTGTCTTATCATACTTATTCCAAATGCCTGGCTCAACTGGTTTGGGCTCTATCTTGTTTACAAGGTTAACGTAGGCATCTTTTGACCCCTCCCCCTTCCCCTTCCCTCCTCACTCTCATATCGGGAATTCGCTTCTTTTCATATGGTGGAGGTTTTTGTTTTTGTTTGCTTTGGTTCCTGTTTTATCCTGATTTTGTATGCCTTCGGTTTCTGATTTTCTGAATTATCGATTTTGTACTGTAGACAGGGATATGGTCATTATCCATATTTGTCATTTTTACCACTGTTCATGTGTCACTGCTGGTGGACAAATTGTCCCCGAGGGCACTTGTCGAGCAGTCTTTTGCTTAAATGGATAGAACTCAAGAGACCTACAAAGTGGCTGGGGCGTCGCCCACTATAAAAAGGCCCCAACCTGTTGCGTCTAAAGACACATACGCAACAGGTAACTTAGGTGTCCCTAGAATTAGCTTACACGACATTAGAGATGAAACATTTGTAGTTAGTAACAACCATGAGTTTTGGTATAAACATGCAGATGGGTATATTAAAATCAAGCCCTGTAAGATTGAAGTGGTCGATATACTAAAAGAGCACCTATTTTCACCAAGCGATTGCTTAATTTCTAAGTGTGGCATGAAGAACTGCAAGACTTGTAACATCCTAATAACAGACACTTCATTCTCAAGTAATCTCACAAAACAAACATTTAACACGCATAGTTTTGAAAACCTTAACTGCATGACATCTAATGTTGTGTACGGAATAGAGTGCTCACTTTGTGGATTGATTTATTTGGGCGAAACCAAAGGCCAGCTCCGAAAAAGAATGTCAGGACACCGGTCAAAAATAAATAATAAAGGAAGTCAACTCCTTTATCGACATTTTGACCAGGCGGATCATTCTGTTTTATCTATGAGAGTCAGAATCCTGGAGAAAATATATCACCCCACAAACAATCCCAATTTGAGCACATCTCTCCGTCGCAACAGAGAAGAGTTCTGGATAAAAAATCTTAACACTGCAGCGCCCTATGGGTGCAACGATAACATCAGCACTATAGGAAACTTAACAAGTCCCGGTTGTCAATCGGTAAATGTGACTAGCTTATTCAACAGATCACAAAGAAGACCTCGAAGTCATGGCATTCGAAAATATAATAGGCCTGAGATACATAGTGTCTCCTTCGATGACTTGGTTCCATTTTTAAATGAGCCTCTATGCCTGCATTATATTCGTACCAAATTATACTCTGTTCCTTTACGGAAGTTACACGAAATCTACGATTATACGAAGGACCTCGCATATACCGATACACGTTCCCCAGAATACAGACTACAAGGAGTCATCTTGGACATTTCTACTTTTCGTATATTTCAAGCAGTTAGATCAGATAAATCAGAGGAGAAAACAAACCGCCCTTTCATTAAAGTAAGATTTGCAAACAAAGGTATTGATAACTTGAATCTTGGTCAAATTTTGAATCACAAAACTGTCACAGAAAAAATCCCACCATATTTCAAAAGAAAAGAAACTCCTTGTATTTCCTATAGCTACACACCAACAGTTGCATCTAAAATTTACAATTACAAACGATTCCTGCAGTGTATTGATTTAAGTAATCCCTCACTACATCCACTTCCCTGCGAATGTTCTTCATCGGATTTCAACTACTCTCCTTGTGGACACGTTATTACTGGTGACCTTAGTATAGTCAAGAACGACAAGTTGAGAGAATTGTTAAAAAAGGGTCCCAAATACAGAGAAAGTATGTCCTTTACATGGAACCAAAATGTCAAAATTATCATGGACTCTTGTGAGGAATATGCAAGACGATGGGCAAAGAAAGAGGATGTACAGCTCGACACCCTTTCCGAATGGATAAAATCAATCAGAGGGTTACTTTTATCTAGAATTAACCGATTAAAATCAACTGTGATCACCAGATTCGTGTCTATATTTAAAGACCCTGATGTTATCACAGAACTTACCTACCTCCAAGAACATTATGTCATCACACCAGCGGACAAAGCCTCAAATAATTACACATTTACTTGCAAAAAGTACTATTTCGACAGTCTAGTTAAAGAGTTGGGTTTAAATTCGACACCTGGAAATCCCACTTACACCCCAACAAACCTTTCTGCCTCTGAAATAATAGATAACCACAAATCAGCTCTTGCTTCCTTTGGCTTCGACACTACCAATTTAGATTTAGATTTACCATACTTATACTGCATACCTAAAATGCATAAGAATCCGTACAAACAACGTTTCATCGCTGGTTCCTCAAAATGTTCTACCAAATCTGTATCGATCTTACTCACCAAAGTTTTATCTGAAATCAAATCTGGGCTACAAAAATATTGTTCGACGGTATATTCTCGCAGTGGTATCAACCAGATGTGGATTCTAAAGAATTCGAAGGAACTTTTAGAACATCTGAAATCCACTCATTTTAGTAGAGTCCATTCGATCAAAGCCTTTGATTTTTCGACACTTTACACTACAATTCCACATTCTAAATTGAAAGAAAGACTCGCAAAAATTATAAGTAATGCGTTTACAAGTAAGAACGGTAATCGCAAATACAAATTTATTGTTGTTAACTATGACAAAACCTACTTTGTAAAAGAAAAGTCAGATTCTGAATATAAGTACACTGAAACAGACATTATTCAGATGTTAAACTTTCTGATCGACAACATTTTTGTGGTGTTTGGAGGAAAGGTCTTCCAGCAAATTGTCGCTATTCCAATGGGGACCAATTGTGCCCCACTCCTTGCCGACATTTTCCTTTACTCGTACGAAGCTGAATTCATTCAATCTTTGGTCTCTGAAGGAAAAAGATACTCAGCTTCTGACTTCAACTTCACTTACAGATACATAGACGATGTGTTGTCCATCAATAATCCAAAATTCGCGGATTACCTGAGCAGTATCTATCCTTCGGAGCTTGAAGTCAAAGAAACTACAGAGACAAATAATTCAGCATCCTATTTGGACATAATGTTGTCCTACGACACTGACGGTCACATGAACACCTCACTCTATGACAAACGTGACGACTTCAATTTCAGAATTACGAACTTTCCTTTTCTGAGTAGCAACATCCCTTCATCGCCTGCGTATGGCGTGTTCATATCTCAGTTGATACGCTATGCCAGAGCAAGTACCAAATATACGGATTTTGTTCTGAGAGCTAGGCGTCTTTCAGATAAGCTTCTCAGTCAGGGATATGTTTGTGACCGACTAACATCGTCACTGAGGAAGTTCTACGGTCGATATGGGAACTCGTCATACACTATGATGTCCCACTCTCCAGAATGGTGGATGATATTCTGTCATAGCCCATTTGAACCATCCATCCAAAGATTGCACTCTATATCTTCCAAAATGGAAGTAACCGGATGTGACAGTTCCACCGAATTGAAGCGACGGGTGTTGCATGCAAGCAGGAGATGCTTACTCTTCCTGGGCACCTGGTCTCACTCTCATATCGGGAGTTCGCTTCTTTTCATATGGTGGAGGTTTTTGTTTTTGTTTGCTTTGGTTCCTGTTTTATCCTGATTTTGTATGCCTTCGGTTTCTGATTTTCTGAATTATCGATTTTGTACTGTAGACAGGGATATGGTCATTATCCATATTTGTCATTCTCAATTTTCTGGAAAAAAGAGAAAAAAACTCGTTATATATTTGAAAGAATATACTTTTTTCTTGAAATGTATGAAATTTCAAAACATTTTGACCAAATGGATTTTTAAATAAAAATTTTTAATATTGTCATCCCAAAATCTATTTTTAGCCCCAAGATGACCTTGACCTTTGACATATGACATTGAAAATCAATAGGGTTCTTTGTCTTTATATACTCAATACACATGGTAAATATGAAGTTCCTAGCACAACTGGTTTAGGCTCTTGTTTACAAGGAAAACTATATGCATGCATACGATGTATATTGAACCATCCCCTTCCCCCTCCACATAATTTCTCAGTTGTCTGACAAAAGATTAAAAAACCCGTTAAACATGTGAAAGAATAAACTTTTTTCTTGAAATGTATGAAATTTCAAAATATTTTTTTACCAAAAATGGATATTAGATGAATTTTAAAAATATTTTCATCCAAAAATCTATTTTTAGCCCCAAAATGACCTTGACCTATAACCTTGAAAATCAATAGGGTTCTTCGTCTTATTACACTCAATACACATGGTAAATTTGAAGTTCCTAGCTCAATGGGTTTGGGCTCTACCTTGTTTACAAGGGTCGGGCGGACAGACATCGCTATACCATAATACGTCCCGTCTAAAGACGGGCGTATAAAAACACAAGGCAGACACGCACAGAAAGAGACACAAAAGGTACAAGGAACGCCAAATCACATAGAAATATCAAACACATATAACTGCACATAAACCAACGAGACCAATGGGCAATCAGTGCCAGTAGCAGACGGTGTGGTTATTCAGATTACGTGCGCACAACCCATCCACTTTTCCGATTACCAAGATGTCTCGAAGAACGCACAATTGTGGTGTAAAATTAGCTCCTCACCGTAAGATGACCATACAAACAGACAGAATAACGCTGGGGCCCAAGAAACGCACAGATGGATATGTAAATGAATATAAAAACAGAAGGCATACGAAATACAGTCCATGCTCTGCCGGCTGTAGCGAGCTCATGCATGTTATCATCCGTGGAGTCCGACTTAAATTCAGAGAGGACAAGTGGTCGGGGCTCTGTCTTCTTTAGAGAGGTTTGGACAGGCCCCGTCATGCAGTCCTGTCGTCACAGTCAATAAGTGTGCAATTCGTAAGAATTCGCTGGTCCAGTACCAAGCCAAGTGTCCGTCTGGTGACAGAAGGATCATATCCACGGTATAAAAGACATTTTGATGATTCTAACACAATTTCGATGGTAATTATGTCTACCTTTGATCCTTCTTATTTTGTTTAAAGCTCGTATGTCGGCAGGTTGTGAAATACCCAAAGTAATATACTCTGTTGCTTCTATGGGTCCAAATTTCAAAAGAAGTTGACAATCTATTTTGTAAAATTTACTGAAAGTCTTTACTAGTTTGTGAAAGCGAAAACCTTGACCTTAAACTTTCTTCGTAATTTGTTAATTTCTACTATGAAAATCCAAAACATCAGTACATGATCTAGCATACCGTATGAGCTGTGAAATGTAGATACCATATGACGGTAAACTAGGAACATCACCGTCAAGCCAGGGAAAATTTACTACCTTGAATCCAAAATTATCATTTTTGTCATACATACTTGTATGAATCTCTCCATTAACTATTTTGATATTCAGGCCCAGAAATGGTGTTTCTGTGTTGGTAACGTTTACCTTGTTAAGGGTCAATTCTTGTGGATATATAACACTTTTATTCTTTTCAAAAACAAGATTGTCTATTGTAAGAATATCATCCAGGTACCTAGAAGTACCAATGAAACATTTGAAATAATCATGTTTACTTTGTTTTTGAATATTTTGGATAAATTCTTTTCCATACGTGTATAAAAATAAATCTGCAACAAGAGGCGCACAGTTAGTATCCATAGGGATCCCTACAACCTGCTTGTAGAGATTCTCACCGAATCTTACATGAATGTAGTCCATGAGAAAGGACAAGCAATACACAGGTCACTACATGTCCATGATTTGTATGATTTGTATTCTTTAGCAGAAAAGAAACCCTTCGATTCAGATGTACAAAAATAAGTTTCCCCTCTCGATCAAAGCACCCTTTAATGAGTTTGGACAATCGATCATTAATTTTGTCGAGAGGAAGCGTTGTGTACATATTTGAAAAGTCGTATATAAAATCGTATTGGCTTGAACATTTCTAGATTTCATTTTGTCAATCACATCCCTTGAATTTTTAATATACCAAAATAAGTTTACATCATGCATGTTTAGAACAGTATCACAGTATTTTGCTTTGTGTTCCTTTATCGCCGCGAATGCCAACGTCAGATTTCTAGATAAAATTGTAGTTGAGCGGTTGCTGGAATTAGCAATGTACTGAAATTCGTAAGGAGACCTGTGCAGTTTTTGGTATGCAGTATAGTGTAGGAAGATCCAATTTAGAAATAAGGGATGTTGAATGAAAAAATTTCACCGTTATGTTTGTTGAAAATGTTAGGGACACTTTCATCATATTTGTAGACGAAAGCCTCGAAACTAAAGTTGATATTTAGCTACGTTTTCAAAGTGACGCTCCGATCATGTTACAAAAGGTACAGAGCAATGCACTGTTAAGGTTCTAAAGTTACCATCAAATTTTCGCCAAAATAGTCATTCCAGAGTACGTACTGTGACAACTTAACAGAAATATATTACTTTTAACTTAGAAATTTTGAGAAAGAAGTGAATGCTTAAGCATACATGGTAGCTACGCATTTGTTAAGCCCCTGTCACACTGTCGCGAGTTCGAGCTACGAGTTGTGGCGAGTAACAACTCGCCACAACTCGTCATTTGTCGCATTGACCTCGTACAGATGTCTTCACATGTCGAAGAGATGTCGCCTCATGTCGCCAGAACTCGGTGTGAGGCGGCGAGAATTTCAAACGGTTTAAAATTGTCGTGCGAGTTTTCATGTCGTGCGCATGTCGAGGAGATGTCGAACAGATGTCGCATAAACTCGTACAGGCATCGTGTGCATGTCTCTACTTCTCGTCGCTTCTCGCCACGAATCAAACTCGTGCGAGAAGGGCCGAGTTTATATAAGAGTTAAAACGCCATGAGTACGATGTCTGCACGACATCATGCGAGTTATACCGACCTCTTCTCGATATCTGCACGACTTCGTACGAGTTCTGCTCGACACTGTCTCGACATTTTCTCGAGTTCTGCCGAGTTGAGTACTTAAATCCAGTTTTCCTCTGCAGCATGCATAAATTTTTTCACTTTCATAGTATAGCAATGATAGAGAACAAAAATAAAAAGAGGCCCAGGTGGGCTGACATGTTCAAGGCGTACACGAGCTTAATACACAAACTAGCTCCAGAAAAATGCAATTAATCATGATAAGTTTGTCCATGTAACTTCTTACATAATTTTGTCCTAATAAAAAAAAAAAAAAAAAAAAAAAACAAAACAAAACAATACAAAAAAAAAAAGGAAACAGTCCCATGTTTCATCTACTGTAGATTTAACTTCAAGTTGGTGTAAGACATTGAGCACCTACTACCTGTATACGATCTTGTAAGTCCATTTTTGCATTTAAAAAAGATTGAAACGATAAATTTATCAGTTATAATTTTTTTAAGCTGGCAGGATTAAAAAATAGGTAACTGTAGATACAAAAAGATTTTCTTTTCATATTCTGGTTGTATTAAAAAGATTATGGAAAAGAACAAATTTAACAACTTCCCTTGGCAGAATAGTTAGTACTTTATGGTACATTGTACGTATTATAATTTTCAGCTTAAATGATATTGAAAGTTATCTTTAAAAAAAAAAGAAAGAATAAGACCTCAATTTTAGCATGTACATGATCAAATTCAAAAGAGTCCATAATCGGCTCTTGAATATAATAATCTTGAATATGCACCCTGCACCCTTCTTGGACACTCAGATTCATTACTTTTACGAATAGATCCTTTCTACGATTGTAGAAGATATTTTTTCAACAGATTTTGCACCGTCCAGAAGAAGATAATTAAGAAATGAAGATGTATCGTGTTATTTACATTTTCTTGAAGCTTGTACAGACCAAATTGATTCATTCAAATTGTTCAGCAGTCTTAAGGAAGAAAACGTGAGTCGATACACGCCAATCATACAAAAGGAAGACATCTTGTCGACGGTCGAAATGCTACAATAATGACAATACCAATCCCTGTGAAGGGCTTTCAGATCGGGTGAGCTAAAATAGACTTAAACACAAATTTATACCAAATTCATAATGTGTTGACATAACTCGTACACTTCTCGTACTCAGCTGCTCGTCATAACTCGTACTTATCTCGTGCTTAACTCGTAGGCATGTCGCCATATCTCGTATAAACTCGTACGAAACTCCTACGAAACTCGTACTTAACTCGTACGAAACTCGTACTTAACTCGTATCTTCTCGTACTAAAGTCTTCGTTTGTCGAGAAGATGTCGTGTACAAATCGTAGAGTGTCGTCAAGTGTCGTACTGTTCTCGTAGAGATTTCGAGCAAATGTCGAGCTCATGTCGTAATCACAAAAAATCAAGACTAACTCGGGGAAATTTCGGCTAGTTATAACTCGCCAGCACTCGTACAAAACTCGTAGCTCCAATTCGCCACAGTGTGACAGGGGCTTTAACTGCAGTCTACAGAAACATCGCCATTATCTGCTGAGATGAATCGCTGATTTCTACAGCGTCACGTGCCATATCACATTTGAAGACTTTGCATAACGCTTTATAAGGAATCATTAGATATAGTCTCACAGATTAGCTTTCTCGTGCAACACGTCTGCTCCACTCTTGTCACGTGGACGTTACCAGAGGAATGAGTCCTTGGTGAGCACGTGTGCATGCACGAAACCCTAATAAAAAGGACAAATTGATGCAATTTAAAGTAAAACAAAATATGGCTCTTTATGGGATACCTCATGAATGGTAATTTTTTTTGTACTTTACGCATTTTAATTGAATTCAATATTTTTCCTGCTGTACTGACTTGATAGAGTTTCCAAGTAGAATCTCCAGAAAGCTAAGGGTCAGGAACACACTATGAAGATAATACTTGGTACGTTATAGTTCTCATGACTAGTGAACGACATTGGTCAAATGTTCTTCAATCAATCCAAATTTGGGGTCATGAGTATCATCCGATTATTCATTTGAATAAACGAGACCAACATTTCCGATGGATTGACATCTCAAGTCTTAGAAAATGTATGACTGCAACGAATAAAAGGTAGCTAATACAGATTTACAACTCAATAACTAACCTCTCACTTAAGGGTTAAGAGCTATAGGCAACAAAATGAAGAGTCCAAGGCAAAGGAGGGGATCTCCATTAAGACTCCATGGCAACCATAGCAAATAAAACACCAAAACACATAATGCCAAAATACATAGTAGACATACACAGCAAGAGAGGGAAAAAGGAAGTAACACCTAATTCGACATAACATGTCGCTCTTTGGAAACCTTACATATTGCTTCCTAGAAACATCGCCATTATTTGCCGATATGCCTTGCTGTTGTAGAAAGGAGATTCTAAAGCGTTACGTGACATATTTGTGAACACTTTGCACAACACTTTTAAGTAAGGAAACATATTAAATAGTCTTACAGATTGGCTTTCTCGTGCAACACGTGTGCTCCACTCTTGTCACGTGCATGTAACCAGAGGAATGAGTCTTTGGTGAGCACGTGTGCACACATGAAGCCCAGCTTACAAAAAGACGATGCAATTTAAAGTAACACAAAACATGAGAATCTATTGGAGTATTCTGATTATTATTCTGATTTTTTTAGAGTAAAATTTAAGCATCTGCATTTTAATTGAATTCAGCAGGATCTTTTTTTTCTGTTGTCATGACAGCGTTTTCAAACGGAATCTACAGAATGATAGCAAAGGGTCAGGAACACGCTAAAAAGTTAATTAGTACGTTGTAGTTATCACGATATGTGGAAAAACTGTTCAAATATTCTTCAATCTGTTTTAAGGATTTTAAAAAGATTTTAGAGCAAATATATTGAAATATTTCAAAATGAGTAATATCTTTATGGTAAATGCTAGAAATATTTTTCAAAATATCTGCAAGTTCAAAGACTATATTTAAGGTAGCTCGTACCTCTGTAAGTTGTGATAGCTTATATTCTCCCTATGATCATTTTGGGGGAATTTTCATGTTTAACATTCTTGAAACTTTATAAAAACTTTTTTCAAATAGACCCTTTAGATTGTAGGGATATCTTTATCGTCTATAAATTCGAATGACCCCAACTTTAACATTATATCCTATGGAAAAATCCAAAACTTCACATTTTTTACATTGTAGAAACATTTTTATCCAACAATATATTTGAAACTTGTATTAGCTTTACTCAATATGCAATAATATGAAATGAAAATATGGGGTATCCATGCATAATTTTCCACGATTTTGGACCAGAAGTTCAATCTACAATATTCAAGATTAAAATCGTGTGCCCATGAAATGTATAATTCTAAGTTGAAAGTACAGATTTTTACAAAATATGTCACTACTCGATCATAATGTAAATTATAAATACATGTACGTTATAATGTTATTTAATATGAAATATACATGTTTCAAAAAAAGGCTTAAATATACATATTAATATCAACACAATGTTGTAATTAAAGAATAACAAAAAAGAACAACGACACGGTACATGTTATACTCCTGTGACGAAAGATTTGGCTGTTTCTATTGGAGGCAACTTTAAGACAGCCCTCCCGCGATCCCGATCCTTTTGTTCAACAGAAGACATGGCATCTTCGATTTTATTTTCTTCTCCCTTTTTACCATCTAATTTATCTTCCTTTTTGATTTGATCACGTGATTCCTTTTCCTCCTGATCTTTCAAATTGAAAGCGTACATATTGTTCATTATTCCCCTTAATGGAGGAAGAGAAACTTTCGTTGTGAACATCTTCTTTTCGTCCTCCTCACTGTTCACACGTTTTACTTTCGGTTTATCCTCATCTTCCCAAGTCTTCAAATGAGTCTCCATTTTTCGAGAAATGACTGAAGGATCTAAGATTCTACCTTGTTCAACGGCCTCTGACAGTGCCTTTCTTACTTTTCTTTCTCTTCTTAGCCTTGGATGCATTTCAGAAATGTATCTATTGATATCCCTCGTGAAAGCGTACAGAGGTTTGCCGCCATATTGTCCATACTGTCTCTTTGTTTTACTGTCCGTTGTCTCTCTGCGCATCCTCATGCACTCTTGCAGCACGCGCTGATGTACAAATCTCCGTTTCCAAGGTATAAAAGACTTATCATGCTTTACACTTATTTCAAACTTTTCTCGGCTGATTGATTGGTCGATAATCTCCCATCTTGATTTTATTACGTCATTTAAGATACAAACATATTTCCGGTGACTGTTTTCTTGTCTCCTTACGATGCCTAGCCTACCAGCATCCATTTGCTTATCCGCAAGAGTTCTGTCTTAGATCTGAAAAGAGAAAATCGTTATTCTTGATACGCTTTCTAAACTCGTAAGCTATATGTAAAGAAAAAAATCTTCATTTTACATCTTTATACAATCGCAATGCTTCATGGTTGATTGTCGAGTGGAATTGATGAATAATGTTTCTTCACTATCACATTTCCATAAAACGCTATTAAAGACAGCGATTTTAGTCTACAAAATCATGTTGTGTGAAAATCGTTTCCTGCAGATTTAGACATGTATATATTTTAAAGGACGTCACGGAACTTAGTAATCTCCGACCGAAAAAATCTACATAATTAAAGGGCATTTATACAGAAAAGATGAAAGCTTATTCAAATGAAGTGCTATTTATCTGAGTAAAGACTAATTGCATTTTGATGTAGATTAGAATAAAAGTAGTCCACGTTTTTCTGTATTGAAACACGATTACAAATGCTTCAGTTTTCACGGTTCCATGAATACATCAGCTCTGAATATGTGATTTTTAAAAATATTAAATTCATTTCTCTATTTGTGTCTTGAAAGTTAAAAAGTTTTTCATTTGATCCCTTGTTTTTTTTTTTATATTAAGAAATGATAACAGTATTTTACATTTCATAGTTCTTTTGCAAATGCTGGACTGCTATTTTCATTATCATTCTTTTTTGTTTCATTTTTTTGTATAAAGCGGATGGGATGGAGGAGCAAAATATTCATTTTTTTCCATCTCATGTTATAAAATTTATTTCCAGTTTATACATTTTACATATTACTCTTTCTATTCCCATTTTTTAAATTCCCAATAAATCAACGAATTGCTAATGAAATTTATCCTTTCTTTTATATGTGTTTTAACAACGAGCCTGGCTTTGTCCCCCTTAGACTTGATTTTTTTTACCAAAGGAACTATCATTAGACAAACTTTACATTTTCTGAACGGAGATGCATTTAATAAATTTTTATCTGCATATTATTATTTCGTTCAAGCTGTTACATCCGTAAATATACACCTTTATAATGACGATAGAACTTACCTTATTGCATTATCTTTCAACGTCACATCTGAAATGGACAACACTGTTTTCATGCCCAAACACAGAGACTGAAACTTTCCTCTGTATCAACTAATAGAAAGAAATAAAACTAAGGTAACTTTCCCTTTCATGTAACGATGTTCTATGGATATCAATTTCTCTACAAATCAAAATGGACCGGGTGTATTTAAGATACTTATAACACTATTTGAGGCGTAATAACACGTAATTTGCATTTTGGGTAATGGCGCGTAAACGGCATTTGATTTAATCGTACGTGAAAACGGACGAAGGAATGAAGGAGATTTAAATCGGCAAAATATTTCTTTAAGATTTGTTTACAATTCATGGCCTTTTATTGAGTAATATTGTATTTTAGTGGTGTGTAATTTTGATCTTGAACAAGGTTCTATATATAAAAGCTTTAATGTTTTCCTTTTATAAATGGTTCTTTTGACAGAAGGATTCAGATTTCATCGGCTAATAGAATTTCATTGTAATATCACTGCGTAATCATATGTTTTAATATACGGTCAAATAAAGGACACGAAAGAAGAAGGGAAATCGCAGATTCGATATTCTCGTATTTCCAATTCGTGTCTTATACATTTTTATTAATAGAAATTTTGATCTTGCAATTGTAAACTGATCTTTGAAATATAAAGAAACTTCATGCACAAAGTCTGACCTCTGATTTTTTTTATTTAAAAAAAAATGAAACGACTTCTACAAATAGAATCGATTTAGAATGCTGTTTTGTGTAAATGAAGACGAACTTCCAAGGGTGTGTCCCATTTTAGATATCAAAAAGTGTTTGTTACAACGCATGTGAATTATGATAATCACAAAAAAGAAACGACGTTTTAATTCCATCTGCCAATTTTCAAAAGAAAATAATTGAAATGCATTTTCACAAATGTAGGATAGAACTACATGAACTAAGGTTCTTAATTACGGTAGTGAATAATTTTCATCTTGTCTGTCAATCTGTCTGCCTGTCTGTCTGTCTGTGGAAATAATTATATCAATAAATTCTTAATCCAAATGTGATATCGGGTTGATATCTTTAGGGAAATTGTTAAACGTCTTCAAATTCAATAGCATCATTGAAGAACAGATAAAATTGCAGCATGGACCAGACAAAATATGTTACCGAAGAGTTATACTTATGACTTCCGATAGATATGTTTATCGGACGCATATGGCTATTATGTCACTTTTCTAACATTTAAAAAACAAATATCTATTTCATTTTTTAATGTACATCAATCATACATATGATACATGAAGAAGTGAAAATTCAGCTCACGATCATTAGATAGAAAATGTTAAATAGAAATGATGTACATTGGCGAGACATTTACTGCATGTTTTCAACATATTCAAAAGAAAATTCTAATTTCCTATTTCATGCATCATACAGCTAAATACGATCTTGTTTACGTAACTCGCGGTCTATCATGAATACTAAGTGATATATTTTGCATTCAAGTACGATTCAAAAACTGGTAAAGTCACGAAAGAATTTGTCGTAGGCTCTATTCGATAAGACTGGAACCTTGAAACAAGAGACCGAAATGTGTTTCTATATCGCCTACCTTACTCATTGAGGATACAAATAAAAGAAGACGAAGGCATTTGATTCCCATTTAGCAAACGAAAAAAAAAATTGTTTTCAGGGCCCTTGTCAAACATATACCAACCAGAGAAGAAGAAACACTTACTTTCTGCAATGTTTGGTGAAATTCTGGGGAAAAATGAAAACACTCCAGAGCTCTTGAGAGATATATTGATTGACAGATTTATGGATTTTGATCATGTATGGATAATGTTGATAACAATTAATAAATTTTCGTAGAGAATTTTATTGTTCCTGTGAGAGTTTGTTAAATGCTTTCCAGTGGTTGCAGAGAAGCGAAATTGAAAAGATGATGCGACGCAAGAATGATAAAAGACAAAGCCATTCATTGTTCAATATGTCTGCTGTTACATGTGTTATCTTTACCTTGAAGACGACCTTGTCTCTCATTGCGAAAAGTTTTTAAGCTCATTACCTTTTATCATCTCTTCAAGTTTATGGTAGTATAATGTTTTAAAAGAAAGGTATACTATTAGCCATTTTTGTGATTGTGTGACTACCAGACAGACGTGCGGATGCCAAACAACGTGATCCTTGTATGTTGATCGCCCTAGCCACAGAAACAGCCAACAATACTTAGCTATTTAGATGCACGAATCACAGGTGTATGCAGATATGATCGTTTCCATCCCCCCTCCCGGGCATGAGAAAGAAAGAGGGGGGATGGAAACGATCATATCTGCAGGCACCTGTGGCACGAATAGCAAAAAGTGTCGCTAGTCGTTTTTGCGGCTGTTTGTCGCATTGTAGTCGATAGATGTAAAAAACTAGAAATATTCACCCGACATTACCAAATATGCTTACCTTTCGCTCTCGGACCACCACAGCTTCTGCTAAATCTCAATACATTTTAGGAAATTTCATAAAATCTTAGAAAAGTAAATAACACTTAACACTAAATTACATTTTCTTCCTTTTCTACATTCAGATGTAAGAGGTGGCAAATAGTAAGTTGCAATGATGTTACCTTTTATCTCTTAGCTATTCTATTTTGTGTGTGGTGATAAAATGACAATTTAAACTTATAATTCTTACCTGTCCGCATGCTAACTTCAAATACCTTTGTCTCTTGAGCACGTTTCTCCGAGTTCATACGAAATCAATTTATATTAATGAAATTTAACACCTATCTATCTCGAAAATAATGAAAAACAATACATGTAGTTAGAATAATGGTGAGCCAAATATTTTTACACAGTTATGATGTTAAACATTGCACAATATACATGTACATGTACGTGGGATTGAACTTTTTTTTACGTTTGTGCCATCTATTTCAGATCAAATACATGAAATTTTGAAAAAAGGTCATTTACCCACTTGGTAATTTTACTTCAATGATTGGCGAGCGAAGCGAACCGCAAAATCATAAGGTGAACACAGATTTTTCGGTTTGAATTTATTGTTTAAGAGAATATATGAGGTAAATAGTTAGGCACGGTCCATTTGATATTATACAATTATTGACTGGGAATGAGGGCAATATATGATTTGTTGGACCTGAAGATAAAATATTGCCCGAGGCCGAAGGCCGAGGGCTATATTTTGTCTGAAGGTCCAACAAATCATATATTGCCCGAATTCCCAGTCAATAATTGTTTTGTTATACCTTACATCAATATTGCAGCAACGAAACGATTAGCCCGGCATGTTTACGTTCATTTTCTTCTATAAGAGAAAGAGCGCGGAAAAATAGGTAGAGCTAATAGCGTCATCAATGACGTGACGTCACAAACGATGCACCGTTTATCGGTCAATATTTTTTAAATATAGCCCTAGGGCCAATATTGATGTAAATATTGACCGCTTGGTCAAATATTCGAATTTATAGGTATTTTTCGTATGGGGTTATCATATAGAGATACTGACAATGGTATAACAATACGCAAGATCACAACTGCAGCGCGTGCAAGATGTCCGTTCTGATTTGCATTTAGTCACCTACACCTAAACCATTGTAAAAAAAAAAACTTGGGCAACTTTTCTGCCCAATTAAAACAATAAAGAACAATCAAAAAGTGAGTAAAAACATTCGTATAATCTTGGTTTAGAAGTTTTTGCGACCTTCCGTTTTGTGATCTAAAACGTTTTAACGAGGAATAGAGTCACATCATAAAAAGCGGGAAAAAACATGCATGACGTCGCGTAACAAGTGCGCCTTGAAGATGACGTCGTCATTAGCAACTGCCGTCTCAGCTGAGAAAATTCTTAACTTTGGAGAATATTCTTAAATTTAATCGTGGTGTAAAACTTTCTTAGACATGAGGCAAATTCTCAGCTGAGAATTTTCTTAAGTCTAAGACAAATTTTTGTCTGAGAATTTTTCGATATTTATGGTGCTAAGCCCAGAACACTTGAGACTACTGTCCTACGACTAGTACGACTCGTCATGCAGATTTGGGTATGACAGTGATGCATTGGCAAAAGTTGAGAATATGGAATTGTCCTAAAATTTTCTCGTGATGCATACTTTTTTCCAATTACATGCGTTATTAGACCAGAAATATAATCTCAACTTTTGTCTATGTATCACTGTCATATCCAAATTTGCATTTGGAGGATATGACGAGTCGCACTATCCATTAAAATTTTAAACATGCAGTAAAGTCATTACTGCATGTTTAAAATTTTGATTTTAATATGTCATAGAACACTACATTGAAATTATGAGTTCTTCGATATTTTTCAATTATAATACAGGTAACAAGAAATAAGACTTTTCTTAAACTTTGCATAATGACAAATATTCTTGAATCGATCAGATGAGTGATTCAGGACCACGCGTTAACTATCTACCAATAATCGATTTTAAACAATACATGTTTACACTACCTTGAAGTACAGCAGGTTCCTTTTGTGAGTCTCACCATTCTTTCACAGTATTCATCGATTGTGTTAAACGTAACCATAGCAACCGTAAATTACACGGACTGATAAAAATTGTATTTCATGAGCAGGCTTTGTGGCATCTAACATTCTTTTACACGGGTTGTTTAAGCAAATACTTCAGGCATAGGACGTCAGTTATTTTGTTCCTGACATGTTTGTTTTATAACGACATTTTCAAATAACATTCACATTAAGAAAATTGTTGAGTCGGATAAATTTTATTGTAAATTTGAATGATGCTATATCTATTCTAATATAAATCTTTAAATCGCTCTTTTGGTGTTTTCTCACTCAAATATCAAATTTCTACTTTAAAGACGGGCATTTTACATTTATTTTGAAAAATTAGGCCTCCCCACATCTTTATTAAAGTTTTGATTCATTATAAAATTTGCAGATATTTCGCAAACATTGAATCAAATTATATATGCAATATGTTATTTGGTGCAAAATAGCACCGAGTGTCCTAACCTCCTTTCCATCAGTTACCAGCGTAAAGTAGGTATAGTCACATATCAACTGTTTGTAGGAAGTGATCTTGTTGACACACTTAAGGTCAATTCCTTCATAAACTATCATGATCCTAAGGAGTTATTTCCCCTTTTTATCAATTTATCAAGATATGAAAGCGAATTCATCACAAATAAACAACTTTGACTTCTTTTGGATAATGTGTTGAAAATGGCCTATAATTCAAGTTACCTAGAAGAAAAAGAGATCAGCTATGCATCTCACGTTTTGAGGACGTTTAGAGAAGCAAGAAAATGGGCACAATCCAAAGCTGTAAACGAAACGCAAGTTTTCATTTGATTTCTTTTCTAGTCTCGCCTGAGACATTGCGAAATGATTTGATACTGATAGTTAATTTTCGTCCGTCATTTTTTCTTGTTAATTTCAGAGTTCCGAAATGTGAAGAACCAATCAGTGATAACGTTTATATGTGGCTCCTGATTCCAGCAGTAAGTATACCTCTCAAATGTTTAACGTCTTCAAATTCATTAGCATCATTTTTGAGCAGATAAATCTAAGACTCTGGATGCGGATCAATTACATTTTTTGTTCGTTCTTGTGGATATTAATCTTTTTTTTTTTTGGTCCTTTTTATTTATGGCATCATTTCATTTTCTATGAGTAAAATAAAAAGTGTCTCACTGAATTATACTCAGTTATTCATATAGCGTAATTTCTTTATCGCTTAATGACAACACAACATGTCTTATGAATCCTTTGTTTTATTAAACAGATACTGTCCATGACGTTGATTGGGTTGATGAGGATAAAGTCCTTTAGGAGAGCCTTTTGCCATTGTTTTTATCTTCCTCGAGAGTAAGTTCAAACTTTTGAAAATACATTTTTGGCACACAGTACATCTTTTTTATGCTTTTAGGAAAGTTTCTGAATATATTGATATTTTGAAGCATTTAGATAATTGTTTTAAATATAATTTCATGAAGACCCGTGAACGTTTTTGGAATGAAGGACAGATTTTCCTATGCAGCGACTTTCGGAGCACTGACGTTTCTCTGCTTTGAAATAGCTGTAAAACAACGCTACATCATCGACATCGGAGACGGAGGAGCTAGTAAACGAGGTACCATAATGTTTTATTATAATTTACACAGCTGTTCATTGTACTGTGTTCTTTTTTTGTTCCAAGTTCTTACGCTACAACTACATATACATTGCACACAGACCTACAGTGACGAATGTACTCTATGGATGGCACTTTCCAAATCCCACAGGACTGAATCCTAGGCCTTGTTCTATCTGAAACTTGGTTGGAATTCCCGGGTTGTTGGGAAAGACATTCATTCAGGCAGCAAAGCATTGGCTGTTTTATATATGCTTTTGATATCAATTTACAAAATTTTGTGTTGTCTTGGGCTTCTGCAACTGGTAATGTCATCTTGCAGGGTTTTTTTTATCGTACAGCAGCTGTACGTCTTGGAACACCTCTTCTGTATTCGGATAAGCGTTATGGTTTGGTGCACGTAAACCAGACAACCACTGAGCGGATGGCCATCCAAATTTGGCTTCGATTGCACATCGGTCGCAGTTCTAATATCTTTCATCATGCAATGGTTCATTTGTGTTGTTAGCTTGTTCGGAGGGGGTTTCCTCAGCTCGAGTAGTCTAGTTTGTCTCAATGCAATCGGCTGTTTGTTGGTGTGAACATTTCGAGAGGTTTTACTGTTGCCATGTTGTGTGCGATGATTTTTTGTTTGTTTGTTTGTTTGCTGTTGCACATGGTCACTGCAACGTTTCTGCAACTTTTCTCTGAAATCAAATGCTATCTTGTACCTTTATGTAAAAGTATATACCAGTGTAAGAGAGGCAAATACGTAATCAATTTTCACATATATTTTCAGTGGTGGCGATTGTGGTGTCCATTCTAGTATACGGTTTGGATTACTTCCCTTTGCTGGCAGCCCTTGCAGAGAAGACCATTGTTGGAGACATAGTGGGGACTGTCTATATTTTATGTCTAACCACGCTGTACCTCATACAGAAAATAGGATGCTACGGCATACAGGTGATTTTGTGCATTCTAATACACTGCCTAGAATGGTCTTAACAGCTGACTTTAAAGTATCATCAGTAATTTATATGGTTATATCCTAGGACAAAACGTCTTTTTTTCTTTTTGCGGAACTTTAAAGGACATGAAAATATTCAAGGATCGATGAAATTTTAAACAAGATCGTATCCCCGAAAAAGCAATGTAGCAAATAGTTTTAAAACAGAATATCACATACCTAGGGACGATATTTTGTCACAACAAATAAACATACATGTATGATTCAAAAACCAATACAAATCAATGTAAGAAACATTCATTAAAGACAAAAAACAACAACTACAGCAAAACAAAAGCATTCAGGAGTTGGATTTAGATTATTTATTCTATGTTATACATGTAACAGTAAATAAAAATTAAAAAAACTCTTGATTTCTAATTTTTGCACTGTTGAAGAATCTGAATTAAAAACAAACCTTTAATAATTTCTTATTTTTTGTGGATCATTTATATCGTTTGAATGGTGACAATTATTTTGATCTTATCATGTCTCAGGAAATTAAAAGGTCTCCATATGACTTCATCTTGTGTCACTTACACCGTCTGATCGTGACCTTATTGTGTAATCAATGTCAGCGCTAATTTTGGTATTTCCGAAGCAGTAAATTCCTAATTGATGTATTTACGTCACTGGCAATCTGTCCTTTTTCTTTCAGTCAAAAGGGTTTTAATTCAAGGAGGCAAACGTTTTTAAGCACGAAATGACAATTAGTTTTGACTAGATGCCATGCTATATCTATACTTGAAACAAAAATTGTTCGACAACATAAATTTATCCCCAAGATGCATGCACATACTTGTACTTATTGTGTCTACTCCCTATTTAGCACATGTATTGATATCAGTTTTTTCGAAAAGTATCAGTCCGAAGGAAATGTCTGACAAAAATTCATTCGGACTGACAAAAGTTTGAGGTACTTTTCATTGTCCGGACTGACATAACTACTGAAATATCTGACAAGTTTGGACATCTCTGTGATAGTATTCTGAAAAACATATATGCATTGTATAAGAATGATGATTAAAGTCAAAGAGAGCGCAATGGCCATTCCCAAACGAATTTTTCTAGACAGAAAAAAAGTTACTCATTATTCTGTCTCTAGCTCGAAGCATTTTACTTCCACAGTCTGAAATAAAATCATTCCCTGCTCGATCCCGTCCTTACATTTTTTTTTAAATTTCAAACCGTTGAGCTATACATGGGTTGAAAGTAAATTTATTTGGTTCGACAAAGTTATTAACACATGCACATTGACCTCTTTTGAAACTACATATACAGGGACGTCGTTTGAAGCATTTTCTACAGAACATACCCATTTTCATGTGTCTGATATTTCTGACCGTGAGTTTTCCCG
Source organism: Pinctada fucata (assembly GCA_028142955.1). NCBI lineage: Eukaryota > Metazoa > Mollusca > Bivalvia > Pterioida > Pteriidae > Pinctada > Pinctada fucata. Next base: position 38,720,144 of record AP027105.1, on the reverse strand, counting down.
GGCGACTGATTGTATCTGCCAGACGACAATTCAAAGATCCCCTTGTTTCCTCTATGGAAATGTCCGAGGCTGAGTACGATTCTATTCGGAAGTCTCCCTCCGGACGCCATTGTACAAGTCTGCTGAAAAAGACCGAAATTAAAGCAAACGTAAAAAAGAAAGAAGGGTATGTACATTTATTTATAGAAATATCTCCGAACAGTTTGATCTTTAATTTATTTTAATTACTTCGTCTGAATTGACTTCTGATTCCTTTAAGAAAAATTATCCCGTGCCTTGAAATACTTGTTTTATCCTAATACATGTAACTTTTGGATGGATATATTAGAATGGCACCGTTATTTACGGACACGGAATAAATTATAGAGTGATTTCATTAAACACAGATAAAGATGATATCTGACATTGGCATAAAATTTACACAGGGCGTGGTGTATGACATAAACCAAACTAGAGATGCTAATCAGTGCCATACAATGTATTCCTATCAGTAAAAGACTATTACTGCTATAATCTACTTTTATTTGTTTGGAATACAGAGAGGATAATATTTTTATTCCTGGTATACAAAGAAACTAATTCCATGAAAGTCGTTTTATTCAATAATTTTCCCACCCATAACACTGTATTTTACATAGGAAGGATAATGACCATTTATAGAAAACCACTTTGGTCTAGTAAACAGAAATAGCCAAATAAGAATAGAAAGGAATGATAAATTAAGTGGACGGAAAAATGGAATTAGAATAAAAGGAAACAAAAATATCATCCCTACTTGTTACACGATAACGATGGATTGTGTGAAAGGAGATTTTATAATCATTGCCTGTAATTCATTTTCAGAGATGGTAATAATCGTATTATTGAGGAGATAAAGCAACTACCAACGAAAGCTTCTCAAAAGTTACTTTACAAAAACATGCCGTGTAGGTATAAGAGTTCCCTTTTCTATTCCCGATTGAATGTTCTATCTACGATTCCTTGTTTAAATAAGGTCCTAAGAAGATAAAAAAAAGTTGTATCGACAGAATCTGTAGTATTTAAATATCTGTTAAAATTTTCTTGTTCTTTTGTTAGATCTTGCAGCGCCTAGATGTTCAAAAATATATTCTTAGATATCAAACAGTTTTAGCACTTTGATTCGGTCGATTTGATTTGATTGAATTTGATTTATTCAGGTGTATAATTCCAGATATCGACCGAATTAGAGTGCTTCAGTTGATATATTATTTTTCTAATTTTAATAATTAGCGCGTAATTTCTTGAACGATAAACACTCTTTTTCGTGGCGTCAGAATTGTGTTCGAAAATAGGAAAAATCTGCTGTTACACTATATCAAAAAGTCCTTAAACTTACACAATTATGCCATATTCCCATGGATCTTTGTAGTTTCAATATTTCGCCCGTCTCACACGTTGTTCCTATTCGGTTATTTTTGTGTGCGAGACACAACTAACCGAATATGAACAACGTGTGAGACGGGCGAAATATTGAAGCTAGGATCTTTGACTCCCGAACTATGATTGGTTCTTCTTCGCCGATATATCTTTGTTACAAATAAAAGTGCTCTGAATCTATACGACATTTAACGGAATACCAAATGTTGCGCCTTTAGCCAATTATAATAGAAAAATAATAAATATAAATAAAAACCTGAGTGTTCTTGTCGATCCAACTAACCATGACCATCCTTAGTCATCCCCAGTTGAAGATGGAGAATCCTCATTTCTTTAATGTATTGTTGCTTTCTGAACATATTTTTCCCTCCCATGACTATGTTTGTATTCCTAGAATAGAAGTAATATTTCAGTTTGAGTCATTTAACATGACAGGAAGAACATCGATTTCTTCGTAAGTCTTTTCTTCTTTCTTTTGTATTGTTCACGATAATACCGGTATGTTCTCAATGTAAAAAAGCCAAGGACGCTTTAAGAATGCGTCATTATAGATAAGTAAAAATAAATCTTTTTTGACAGTTTTCCGTTACTCAGTCCGAATGGTCAGCGTGGTGATTGTGGCTCTTATACTGATCTACATGGTGAGTCATAACTTTAGAATTTGTGCAGAAAAGTCTTTATGTCAGGAATAACATCTACTAATCTATGTCATGTTTATTAAATCAGTGAATTCAAGTCAAAAACAAAACCCAGAATCAGATCCCCAATAATCACAATCAATAGTCATACAAATTCTTTTAAAAATGTATACAATAAACACCAAAGAAGTACGTAACAGGTATTCAGTCTCAAAGTCGAGAAAGCTAGGCCAAATCGTGAGAATTCTCATCGGAACGGTTGCAAACCCCGGAATGAACAACATTCCGAAGTGAGACCAGGTGCCCGGGGAGAGTCAGCGTCTCCTGATTGCATGCAGCACCCGTCGCAACAGCTCCATGGAAACCTGTCAAATTCGGTGATTGTCTTAATGTACATTTGATGTACAGATCAGATAAGTATGTCGTGTTTGGTGATGATTACAGCCATTCAATCACAATGTAGAATGTCACTGATCATTCTGGAAAGGGGGATCTGATATTTTTTTATCATGTCCTCGTAGCGACCGGAGAACTTCCTCAATGATGATATCTGCCGTTGTGTAATATATCCCTGAACAAGTAGCTTACTTGATAGCCGTCTGGCTCTAATGCTGAAATCCTCATATTTGGAACATACCCTAGCGTACCGTATCAGCAGAGAAACAAAAACACCATAAGACGGGATGTTGCTACTCATGAAAGGAAAGTTAGTTATGTGGAAACTGAAATCGTCACGATTGTCATACAGTGAGGTGTTCAAATGGCCGTTTGCGTTGAAAGATAAAAGTATGTCCAAGGACGAAGCAGATCTGTCACTCTCTGTTGTTTCCTTGATCTCTAGTTCATGAGGATATATTTCATGTAGATGATCCTTAAAGTTCGTCTTATTGATGGACAACACGTCATCTATGTATCTGAAGGTAAAATTGAACTGAGATGCGGGGTGCTTTCGCCCAGTCGAGAGCAAGGTCTGGATGAAGTCAGTTTCGTATGAATATAAAAATGAGTCCGCAAGCAGTGGGGCGCAATTGGTACTCATGGTTATACCGACTATCTGCTGGAATACGGTTCCTCCAAACGCCACAAAAATGTTTTCAATCAAAAACTCAAGCATACGGATCAGAATTAGAGTGTTCCTTCACGAAATAAGTATTCTCCTATAACTAAGATTTAGGGAGGAGAAAACGATCCCAACCTCCATATATGGTGTACAAGGTGTCACGTGCCCGACTGACGAGCATTATTGTAAACTTGCAACATAGCGCTTGAATTTGGAGGCAGGGGAAATTCTAGCCGTATTATTGACAGTAAAGCTTAACAAGGTAAAATATGATTGCCGATCATTTAGCTTTGCTTTATAAGAGTCAGACATGGTCAGTAATCCCCTGGAAACCTTGCCGATTCATGCCGGCCATATCCTGAATTTCAGACCCGCTTTTACGAAGTACATCGAACTGCGGCCAACACATCCTAACCAATCAAGTAAACACTGAAACAGATATTATTCAGATGTTTAACTCTCTGATCGACAACATTTTTGTAGTGTTTGGAGGAAACGTTTTCAATGGGGACCAATTGTGCCCCACTCCTTGCCGATATTTTCCTTTACTCGTACGAAGCTGAATTCATTCAATCTTTGGTCTCTGAATGGAAAGATACTTAGCTTCTGACTTCAAATCAAATTCACTTACAGATACATAGACGATGTGTTGTCCATCAATAATCCAAAATTCGCGGATTACCTGAGCATTATCTATCCTTCGGAGCTTGAAGTCAAAGAAACTACAGAGACAAATAATTCAGCATCCTATTTGGACATAATGTTGTCCCACGACACTGATGGTCATTGGAACACCTAACTCTATGACAAGCGTGACGACTTCAGTTTCAGCATTACAAACTTCCCTTTTTTGAGTAGCAACATCCCTTTATCGCCTGCTTATGGCGTGTTCATATCTCAGTTAATACGCTATGCCAGAGCAAGTACCAAATATACGGATTTTGTTCTGAGAGCTAGGCATCTTTCAGATAAGCTTCTCGGTCAGGGATATGTTTGTGACCGACTAACATCGCCACTGAGGAAGTTCTACGGTCGATATGGGGAACTCGTCATACACTTTGATGTCCCACTCTCCAGAATGGTGGATGATATTCTGTCATAGACCATTTGAACCATCCAACCAAAGATTGTACTTTATGTCTTCCGAAATGGAAGTAACCGGATGCAACAGTTTTACCGAATTGAGGCGGCGGGTGTTGCATGCAAGCAGGAGATGCTTGCTCTTCCTGGGCACCTGGTGTCACTTTCGCTTTCTTTCATATGGTGGATGTTTTTGTTTGTTTGCTTTTGTTCCTGTTTTATCCTGATTTTGTAAGCCTTCGGTTTCTGATTTTCTGAATTATCGATTTTGTGATGTATACAGGGATATGGTAATTATCCATATTTGTCATTCTAGTTCGGTGGCTAACGGAGACAATATCATCTTAAAGAACCGTCGCCATAGGTTTTTGTGTAAAAACGGGAGCGACACCGCTTAAACATCAAAGAAATGAAAATGAATTCAAATAATTCCATATGTTAGTCTGTATGTGATAGAAAATTACTAATGCATTAGTAATTTTCTATCACATACAGACTAACATATGGAATGATGATTCTTGGTCATTAGCATGCTAAAGTTAAAGTTGAAGTCATAACTGGGCAAACTGAACATGTTGAACCCCAATTGAGATGAGACCAGGTGCTCGGGGAGAGTTGCTAGAAACACCCGTCACTTATATTAGTGTTGCAGAAAAGTAATATCCGGTGAATGTGTCAACTTCGGTATTTTGTATGGTTCTTACCTAAAACATATTCAATAAAAGAGGATAACGAGATGCAATATTGTTTTATATTTTCATTGTATTGTCCAACATGTTTTTTTCAGTGACAGAGTCAGTCGCTCAAAAATATATCATTGACTGAGAAGTTTTATCAATAGTTGGCCTTGCTATCTGAATACGTTTGTTGTAGTTTGAGCTTGCTCTGGAAAAGCGTATCAACTGCGATATTAATACACCATAGACAGGGATCGAAGGAGTGTTACTACTCAGGAAAGGGGGATTTTATTTGAGTTTTAAGTTTCAATGACTATTGAAAATTACTTCAAGTAGGTCTTTTTCCGATTGCAATTATTTTTAGATTATGAGACTTTTCCTGTTTACTTTTTTCAATTTTGAGTTACATTATCACTTCTAAAAATTGAGGCTTTTCTGTGTTATTACCTGTATTCAGTGCGTGTAGCCAAATTTTATCAACTTCGGTTGATCGTTTCTTCGGCCGTCTTCGGCCGTCTTCCATGACAGGCCCTGTTCAAACCTCTTTAAAGAAGACAGGGCCCCGACCGCCTGTACTCTCTAAATGTCAGTCGGACTCCTCGGGTGATAACATAAATGAGCTCGTTACAACCGGCAGAGCACGGACTGTATTACGTACGCCATCTTTTTATATCCATTTACATATTCATCTGCGTTGCTTGTGCCCCTGCGTTTTGAGGTCTTGTTTGTGTTTGGTAATCTGAAGACGAGGAGGTTGTTTTACACCACAATTTTACGTTCTTCGAGACCTCTGGGTAATCGGAACAATGGGAGGGTTGTTGGAGATCCCCTCCTTTCTTCAACGCATTCCAAAATTTCTGTTATCAATATTTCATGAAATTTCTTAAACATGGGTTCTGTAGCATCATATCCCACCCATTTTGCTACGCCTTTCGGTGTATTTTTGACATAATAATTTTCACTCTCGTTTGCCATATTACATTGTTTAGGTTGAAGATCACTGTTATCAAGGTTAAGTACCCGAAACGTGCATGTCTGGTCCATGCTGCAAATTTATCTGTACTTAAATGATGCTATTGAATTTGAAGACGTTTACCATCGTCACATTTTCTGTTCGTAGACGCTAACTAGAACAGAAAAGGTTTTTTTTCAAGCTAAAATCATACTCGGAATGAATAGTTAATTGGTATGATGATATTCTTTCCACCGAATTAATGTTAAATGCTTCTTTCTTTTGATTTTTTTTTCAGATAAGTACGGAACTACTGGTGTTGGTTATACCCATACTGCGAGATATAAAGTTCAAGGTCAACAAGAAACTGAAAGTTGTAGAAGCTCTCTCTAATGTGACAGAACCTGTCCCCTTCATAGATCTCGACTTTACGCATAGAATCCTAATTATAGCTCAAGAAGTTGCTATAGCTGTAGAAGGTATTTATGCCTCAAATTAAGATATCTCTTGTTATATAAAAAATATGATTATATTTCGAATGAAGAATATTTCATTTCCTGTCTTTGATAGAGAGAAATTTTAAATGAGGTATCTCCGACTAAGACTCGGTTGCAGCACCAACAGCAAACACCGAAACTCGTCTGTGTGCACAGGGGTGAGGTATCATCGCTTGGTCACAAACCCTATCCTCTATAACACTCTATAAAAAAACCCCCAAGGGCGGACACTCTCTTTGTACACGATCGTGGCTTTCTCTTTTTTTTCCGTCTCGACAGGCTGAACACGCCTAATTGATACGATTTTTGATTTGTTATCTCAAGATGATCCAATTCGAAAATGCACCGGTCGAAAGCAGATCGCCAGAAGAGTTATATAGCAATAACATAGGAAGTGTCCTCCCTTTGGATTTTTAATATAGACTTATTGAGGAAAGGGTTTGTGACCAAGCGGTGATACCTCACTCCTGTGTCTATGTGTGAAAACTCTGAGAAAACACAAGAAGAGACAAGGAGCCCCAAAGGACAATGAATACAAAAACTACATCGAAAAACAAAACACAAAAGACAACAAACAGACCAACGAAACACATGAGCATGCAATCAGTGTCGACTTAGAATTTCAATCTGCCACGTTGGTAGCGAATGGTGTGGTTACATGTATCTGCATGTTTTCTTTTCTTTGGTTATCCGCGTCAGTAGCATTGGTATGGTTAGCGCAAGTAATGCCAAGTATATTGAAAATATTAAACTGGTCCTGAAAGGTATAATGTTGTGAAAGGGGCATGATTATCGTCAGGATCTTCTTTAACTCATGATATTTTGGGATAAAAGTTATATATATTTTTATTCTATCAAAAAAGTACGCAATGTACATGTATTCAATTTGAAGACGTTTAACATTTATACCACTTGGTGAGTGTCACTGCTGGTGGACCAGTGTAGCTAATTTCGATCAATTTCTGTTCATCTAATCTTCAACGCATTCTAAAATTTCTGTTATCAAAATTTCTTGAAATTTAAAAAATGTGGGTCCTCTAGCATCATATCCCGCCCATCTTGCTTCGTCTCTCGGTACGCCTTTTCGACATATATAGTGACTTTCACACTTTTCTGGCATATTACATTGTTTCGATTTGAGGATCACTGACGATGGTTAAGTACCCGAAACGTGCATGTCTGGTCCATGCTGCCAATTTATCTAAATGATGCTATTCAATTTGAAGACTATTAACATTTCAAGAAGGCAGCCTAGTGGAATAGTTTATCGGTAAGTCACCTTTCCCTTAGAATGTTAAACGTCTTCAAATTCATTAGCATTATTTAAAATCATTTAAATTTACAGCATGGACTAGACATGCACGTTTCGGGTACTTAACCCTCGTCAGTGATCCTAAATCTAAACAATGGAAAATGGCCAAAATCTGTGAAATTATGTCCAAAATATACCGAAAGTCGTAGCAAGATGGCTATGATATGATGCTACAGGACCCAGGTGTCAGAAATTTGAGAAAATTTATAAACAGAAATTTTGGAATGCGTTTGAAGAAACGATCAACCTAAATTGATCGAAATTGGCTACATGTGCCCTCGAGGACTCCTGATCCACCAGCAATGACACTCGCCAATTGGTACAAATGTTAATCGTCTTCAAATTCATTTGCATCATTTGAAAGCAGATAAATTTACAGCATGGACCAGAAATGCACGTTTCGGGTATTTAACCCTCGTCAATGATCCTAAATTAAAACAATTGAATATGGCCAAAATATGGCAAAAATTATGTCCAAAATATACCGAAAGACGTAGCAAGATGGCTGGGATATGATGCTACAGGACCCAGGTTTCAGAAATTTTAGAAAATTTATAAGTTACAGAAATTTTGGAATGCGTTTGAAGAAACACCAACCGAAATTGGTCGAACTTGGCTACATGTGCCCTTGGGGACTCCTGGTCCTCCAGCAGTGACGCTAACCAATGGGTACAAATGTTAAACGTCTTCAAATTCATTAGCATCATTTAAAAGCAGATAAATTTACAGCATGACCAGACATGCACGTTTCGGATACTTTACCCTCGTCAGTGATCCTAAATCTAAACAATGGAATATGGCCAAAATCAGTGAAATTATGTCCAAAATATACCGAAGGATGTAGCAAGATGGCTGGGATATGATGCTACAGGACCCAGGTTTCAGAAATTTGAGAAAATTTATAAATAGAAATTTTGAAATGCGTTTGAAGAAACGACCAACCGCAGCAGATAAATTTACAGCACGGACCAGATATGCATGCTTCGGGTACTTAACCCTCGTCAGTGATATCACACACTTTGAGCATTATCAATTGCGATATGAATATGCAATAGGCAGGTGATGAAAAAAATGCTTCTTCCTAAAAATGGAAGTATTGAAACCAAAGTCTTACAATCACTTCGGAATAATGTTTATTCTGGGGTTCGGAACTGTTCGAATGGAAATTCTAATGATTTTGCCTTACATCCTCGCCGTTGAGACTGATTAACTGATGGGTACTTCCTCGATGTTTATTGAAGTCTTTAGGTGATCATCGTCGACAAACGAAGTATGGGAAACAAGTTTATGCTTGCGTACATAGTGATGTTCATTTGTCCTTGCATTGTATCTCCCACGGATGATATCATCTGTTTAACAGTCGTTCTCAATAAATATGAGAAAAGTAATTAGACATTGATATGTCATTCAGCGAAGATGGAATCTAAGGTAATATTAATTTAAGGCACGGTCCATTTGATATTCTGGGGGTGGGGGGGGGGGGGGGGGGGGGGGGCTTGTGTTTTTTGTCGGAGCAAGATTATTTTTTTCGCCTCGGACCGTGGCAAAATTATTTTTTTCTTGCAAAGTCGGAGCAAGGAAATTTTTTTTAACAAAGTGATGTGCATATATATTAAGAATGTGTGTGTTTTATCAATAGATATTATTCATATTTTTACTCAAAACAAAGATACTAATACTTTATCTTTATGCAAGTATTCAATTCAATTCTAAATAGAGAGATAAAAGATTTCTACAATACAATTCTAAATAAACAAAATTTATATAAGGTACATGAATATAAAAGGGTTCAATACAATTCTAAATAAACAAAATTTGTATAAGGTACATGAATATAAAAGGGTCTTTGGGGAAGGTATTCGATACAAATTTTAAAATGTAGAATTGTAAAATGGTGAATAACTGAAGGTCTCCATCCATGCTAACAAGAACATAAAAATGAGACTCTATGGGATACATGCAACAATATGTATTAATAGTTGTACATAAGTATTGTTAATTAACACTTTTGATATCTTCAAATATATGAACTATGACATTAGCAAGTAATGATTGATAGAAAACTATGGCGAGCGAAGCGAGCCGGAAAAAATTTCAAGAATTTTGGCAAAACTTTATGGTAATTCTTCAAATTCAGATTATCTGTAAGAGCAAGATTATTTTTTTCTGTCACACCATAAGCAAATTTATTTTTTTTTCATCAAAATTCAGAGCAAAATTATTTTTTTCGAAAAAAAAAAACCCAAGCCCCCCCCCCCCCCCCCCCCCCAGAATATCAAATGGACCGTGCCTAAGTATGGCGATACCTCCCAAATTATTTTTTGAGAAAATGAATCAAGTGTACTAGCATCTAAATTAGGCCGCTTATTTCTTCTAAAGAAGCTTCTTTGTCGACCCTTAATTTAGCTCCACTTTCTCTTGTGAAATAAAACCCGAAAGGTGCATGTCTGATGCATTGTATTTCACAGAACTCTGACAGCAGATTTTGGACACCTAGTCTTTGTAAGGAGCACCCACAGCAATATACCAAAACACTCAAATACGAAAAACACGATAGAAGACACCAAAAAGGACAAGAAAGACCAAGCACCAACATTAAGCACAAAAGAATACACATAATACATCGAGACCTCTTTAGTGGCAATCGGTGTCATCTTCGGACGATCATCTGCCATGTAAGTGGCGAATTATGTTATTATTCGGATTTTGTGCACACAACCCTCCCATTTTTCCGGTGACCCAATATCTTATTTACTTTGACCAATTTGATGCACCTTTTTGGATTTATAAAGGAAGTAAATGAAGTTCGAGATACATTAAAAGGCATATTCAACATACAACATTTTATGTCTTTGCCCATCGACCTTCTGTGATATATAGATACTTTTCTAAATCATTTCATTAGATAGGGAGTTGGATACATTTTTTATCAAGGATCATTGACGTAATTATTTTACTTATATTACTAAAGTGTTAAATACAAGAAAAAGTTGTCCTGTTTTGAAGTTTCACCTGCAACACAAGAGCGACATACAGGGACCTGTTTATCATTTAAACAATCTGTTGTCTGGAACTCTGTTGGGATTATCATACTTTTAAAAGACAAAGTACTATCTTTGTCACTATTCCAGTTACTGGTTTACAGTTCTGATTTTTAAGGACCAACTTGCTTATTTCTTTGCAGGCTTTAGTTTTCTTAATAGTTGTACAAATTTCTTAATGTTTCTTTTTGTCTTGACGTTTTGTAAAGACACTTTATATTACATATACCCTTTTCAGCGTGTGTCTTAGTTTCCCTATGTGTTGCTGGGATATTAGGTCTGGCTAACATCATACATACTCTGACGTCATACAGGTAAGATTACCTCCATATTTCAATGATCTAAATGGAAGCGCAAGAAAGCCAGACAATAAATCCAAGAAAATTGTGTTGTAATCATTACGTACTTTCGATTTTATCATGTCTCCTCTTATTCTATTTTAATCATACTCTCGATCTGTGCTGAGTATTTTTAAAGTCGGCAACTTTTGTGCCAAACTTATCCAGATTCCCTTTTTAATTCATCCGGAAAGTTACCAGCATTTGGAGTTAACAAAATATCATCGGTTTTGATTATTTCATAGAGTAATATGGAATTATCTCACTTCAAAATCATATGTTATTGATGTCTATCGCAATGTAAGTTGTTAATTCAGTATGCCATTTTTATTGTTTACGACTCTACATCTTTGAAATATAAGCATATACGTACATGAAATTGACCATAAATCAATAAGTTCCTAGCAACTATCGTCATTTGTAAAATACTTCATGGATGATGTAAAAAGACGCTTTTTATATACAAGCATTGTTTTTCACAGGAAAAATCTACGCGACATAAACAGAGGGAAATGTAACCATATCTCTCATCGTACAAAGTCACAGAATACAGATCTTCTGGCAAGTTTATAAAGGAGGGGATCTCCAACAAGACTCGTCTGTTGTCTTATGTTAGGTTGCAATTATACAAATGTACTCACATCAATAGAAAACAAAAGACAAACAATCAGTGAATGGAAGTCAGACACAAAAGCCGGAACCAGATTCCAAAAAACAACAATGGAAAGTCTTACGGATTTTGGAATAAAGTACAAAACAGAACTTACTCAGGCTAAAGGGAAATAGGACAAACAGACGAAATCAATGACATAAGCTCTATAGAAATACGAAGGACAATTTATCTAATAAAAGTTCGGAAGAATATGATAAGTTCAAAGTCTTGAAGGAATGTGGATAGTACATTACACACCAACTACCTGCTTTTGTACTTGACATAGCAAAAACTTTCTTAGCATATCCCTTTCTCCATGTGCTGTGAAACTCAGTTATACACAAACTTTTTAGCATTTGACTTTTACCTAGTGGAAACAATTTTCCATTGAAATTTCTCACTCGAATACATCTTTGCCATGTTTGAATATAAGAACATGATTGTACTAAAACAAAAGAGGTTCTACTAAGTACATTGTTCTATGAACAAAAAAAAAAAAGAAGAAAAAACATGCGTTGTTCAAAATATTGGGAATTAATGATTTCTGGAATCAATATGTAGAATCGTCTTACAGGTTGGTGGTATGAGATATGCTGGGTATCAGATAGGCTTTACCATATTTGGTGAGTAGATTGTTAACATTGTGAACAATACCATCCTCGGAAACTTACGATCTGACGTAGTATAACGGAGAAGATGCCGTAGGTTTCCGACGGTGGAACAATACCCCCTCAAACAAAGCTCTACTATGTTTCATCGTTGATTTCTTATAGCGTATGAAGCAAAATGCAACTACGTAATTTAAATGATTTGAAATATATAAATTTGGGTAAATTTTGTCTTTACTGAACTTTGTAGCAATTATATATACCCAGTTAACAAAAGCATGTTTTACAAACATGTTAAAAATATTTCAGTAAATGTTATATAAACGTTATTTTGTTAAAAAATTTCTATACAATTGCACAGTGTTTTAAATGCTCTTGGAACGTTTTGCCAGAAATGTTTCAACATAACCAGTTTGAAACCATTAGAAAATGTTTCGAAAATGTTTTGTGTTACCTGGTATGACCTTTGTTTTTTCATGTTGACGTCTGAGGTGATGTTAAATTCCTGTAATATCTAATTTCAGCCTACGCCATTCACGCCTTGGTATTATTTGGCGTCACCCTCTCCATTTCTCTCCTCATTTTCGTGGTAAAGTATGGAAATAAGAGAGCTTTCCTCAGAGTTGTTGGCGCTGTTTGGTAAACATCTACGTGTATTATTTCTATGTTCACAAAACTTGTTCAGATATTGAATGAATGTTTAACATATTGTCACAAAGTTAACTTGTTTAATAGAGTCACCTATTTTTCTGAGTGCATGTCCTTCGGTTCGTCCATGCATTTCCTGTATTTCCTCAACGATCTGATTCTGATTTTTTTTTCACATTTCTGTCATTACATACTAAGTTGCTCCCTTTCATCGCGGTTTTGACTGCAATCTGTGTACGACTTAATGGTCTAAAATTGATTGAACAACAAAATCGCATGGTTGATGTGAAACATGTCGATTTCAGTCATCATTTTGAAAATGGAAGTAGCCATCAAGCTTTAAAATTTCAAAAAGTTATGCGTATCTTAAAAAATCCAGTAGGGACATTTTGATAAAATCATAGTCAATAGGTAAACAAAATTATGAAAACAATCCAAGCAAAAGAACTCTGAACAAAACGATGAAAAACACAAAACAAAGCAATACAACTTAAATATACTATGAAGATAAGATCAGGAAGTATATCCTGCATGCTAGCAACACCCGTCACTTAAACCCGTGCAGAAAAAAGTCAAAACCATTGAATGTGTAAAATTCGGTATTTTTAATGGTTCTTTTCTACATTTTGGACAACAAGATGTTATAGCATTTTATTTTTTTATCTATTATAACTTTATTTCACATGGTAAGATAGTACTAAGGGAATCCAAAAAGAGTCATCCATTGAGATCAAGCTATCAGTTTTGTACTGAGGTGCTTAGTGCTTCTTCACATGAGAGGACAAGGACTTAGCAAACTCGGCACGACATGAGTGAAGACAAATATCTGTAAGAAGTGGAGCACAGTTGGTTCCCATTGGAATTCCGACAATTTGCTTAAAGACAGTTGAGAAATGTAAATGATATTTGTGCCCAAAGTATTGATGTTCTTCCTTTTTTGCAAACTGATTGAGCATTTGAAATGAAGCTAATATTTTCATTTTTCTATTTTCAGGCCCACAGTATTATTTTCCATCATGATAGATACAATTCAGAGACTTGCTGCAAAATTCTTATTTTTACAAGAGAAAGGAAATATTTTAGCCATAAAATATAGGTACATATATAGAATATATCTTGCGACAGTTTGTCTTTTTCGTGTTACTATATCTTTCATTTTGGGTTTCTTCTCTTTAGAAGTCTTGTGTAAGAGAAAATATTAGTCCAGAATTAACTCTTTTTTTTTCTTATTTCAGGCGTGCCTACCTTATTTTTCTTTACTTCACTTATATTTTCAACATAGTAATTGGACTTATGCGTTGTCAGTACAGAATTCTGAAGACAATGATAGTTGGAACTTTGACACTGTCTCGACTTGATCACAGTGCTCTCTCCAGACGTTTCGAACTCTACGATACAGGTAAAATATGCTACAAATACAGGAAATACTTCCTCAGCAATATCATAGGCAAGAGAATATTAATTCACCAAAGTTAAGACAAAGTGCATCGAGTACAAAAAAAAACTTACAAATCCTTTAATGTCTATTTTATAACATATCAATAATAGGGAAGGGTTCCAACTATACCTTCTTGAAGAAAATTTCAAACCAATTTTCATGCACCAGACACGTGTTTCGAATATTAAATTCCCATAAGTGATGCTTCCAGTAAAAGTGTTTTTCATAATTCATTTCACTAGCGTCCTCTGGTTTTATTTTTAGAATTTACATTTCAGAATTTACTTTACAGAGGGTAAACTTTCAAACATCATGAAAGTTACAAATACTGTTTAAACAAAAAAAAATCACACTTGTACACTGAAAGGAGCAAATGATTTTGTATATCTTTTAAATATAAAATTCTTTGAAAAGACATCAGCTTTTTTTATTGCTGAGACGAAATAGCTTTTAAAATGTAAGGAAAAATGTGAACTATTCACAATCTATGTGTATGTGGGCTTTACGGCGGAACTTTTATAACATTTTATTGTATCTTTTTCTTTGATTAAAGGTTTCAAGAGTTACGTCGGATTTTTGCATTTAGAGAATGCCAACAGTCACCCCGTACTTGTGACCTTTATAAGGCTTCTCAGAGCCAATCCTAGCAGCTTTCAGGACCATATGACGTCATCTACCAGCGGTGAAAGTTTTCGCAAAACACATCCTGTTGTTGAACTAGGTATGTTTAAAAATATATCATGGAGAACATCAAAATATCATTGTCTAGGAAGGGAAAACATATCATGGAGAACATCAAAATGTCATTGTCTAGGAAGGGACTAACTAAAAAGTCATAAGATAAATGGGAGGATCTCCAACAGGACTCGGTAACAGCACACACAGCAAAATGCCGAAATAACACAGAGTGGACAACCACAACAAGAGACACAAAAGGGAAAAAGAGCAAACATTATAAACATTATAATATAAAAAACAAAACAAAACAAAAACAAAAATCCACGGAAAATACTATACAATATGTCATGTATGCATAATTGAATATTTGCATCTCTGTCTATTTAAGGTAGTGCTTTCTGGCGAGATGATAGATCTCTACGTAAAACCAGAGCAAAAACAAAATGGTTCCTGGTTTATACACTGGTGAGAAATCCACAGTTACAGTTCACCAGGCGCAGGAACCCAACATGGCTGGAAGACTGACTGTTTGTGTATATATTTATTTCTTTGTCGAAAAGGCATTGTAAAGCTTCATAACTTGCAAGAATAAAAGCCCAAATTAAAGTTGGTTACTTATTCAACATTGCAACATTGCAATAAATAAAGGACATTGGTAAGGGTTGAAAATTTATAATAATGAACACATGACAAACATGAATCTTGGTGAGATCATAGATTAGGGTGTGATCTTGATAATGACGTACAGCTTTGGAACCGATCTTGGTTGGATCTTAGCGCAATAGACGTTTGCATTTTATGATAATTAGGCCTGGTAATGATAAATAACGAATGATCTATGGAGTGTTAGACCCTGTTAAACGGCTAATCTCTACATAAGACTTCGTGAGATCATAGATTAGGGTAAGATCTTCAAAATGACGTACAGTTTTGGAACCGATCTCGGTTGGATCTTAGCGCAACAGGGGCTTGAATCTTATGATAATTAAGCCTTGTAATGATAAAAAACGAATGTTCTATGAAGTCTTAGACCCTGTTAACCGGCTAATCTCTACATAAGAATTCGTGAGATTATAGATTAGGGTGAGATCCTGAAAATGACGTACAATTTTGGAACCGATCTCGGTTGGATCTTAGCGCAACAGGCGCTTGAATCGTATGATATTTAAGCCTTGTAATGATGAATTACGAATGTTCTATGAAGTGTTAGACCCTGTTAAACGGCTAATCTCTACATAAGAATTCGTCATATCATAGATATGGGTAAGATCCTCAAAATGACGTACAGTTTTGGAACCGATCTCGGTTGGATCTTAGCTGATCTTAGCGCAACAGGCGCTTGAATCTTATGATAATTTAGCCTGGTAATGATAAAAAACGAATGTTCTATGAAGTGTTTGATCCTGTTAAACGGCTAATCTCTACATAAGACTTCATGAGATTATAGATTAGGGTGAGATCCTGAAAATGACGTACAATTTTTGAACCGATCTCAGTTGGATCTGAGCGCAACAGCCGCTTGAATCGTATGATATTTAAGCCTTGTAATGATAAATAACGTATGTTCTATGAAGTGTTAGACCTTCTTAGACGGCTAATCACTACATAAGACTTCGTGAGATCACAAATTAGGGTGAGAGCTTGAAAATGACGTACAATTTTGAAACCGATCTCGGTTGGATCTTAGCGCAACAGGCGCTTGAATAGTTTGATATTTAAGCCTTGTCATGATAAATAATGAATGCTCTATGAAATGTAAGACCCTCTTAGACTGCTAATCTCTACATAAGCCTTCGTGAGATTATAGATTAGGGTGAGATCTTGAAAATGACGAACAGTTTTGGAACCGATCTCGGTTGGATCATAGCGCAAAAAGCTCTTGAATCGTATGATATTTTAGCCTTGTAATGAAAAATAAGGGATGTTCTATGAAGTGTTAGACCCTGTTAAACGGCTAATCTCTACATAAGACTTCGTTGGATCATAGACAAGGGTAAGATCTTCAAAATGACGTACAGTTTTGGAACCGAACTTGGTTTGGATCTTAGCGGATCTTAGCGCAACAGGCGCTTGAATCTCATGATAATTGAGCCTGGTAATAATAAAAAATGAATATTCTATCAGGTGTTAGACCCTGTTAAACGGCTTATCTCTACATAAGACTTCTTGAGATGATAGATTAGGGTGATATCCTGAAAATGACGCACAAAATTGGAACCGATCTCGGTTGGATCTTAGCGCAACAGGCGCTTGAATCGTATGATATTTAAGCCTTGTAATGATGAATTACGAATGTTCTATGAAGTGTTAGACCCTGTTAAACGGCTAATCTCTACATAAGAATTCGTGAGATTATAGATTAGGGTAAGATCTTCAAAATGACGTACAGTTTTGGAGCCGATCTCGGTTGGATCTTAGCGGATCTTAGCGCAACAGGCGCTTGAATCTTATGATAATTGAGCCTGGTAAAAATAAAAAAACGAATATTCTATCAGGTGTTAGACCCTGTTAAACGGCTTATCTCTACATAAGACTTCATGAGATTATAGATTAGGGTGAGATCCTGAAAATGACGCACAATATTGGAACAGATCTCGGTTGGATCTTAGCGCAACAGGCGCTTGAATCGTATGATATTTAAGCCTTGTAATGATAAATAACGTATGTTCTATGAAGAGTTAGACCTTCTTAGACGGCTAATCTCTACATAAGACTTCGTGAGATCATAGATTAGGATGAGAGCTTGAAAATGACGTACAGATTTGGAACCGAACTCGGTTGGATCTTAGCGGATCTTAGCGCAACAGGCGCTTGAATCTCATGATAATTGAGCCTGGTAATAATAAAAAACGAATATTTTATCAGGTGTTAGACCCTGTTAAAAGACTTTTCTTTACATAAGCCTTCGTGAGGTTTTAGATTAGGGTGAGATCCTGAAAATGACGTACAATTTTGGAACCGATCTCGGTTGGATCTTAGCGCAACAACCGCTTGAATCGTATGATATTTAAGCCTTGTCATGATAAAAACGAATGTTCTATGAAGTGTTAGACCCTCTTAGACTAATCCCTACATAAGACTATGTGAGATCACATATTACGGTGAGATTTTGAAAATGACGTACCGTTTTGGAACCGATCCCGGTTGGATCTTAGCGCAACAGGCGCTTTAATCATATGATATTGGAGCCTTGTGATGATAAATAAGGAATGTTCTATGAAGAGTTAGACCCTGTGAAACGGCTAATCTCTACAAAAGACTTCGAGATATCATAGATATGGGTAAGATCTTCAAAATGACGTACAGTTTTGGAACCGAACTCGGTTGTATCTTAGCGGATCTTAGCGCAACAGGCGCTTCAATCTCATGATAATTGAGCCTGGTAATAATAAAAAACGAATATTCTTTCAGGTGTTAAACCCTTTTAAACGTCTAATCACTACATAAGACTTCGTGAGATTATAGATTAGGGTGAGATCCTGAAAATGACGTACAATTTTGGAATCGATCTCGGTTGGATCTTAGAGATCGGATCATAATCTGCAATGCATTTCAAAGATCTCACCCTAATCTATAATCTCACCAAGTTTCATCATCAGATTAGCCGTCTAAGGGGGTCTAATACTTAGAAGAACATTCGAAAATTTTCATACTAGACCCATTATTAACATGGACTTCAAGCGCCTGTTGCGCTAAGACACAACCGAGATCGGTTCATAATCTGCAATGCATTTCAAAGATCTCACCCTAATCTATAATCTCACCAAGTTTCATCATCAGATTAGCCGTCTAAGGGGGTCTAATACTTAGAAGAACATTCGAAAATTTTCATACTAGACCCATTATTAACATGGACTTCAAGCGCCTGTTGCGCTAAGACACAACCGAGATCGGTTCATAATCTGCAATGCATTTCAAAGATCTCACCATAATCTATAATCTCACCAAGTTTCATCATCAGATTAGCCGTCTAAGGGGGTCTAATACTTAGAAGAACATTCGAAAATTTTCATACTAGACCCATTATTAACATGGACTTCAAGCGCCTGTTGCGCTAAGACACAACCGAGATCGGTTCATAATCTGCAATGCATTTCAAAGATCTCACCATAATCTATAATCTCACCAAGTTTCATCAATTTCCTTCCATTACATTAGGATCTTTTTACCTATTACCAATATATAAGGTATTTGTCGAATGTTGCAATGTTGCAACGTTGAATAAGTAACTAACTTTAGATCGCCGATAAAAGATTTATCATGTTAATTTTTTAGTGTTACAAAGAACGTTCAAACTATGAAAATTATCGTCATCTCCTCTACAACTGCTGAACAGAATCTAACGACACTTTGATGCAAGTACCCAGGGTCCTCAACCAACTTTGTGTCTTTTGTGCCGATCGGTCAACAAATATGGCCGCTAAGGGCTCTGACATTTTTAAGTTGATAGCCGCAAGTCTTCTAAGATCACTTTTCCACCTTTTATTTTCAATTTTGGTTTGCTGCAATTCTGCATTTCTAATAATTATCAAGCAATAAGGATACATCATACATGGCGAGTCAATTATTGTTTATCCATCGACTGTACGTCTTGAGATTCCTGTTTATCCGGATAAATGGGAGAGTTTGATGCACGAATCCGGATAACTGCTCATTTCAAATATTGCGTCCAAAGTCGGCTCTCGGTCTCTCATACTAAGTGTTATTGTTCATGATGTCTTTTGTTAATTGGTCTTCTCAGTCTTACATTCTATATATTGTTGTTCACGGTATGTGTTGTTGTTCACTGTATGTGTAGTTGTTCACTCTATGTGTAGTTGTTCACTCTGTGTGTTGCTTTTCACTCTATGTTGTTTTTGATGTTGTGTTTTTTGTTAATTGATACTCTTGGCTCTAAGGCTATAATTCTATGTGTAGTTGTTCACTCTATGTGTTGCTTTTCACTCTTTGATTTTATTGATGTTGTGTTTTTGTTAATTGATCCTCTTGGCTCTCAGTCTATAATTCTATGTGTTGTTGTTCACTCTATGTGTTGTTGTTTACTCTGTGTTATTGTTCATGTTGTCTTTTTGTTAATTAGTACTCACGTTGTTATTCACTCCCTGTGTTGTTATGGATGTTGTCTTTTGGCTAATTGGTCCTCTCGGCTCTCAGTCTTCTATTCTTTGTGTTGTTGTTCACCCTATGTGTTGTTGTTCACTCTATGTGTTACTATTCACTCTATGTGTTGTTGTTCATTCTATGTGTTGTTGTTCATTGTTAACTAGTCCTCTCGGTGAGAGATTTGTCTTGTCTCATTATCTCTTGGTGTCAATTTAGTGTGTGCTTTAGCGAGGCGAGTTTTTTTTTTTTTGGTAATTTTGTGTGTATGTGTTCCGCCGTATTTACTGCAACATTGTCTTACTGGAGACATTTTCTTTATTTTTTGAATACATAATATAGTTCAGTTTGAAAGTTTGCTCCTCATAAATTCTTAGACACCAATGCTGAGGAGAATCTGAAAGCTCGTTCACTTGACTTACTTGAATTTCGATAAAGTATTGTGACGTTAATATTGAAAACGGACATGGCCCGGCCGTGATTCATTTTCTAGAGAAAAAATATCGGACTTTTTTCGATACAAAAAAAATTGACGAAGAAACAACCATGTCAGATATCACCTATCATGATCCACTCGGGACCCACTTGGTTTTTTAAAAGCGGACCACACAACCACAGTTTCCAAATCATCTATTATCTAGTTGCACAGCTGGATATATATCTTTCTCAGAGAGCCGGATAATCACTCGGTTTTCTCCGAACAGGAAAAAAATCTATGTCCCTGTTGACTAGAGAGCGTTTCAAACTGCAATATTGAGCATTGCAATTGACACATTATACTAACCAATGCCTGCATTTCATAAGCAGTTGCAATGTTAAGATTGAGTCATAATTACCTGAGGGAATGGTATGCAGGTTAACTCCCGTGTTTAATCATACCAAAGAAAACCTATGGCACGATTTTGTTAAGTAATGGATATGAATCATCTTCAATAAAATTTCACTTTTAAACTGTATTTTTAACAAAAATTATGAAAAATGAAAGAATGAATATCATTATGAATGAATGAATAGAATTGACTCACCAAAAGGTTATTGACATAGAACCATACGTTTGTATACGATAGATAGACGAAGATCCATTACTTTGTCACTCTATTTTGCACTTTTGTTACATCATGGAGGCATCAAAGGGTGCTAAACTGATACGATAGCAACGAGATAATATGTGACGGGTCCTTTATTATGAAATACATGCACATATTACAGAGTGTGTTATGATTATAAATAAATCTAAATACAACGGGAAACTATCACAATAATAAATTAATTAGTGCGGAAAGAAGAAAAAAATAATAATAATAATGGCACAAATATTTACTAAATTTGATATATGAAAATAAATAATGATCAAGGTACACTATCATCTAAAATCAGTAAAACATAAGAATTCATTGAATGTAAATATTTTTAGATATGCACCACTGATATTTACAGCAAAACTTGAGGAAATGCACATAAAAAATATATATAAACAACAACAAAAAAATAATTTCTTAAAGGCAATTACACAATACTACCAATCAATATAATGTAACATAGACTTCGATTTAAACCAGGTGAATGAGTAAAGCTGCCAAAAGATTGATTATATAACGTCTTGACGCACGGCCTTAACCCTGAAGATATAATCTCAACTCGATCGTTTAAAGAATAAATATTCATATATTGAACCTACCTGGCTTATGTCGATTTTACAACCATATTTTATCTATCCGTGTACTATCTTTTCTTCGTATTGTTTATAGGAAACAATTAAATAACGTACGTCAGTACTTTGTTGGATTGATCTCGCTATGTCATCAAATTTCAGCCATACATTACATACCCGAGGGTTCAATACCATGATGTCTAACTATAATATATGAGGTAAATTATGATGTCTAACTATAATATATGAGGTAAATCATAAATCTATCTGGTACAAATGCATACAATCATATCAAAATTGAGAATATTTAGTATAAAAGCTAGTCTAAGATTATTCAAGAAAACGTATGTTGCCTGTAGCATGCGTAACTCTAAATATGTAACTTTGACCCACAATGGATGTTAACTTTCATCATGAATTGACAATCCCTGCACGTTTGACGGAACTATCTAGTTAGATCAATTTATACGAAAATGTTACTAACAGACAGACAAACGGACGGACGGACAGACACCGGACATATTGATCCCTATAGGTCAACCTTATTATGCATGCGACCAAAAAAGTTTGATATGGTACTGAGACAAACTGTATATCACAGACACAAAATGGTTGCTGTTTTTTTTTCAATGATCCCGTTCTTCTGGGGGCCGAAACGGGACCCCTAACACCTTGAAGACCGACTCTTCTGTAGGGGTGGGTACTGGGCGACCTTCATATACTTTCTCTGTACCCTGTGTGTGAAAAATAAAAAGCAGCTTTATTATATGTTACTGGATACCTTAAAAAATTCGTCTTACTTAATTTTTACAAAAATTCATGTCTTTTATCTTTAGCTAATAATCAATGGTAGAAAGTACAATGTAGAAATCAGACAATTATCTTTTTCAGTGAAAAAATCTAGGCAATATATCCTCTTCTTTAACTTTTTTCCTTGAACTTTTGAATACATGCAAATGTAAGCATATTCTCCGATAGATGCCCTTTCAGATGTTGTAAATTCTGCTAATTGATGGGTCAGATAAATATTGTGTAACGACCTCCACATGATAAGTAGATGTACTAGTACTGAACGTAAAAGGACAATTAGGGACATCACAAGGTCAGACATATCAAGATGGAAATTCAAATATGTACGGTGTTCATTAGGGGACATCGCTTCTTCAAATCTTCGCCCTACTATATATCACCGGAAGAAGAATTGAAGAAATGATGCGAAGAATTGAAGAAATGATGCGAAGAATTGAAGTAATGATGAGAAGAAACGATTATTTCTTCTCACATCATTTCTTCATTTCTTTAATTTTTCGCATCATTACTTCAAATCTTCAAATCTTCGCATCATTAATCAAATCTTCAATTCTTTGCATCATTTCTTCTAATCTTCCATTCTTCGCATTATTACTTCAAATCTTCAATTCTTCGCATCAC
The DNA here is from genome assembly GCA_028142955.1 of Pinctada fucata. Classification (NCBI taxonomy): domain Eukaryota; kingdom Metazoa; phylum Mollusca; class Bivalvia; order Pterioida; family Pteriidae; genus Pinctada; species Pinctada fucata. The sequence continues at coordinate 38,696,945 of AP027105.1, read as the reverse complement.
TACTTCAATTCTTCGCATTTTGACTTTGTCAGAAATACTCATTTTTTTGCACTATATCTTTCAATAACTCAATAAATATATGATTTTATGAATTGATTTACTGCATATTTATCATTTTTAAGTAACTTAATGCTTTTAAAATATATTTTTCATGTTAGAGTTTAAAATTGATTAATTTTGAATCTTAATGAATTGTTTTCTTACGTAAAAATGGAGGGGGTGATATTCATAAATTTTCAGCTTCTTTTCTACAACCACGATAAATTACGGTGTTCATTAGGGGACATCGCTACTTCAAATCTTCAACCTACTATATATCACATGTCGAAGAACTGAAGTATTGATGTGAAGAACTGAAGTAATGATGCGAAGAATTGAAGTAATGATGCAAAGATTTGAAGAAATGATGCAAAGAAATGGTTATTTCTTCAAATCTTCGCATCATTACTGTCAATTCTTCGACTGGTTATAAATAGCAGGGCGAAGATTTGAAGAAGCGATGACCCCTTATGTACAACGTAATAAATGCACTTGCTGTGTGTTGCATACCCGTAACAAAACACAAATTAAGACACTTATTCTCACTAGAATTGAAGATTTGAAATAATGGTGCGAAGATTTGAAGAACTGAAGTAATGATGAGAAGATCTGAAGATTTGAAGTAATGATGCGAAGATTTGAAGGTTTGAATCAATGATGCAAAGATTTGAAGAACTGAAGTTATGATGCGAAGATTTAAAGAATTGAAGAAATGATGCGAATAATTGAAGATTTGAAGAATTGAAGTAATAATGTGAAGATTTGAAGAACTGAAGTAATGATGCGAAGATTTGAAGAAATAATAGTTTCTTCACATCATGTCTTCAATTCTTTGCATAATTACTTCAATTCTTCGCCTGATGATATATAGTAGGGCGAAGATTTGAAGAAGCGATGTCCCCTTATGAACACCGTAAATATGACGGTATTCGGTCTTTTCGTTCCCTTCTCATTCCGTACGGGATGTGACGTAAAGTATATTTGCAGCATGGACCAGACATGCACGTTTCGGGTACTTAACCCTTGTCAGTGGTCCTCAATCTAAACAATGTAATAAGACCAAAGAGTGTCCAAAATTGTATCGAGAGACGTAGCAGGATGGATGAAATACGATGCTACAGGACCCACATTTTAGAATTGTTAAGAAATTTGGATAACAGTTCGAATGCGTTAAAGAAACGATCAACCGAAGTTTTCATTACGTCACAATGCGCTTACATCAGATACCGTCCAAAAAGGGAAGTAGTATTCAGTATATCGAAAAGAAGGAAATATAAGGAGGCTCAATAATCGTTTGACGTCATCAGATATCGAGTGCAGTACTTTAATATGTGGCCTTTTTTAGTTTTCGGCCTTCAAACTCCTCCGTAATTCGCTTGTTTCTTGACGGATTTCGACATGTTTGGTATCGATGGAAATCATCTGCAATCTGAGTGTAATAAATGTTTAGTCAAATGTATCTTTTGATTTATATATACAAAAATATCCCGTAAGTGAGACACCCTGGCTAACGCCGTAAACGTATCGTTTTTAGAACGTCATCGGCGGAAATTCAACCGCCTGTTGCCTATGAACGAATTCAAGAAGGTACACTTAAGTTCATGAGAAAAAAAGATATTTCTTGGAGATTTTCGCGATATCATAGATAAGATATTTCAAGTTTGGTTTCTCTAATAATCTTCGGTTTAAAAAAATTTTCTTCAATTTTGTCAACTTTCGTACTTTGCAACAAGATGTTATCGAATAAAGTTTCCCTATTTGAAAAACTTAAGCGAATGAATTTTAGTTTAAACCCAGCTTTGTTCAAAGATATATCCATTTCACAGATAACTGCACGCATTATCGAGAACGAGGGAGGGGATTGACGTCCACTTATTGACCTTGAACGTCAAAATGTTTAAAAACGCTTCCGTTTATTTTAGTTCTATTTCTCTTATATATATTTTCGTATCTCTAAATAGAATGATGGAATCAGATATGAAATTTTGAACAAAACATTTTTTTTAAGCTTTGACTTGAACATGAACTTTATTTGACAAAACTTATTTAACTGACACTAACAAAACATGAAAGGTGAGTTTATAAAAGACAAGGTCGAATAACGCTTTGCCAAGGATATTTAGCAGTACACATGTTACTTTCCCTTTCTTGTTTATTTTTTCGACAAATCATTTGTAAACTTGTTTATTCTTATATTTAATTTCGATGATAAATGATAATTGTGTAAGTATTCTTCCTTGTATCAGAATTTGAAACTTTCACTGAATGTTGGGAAAGAATAATCTCGACTCAGAGTATCTGATTTTTAGCTCACCTGAGCTATTGTCATAGCGCGCCGTCCGTCCGTCGTCTGTCGTCCGTCCGGCATAAACCAAGTAGATTTTTACAATATGGAAACGAGGTAAAACGGAATGTCTTGTACTTTTGTTAAAAGATTAGAGTCTGATCTTGAACAATATGTCAATTATAACAGTTTTAACAAATATTTTCATCGTTATAATGTCAACTAAGGGAACAGGGCATTTTAATTGACTTGTTGCAAATTGTTACAAAATCGTTACTATGATAACCAAATATTTTAAATCAGAATGAACGATAACATGTACTTTTTTATATTTCTTTTCGAAGGACAGAGTTTGTCGTTGAGAAATATGTCAAAGAAAATAACTTCTGACAAAGACTTCTTATCACTTTGATGTCAACTAAGGGTACTGAGTACTTTTTTTTAGATTCTCATTATGGGGTGGGGGTACCCAAAATGTACTTTTCTGGAACAGTTTTAGCTTTTTCACTCTTTGAAAGCATTATCTATAAAGAAATATACATATTTGATGATAATATGGTGAAAATGATCACAAGAATGGTTTCAATCTGGAATCATTATCAATATAACACGTTTCTCTCTATCAAAATTCATTGTTTTGCGACATATCTCGGGGTTGGTTTATATATGTATATTCAGAGGACCACTGGTCAGTCAAATGGTCGATGATATGTAATCTTAATTACAAATATAAATCATCAGATATCAATGTTAAATAAACAGAATATTTTTTTCTCCTCTGACAAAGAATTCTTGGATTATTGACCCGATGAGAAAGATATAGTACATATATCTATTCCATGATGATGGTACCCCCTATATTCGAATACATAACATCGTTTCATAAAGTTATATACCTCGGAGCATTGTCATTTGACAAAACGCTGAAGATCGATTATGACGTCGTTATTGTGCGAATATTTGAAGCGGCGGCGTTCGGCGCGTCATTCGCAAGAGACGACGTCGAAATTTCAACATTTTGACAATATTTATACATAGAGAAAATAATTGGAGATCAACTATAAAAAAATTACTTACTTTCCTGACAACACCAGTGTTCAAGGAGTGTTCAGACAATGACATTCCCATCTTCTTTGCAAGGTGACGTAATGATCTATTGAAGTGCGCAGATCCGGTAAAGTACACCAATGCGCATGCGTACTCATCATAGGGAACAACGATGATGTCGAGTCTTCGATACTGAAAAGTGAAAGCGTGTTATCGGTTTAGCTTAATTAAGTTGATCATATATTGAGAAAAAATGTCGAAAGGACAACCAAGTATTCGGGCAATAACCCTAAAAATTTAATAATTAACAAAATACCTTCCTATTTTCTCCAGGTAGTTTACAAACACCTAAGTACTTCTTCTGATTACCATTGTCTTCTGCTGTTACAAGATCATCGGTCAGAAATCCTAAAGATGACGTAAGATATCAATTAATTTAATTTCCTGTGATCACTAATAGCTCGATATTGAATTAAAGGTAAATGCAAAGAATGATTATGGCTACAGAGAGAGAGAGAGAGAGAGAGAGAGAGAGAGAGAGAGAGAGAGAGAGTTTATTGCCAAAACGTCAATTCCCAACTTTCTTAGCTAATAGTGTCTCTCTAGCTCTATTCCCAAGACATAATTTCTCAAATTTCTTAGCTAAAAGACCTTACATATTTTTCAAACTATCACTTTGTAAATCGTACATCGACCCGCACAGCTACAGAACCGCAGTATCCATGGTATGGATAGTGTTTTTAAATAATTCAAATGCTACTTTGATCAGATGTCTACAAATATAAGCACCTTTTTAAAACCATTTGGTATGATACCTGCAATATAGATCTATAGATCGAAATTACAAATTTGAAAGCTGCTGACTACACATTGAAGGTATCGATTAGTTATACAAGATGAATTCTTCTATTAATAAAGATTTCCAAAATTTCCGTGACGTACATGTAGACTGGGATTTCAGAAAAAAAAACCAAAACAACCACACGCTATGTATTCGCCATCAAAAAGGACTACATTATTTCCTTTAATGACCCAAAATTGAATTCAGATTCAAATGCCTTACAAAGTTATGTCATCTTGTTCTCCTTTCAATAAATTAGCAATACAAAGTTTGAATTTAAATAGTATGTCATAAATCATCGTCGGAAACCCACAACCTGTTGCCCTACGATTATCTTACGTAGTAGAACGGAGAAGATGCCGTGGGTTTCCGACGATGGTCATAAATTAGACTTTTATAAGTTCAACTGTCTTCTCTTTATTTACTTTTCTAATTAATTAATGTAAATAATAAACGAACGTTGGTTATACTCTTCAAAGAATATATAGTACTGAAAGCACTGAATGCTGAATCGTCGTATTTCAATATGATGTCCTCCAATTAAAAAGTCTTGGCAAGATATATGTACGTCATTAGCGACTTGTCAATGCCCTTTCAGGTGTTGTAAAGTCAGCTAATTGGCGGGCCGGACAATGTGAAAAGACCTCAACATGACCCCAAAAAATTGTACTTAAGTACATGTACTTTCAGGGACATCACAGTCAGATCAAGACGGAAATTTAAACATGATTGTATCAAAGGAGCTCGATGCCGCCGACCCATAATGACATCCGCCTCTTCTTTATTTTATCTTGAGAAGAGATGGGAAGCGGCGGATGTCATTGAGCGTTGTTGGCATCGAGCTCATGAATGTGAATTGCATATATAATGCACTGAAATTCTAACCATAGAACATAGATCAATATTTATAATGCAAAACATGTTTGGCGTGTCTCTCTGGTCGCAGAGTCGGACCTTTTTTTTTTAAATGAAACTTATTTCTAAGACGTAAATCTTACACTATTGAGTCGTGTTCATATAAAGTATATGTCATACTACAACTTTATTTATATTTCATAATTCAGTCATTTATACTAGTATGTCGGAATTGTAAAGAAGATAAAAAGTTTGGGGGATCATCACAAATATAGGAGAATTGTTCTCTCAAATTTTACAAATCTATGTAGCCACAGAGATTGATTGGACCCAAACAAACCAAGTAACCTTGTGTCGTTAGCCGTATATGCAGCTAAAATCTATGAAGAAAGCGTTCATGCCTTCTGGCAAGTTTCTCAATTCTAATTTTCTACGTTTCTCTATGTGAAACAATTAGACAATGACGATAATGCTGGGCTGGTGGCGATGACGACGATAAATCAAGCAGAGTTCGGATTTCTCACCGGAGCTTAGTGAATGGCCGCTGACTCAGTACTTTGACGTAAGTCTGGGGAATCTTAAATCAACTACGATGGGTACAAATCATTCTTCCAACTGATCAAGCATTATCATTGTGGGGATTTAATCATATTATAGATGTACCCGTGAATTGGTGTCAGTTTGATCCCCATTTATCATCTAAGCGGATTATCAACGTAACAAAGAATGGCCATCCAAATATGAAATCCATAAAGTAAATACGAGTAGCATCGTAATTATCATTATACACCCACAACAAACGTAAAGATTGCACGAAATATGGTCAACCAAATACATGTCGTCTACGTACTATGTTAATTGAAAATTTCATTAACGGAGATATTGATAATTCACCATTCACCTACATCACAGTCAAACCTTTATTACTTTATTTTTCTTCAATTCTTAGATCTACGTATACACACGAAAAATTAACCTTTTGTTTTTTATGAAAATGTTGGATTCCTGTTGGCTATTGGTTCTTGCGTCTGTTGACCTTTCATAAATATATGGCCTTTCATACAGGTGTACTTTTTGACATGACACAATTTTGTGGAGGTGAAATATACATAAAGATCTACAGTCAAAATAAGCGGAAATGCCGCACCTTTTCTCTACGCGAAAAAAAAAAAAAGATTAGGATAAGGCTAGTAGGTGTGTTACCACCGTAATAAGAATGATGGTAAACCGGAGGGTAGGATGATCTGTCCCCAATATGGCCATCGATAACAAGTCACATCTTCTTTCTACTACATATTAGTAAACTTTATCAAAGTACTAAAATGTTATCAAAGTACTGAAAACTTTATCAAAGTACTGAAAACTTTATCAAAGTACTGAAAAGTCTTAACAAGAGTCTGACCCTTTTCTGTCGCAGCGTTTTCAACATGTTCAAATTCATGCGCAAAAACTTCAGAAATCATATAATTGACGGCAATGATATCAATTTTATGGAAAAAAATTCCTTTGGGGGGGGGGGGGTATTGTCATAGAATGCATGTCGTCATTACTGTTTAATATGTCATAGGACAGTATCTTTATAACCAATTCCCCACAAATCAGTTGGTTAAAACTCCTTACTCGTATTACTAGTTGAAAGACGAAAAACGAAATTCTAGTGGCAAAAAGAAGAGTGTACAAAAATGAAAATTTCTCTTGATAGATAGACGGACTGATCGATGAACGACATTGTCAAGTCAGATGATGAAACCCAGCTACACAAAAAGTTCTAAACTTCTAAATCGATGAAGAAGTTCTAAATCATCGATTTAAGAAATTCTTGGTAAATGTAATGATTTACAGATTAAAACACATTACCATAGGCTACATTTATTACGCACTTTCGTAAATCATAAAGAGTCAACACGTACAAACGTTGCGTACGTAAAATTACCAGCCCATTACATCCAATTATGATTACTATCGACATACATGTATTTAACCATTACATAACACTATAATTAACAACAGAATCAAAATTCCTTTTGATCCTGAAGGGTTTTTTTATTCCTATGCTTTACGTTATTCTCAAATTGGATAACTACTGATGCTAAGCAAACATTTTTAATGGGGATCTTGAGGGGGGGGGGGGGGGGGGGGGTTCAGGACCCCGTCAGGAATTTGCAAAAAAATAAAATTTAAAAATTAAAAAAAATCTCATTTTTACGATTTTTTTTTTCTTAAGCAGATGTTTGATCCCCTGAAAGATTAGTTACCCTTTGAAAAATCAACATCCGGCCATGGCTTTTGTACCTACAAAACTTACAAGTGCAAGAACCAAGTTGGAGAGGGTTCACCTTTTCACCTGAATTTTGACCAATTTTACGGATAATTTTCTCAAATACATAGACTTTGAAATAAAGATTCCCTCTGGAAAATATTTCAAGTCCGCGCATGAATTGCTGTATGGAAATCTATTGTATTGTTGAATACTTCGTTTTTCTCTATATATATGTTGATGTATGCAAATGTTTTATGAAAAAAATCAATAAATGCAATTGTATTGCATTTTATTGTCATGCACCTCCTTCGTGTATATTTCTGAAGCCATGCAACCATTTCAACTACATGTATTTCTTTTTCATCCAGTTTGAACAAATCTTAATATTGTATACATGTACATTGATTTGAAATTATCCCTTTTTTTGCCCAAGATGTCATTTTACATTTACAGTAAGGCATAACATATCTTGGAGAAAGAATGTTCAAGGACTCTTAATATGTGACCTTAACCTTGGAATGACCTTTTAACCTTCGCCAAATGTTGCCTCTCGATGAAATTGATATTTTCTTCAAGTGAATGCATGAAATAATGTCAAAGTTACCTCTTTTAACTTAAAAATGTGACGGAAGATGCTTGACAAAAAGCCAGAAGATGTATGTGTGAGTTCAACAAAGACGATGTTCAGAGTTTATACCGTGGCTATTCCACTCAAGTAGACCTCATCTACATGTACTTGTCATGTAGCATCTTCAAAATAAACAAAACACTTAGCGATTTTACTTTTAGAGGAGACACTTTTATGACACTACATAATCAAGTAAATCCTTGACGTAAACTGGGAGAACACTTGACCAGTTGCTCTCATTTTTCCAAATTCATCAATGTGAAATCAAAATAAATTACTCAATAAAATGTTGTATAATTCCATTTTCTAGTTTTATTCTTCATATTATGACAACATTGTAAAACATATCAATGTATAAAGTAAAACAAATATTTTATTTACATGTGGATTGCAGTTTGAATTCATAAATATAATATCATTGCTGAAATTCATTTGACTCTGAACATACATGTTCATGAATATTTATACAATTGAATGACATGGCGATTAAAATACCATAAAACATGTGCTTTAAGCCCAAATGGATTGCAAAATAAATAAATAAAATGAAAGTATGGGAATTCATTTGATTATTATTGTACATGCATTGAGCGACATGGAAAATAAGAAAAAAAAATCTCAAATGGAAAACAATGAAAAACAATGGAAATGAAATAAAATTGAGTTCTTACATATCTTTCATAAAAGTTGTTTTTTCACTTCGTCATCCCACGCTGCATACCAGTCCTTTTATTCATCACATTCGCAACAAAATGTTCTGTTTCCCCCCAAACTATAGTTGAGCAATCACGAGGTTTGATAACTTAGTCCATCCCTTGACATCGCCCATTTTCCATTAATTCCATCTTCTCTGCATTCTTTATTTTCGTCAGAAATGTCACATTCCACAATGAATTCTGAGTTTTTGGTAGAGTTGAGCTTTATTTTCTCCAGTAACAATTCCAGGTGGGGTAAAGCGGGTTGAAGCCTCTTCAAAAGTTCCACATCTATTCCATCGTAAATATTTCCAAGAGCATTTCTCCTCTGTGGTGTGTAGTTTTCGGAGCCCATGATTAAAGATGAAATGGTCAAAGTATCAATTCTCTGTAAAACGCTAGTAGTCATATCCAATGTATAGCGACAGAAGGCAAGGTTTAATGTGAGTAATACACCGGGGGGATTCCTTTATAATACACCTGTGACTGATCTATGACGTCAACAGCAGATAAATGATCTGGTCTTATTATAACAACCAACCGTAACTACGCATAGAAAACCGATAACATATGATATATTTTATCTATTAGATATATCATCAAAGAAGAATTAATAGAGAAATATTTTCATTGGTGATGAAATACTCATCTTTGAGAGGATTTCCCGTGATTTTAAAAATAAAATACAGATTTAGATTGCATTAAAGGTGTGTTATATTTGATGGAAAGACGACAGAAACTTTCCTTATAAGGATTGTCATATTCAAAATTATGTCTTGTAATATTTAATTTCTATGTTTTTTCTTAATTAATTAATTAATTTTATTTTATTTATTTATTTATTTATTATTATTATTATTTTTTTTTTTTTGGTTTTTGGTAGAATTATTTCAATTACCTGAAGATAGGAAGATGAAATACTTATATCTGAGAGGATTTCCCGTGATTTAAAAATGAAATACGAAGTTTTGAATAGGCGTAGATGGAGAGACGAAAAAAAAAAAATACCATTGAGGGATTCAGGCATTTTCATATTTATTCTAATAACATGTATGTCTTGTCAAATAAACTTTTTATTTTTTGCATAATTATTTTAATGAACTGAAGACAAGTAGATGTAATACTAATATATGAGAGGATTTCCCGTGATTTATAAATGAAACACGATTTTTTTTTGTTGGTATGAAAGTTGCGTATAGCGTGGATGGAAAGACGAGAGAAACTGACTTTGAGGGATTGGACATTCTCATACTGTCATATTAACTACCTTTTGTCATATTAACCGTCTATTTCTTACGTATGATTATTTCAATGAAACGAAGACACGTAAATGTATATCTGATGTTAGAAGGGGGAATATCTCTAATCAATTTACCTCAATCTCTTTCAATCTCTCATTCTATACATCATTTACTTGTTTTCCTGAAATCTCTAGAGACATTGCATAATATGATCAGAATGTAGGTGTTTCGTTTCTTTTTTCCCAAACATTTCTCATGTGCTTAAAGAAACTCATTTCACAGAAAAAATCCCAAGAATCTTATTTACTAGTATATGATATTGGATACGTAAATCAGTTAATTATTACTAGGAATAATATTCATCATGTACCTTTATTTTTTCATAGCTAGCGATCAATAAAGCACATATTCAAAACAAACTACCCGTTATAAACACTGTCAGACTGACTATAATTTATTTGGCATCGTTTTAATCGGTTATCATATTCCTCGTCTGAATGATTCAATTCATTACAGGTAGCGTAAATATGGGGTACGTCAATATGTACGAATGATCTAAAACACATTTTTTTTATGTCTGATTAAGCAAGCTGGTCGACTGGACAAAATCTAGAAACAAAACAAAAACAACATTTTTTTTTACTTTGACACGAGATTATAGTAACATAGTAATGAAATATTTTGTTTTACGAATGGGACATTTTATGAAATATACAGTACAATGCCCTTCCGTCAGCCACAAGAGAAAACCAACATATAAATAAATAAATAAATAAATAAATAAATAAATAAATAAATAAATAATAATGAATTACATAAGACAAAAATAAAACACAAAACAAGAGGCCCAGGGGCCACATCGCTCACCAGAGAACATTGGAAATCTTACCCTAGCGGGATTTGAATTTATACTTTTATAATTCTAATCATAAGCTTAGCTTTTACTCATGCAATAATCAAGTGCATAAAGCCATTTTTGATAGAGTTAATGAGAGAAATATTATATTAGATATCAAATGACATACACAAAAGCATTCATTCATGAAATTCTACTATAATACCACTAAAAGTATAGCATTTACTTAGGGGGAAAATATGGGAAAACATAGGTACTCACAGATTACGAAGCTCACCTCGTGGCAGCAAAGTTCAATTTAAACATATTTCTTAGTTCATGTATATTTGTTTTTAAAGGCAAAATCATTCAAGAGGAAAAAGTAGGTCAAGGTTATTTTATGAAAGCTAAATCAAAGATACATCTAATATGCAAGTTTGGTACATGTAGCACTTATACTTTGCTCAATCGTGTCTTTTAAAGGCAAAATCACTCAAGCGGAAAAAGTAGGTCAAGGTCATGTTATAAAGTTTGATCGAAGATACATCCGATATGCAGTTTGGTACATGTAGCACCTATAATACTTTGCTCAATATTGGCTTTTAAAGGCAAAATCACTCAAGCGGAAAAAGTAGGTCAAGGTCATTTTATGAAAGTTTGATCAAAGATACATCCAATTTGCAAGTTTGGTACATGAAACACTTATGCTTTGCTCAATATTGGTTTTAAAAGGCAAAATCACTCAATCAGAAAAAGTAAGCCAAGGTCATTTTATGAAAGTTTGATCAAAGATACATCCAATTTGCAAGTTTGGTACATGTAGCATTTATACTTTGCTCAATATTGGTTTTTTAAAGCGAAATCACTCACGCGATAAAAGTAGGTCAGATGCTGCATCCGATGCATGGGTTCATCTCAGCATCCCAAGATGAATCACTTGCGCAAGTTTGTTGACTTTAGCGTCAGTACTTTGCCAAATACTGAGCTATCCCAAACTTCTTAACTGGACGCGGACTGGGACGCGGACTGGGACGCGGACACGGACGCGCGGGGGTATAGTATAAGCTCACTCAACTTCGTCGAGGTGAGCTAAAAAGATCCTTATGCTTTCGATTTGTCGATACATTCTTCGGAAGTAAAAGTTTTTCAAAGGAGGGTACCCCCGTGACCTAGTTTTGCCTGTTGTGGCGCCATCTGCTGACGGATCTGAACGAAAAACAACAACAACAAAACTTGTAGGGAACAATGAGTACTTCATTCTTACCAAGTCTCATGGAAAATTCCTTCAGTGGTTCTGCAGAAGATGTCAAATATATGAAAATACCCCTTTTTCCTTTTTTACATACGAAAAAAATTCATGAAAAATCAGAAAAATAAAATTTTAAACCCAAAATCAATATAAAACCATTAAATGACTTTAAATGTGACACATCACAACTCTAAAGTGGTTCTGGAGAAGAAGTCGAAAATGTGAAAAGTTTACGGACGGACGACATACGGTAGGGTATGAAAATAACTCAATTTGAACCTTTGACTCAGGTGAGCTAAAAATACAACAACAACCCCCATGCTACACACAAAAAGGGAGGGTAAGCATACATATAGAGCATTTCATCTAAAACTTGTTACGAGTACCCCAGTTGAGAAGATTGAAAGATTTGGGAACATATCTTCCTGAATTTTCATAAAAGTACTAGTAGCTCCATTTGAGATCTTTTTGCTTTTGTCCTCAAGATAGTAACTTTACTAGGAGTTTACTTGATAGGAGGAGTCTTCTATCTTACTTGAAAAACAAAAGTATTAATTTTCATTTTTTTTCGGTCAAATTTTTCAAAAAAATTAATTATTCAGTGGATACAAAACATAATATTATCTTACTTAGTAGGAAAACTATTTGCTTCGGTTATTTAAAACACATATGATCTTTTTCTCTGAATTTTGGAGTTTTCGACTTGATTAACATTTACACGGATTTCCACGGTCTTTGTCAATTCTGATGTCAGACCCTCGTTTCTGGACACATTTTTATTCCCGGTTATTCCCAAAAGATAGCACGTATTCCCTTTAAATTTCATGGGAAGGTAGGTCTCTAAATTTCTGATGGACTTACATCCGCATAGCATGGTGTCATGTTCTCGTACGTGATTCTCTATATATTGGTTAATCTTCCTCGTTCCTTTGTCAATGACGTAAAATAAAAACTGCTGTTCTCAGGTTACTGGCACATTATCTTCCCAGACAGAGGATATGTAAAAGATTCCTAGTCTCTTTAACTTTCTTTAAAACTTTCACTCTTTTCAAAATAAGGAAATACCAAGATAAATACCAAATTAAAAAGTCACAGTTAATTAAACAGTTAAACAAGAGACATATGTGGCAATATACTTCAATACTGAAACGTTTAAAACTAAAGTATGAAAAGTTCACCCCGACAGTCGGCCCGAGAGACATTTTAAAATCCGTCAAAATATGATAATTTTTCCTCATGCACCTACTAAAACACAATTCCCTGTTACAAAATAAAAACAGAATAAAGCTGTCGGCATCTGTTGAATACGAGGGCTGATTGATATGTTGTGAGCCTCGTATTTAAGGATTTGAATTGTATCAGATATTTTGCATTGTTTTTCTAAAAAAAAAAACCCTTCAGTATCTATATACTTTTGCCACCGGTGTTCAAGGACCTCAATATCATTTTTAAAGAACTCCCTATCTTGACTGGTCAGAATGCCATCCACTGCAAGTATGACCATTGACGTCATCATCGGACTGAAAGTGGGTGCCAGAAATACATGTAGCTGCTTTCAGTTTTGGAAAAAGATGAAAGTCTGATGGAGCAAGATCAGGTTAATAAGGCGGATGCTCAATCAAATAAGCCACAATCAGCAGCTTTCCGCGGCGTTTAAGTTTAATATTTTCCCGTAACTGTGTCAGAAGTGAAGCATAGTATGTGCCATTGATTGTTTGTCCTTTTTGGAGATAATGTATCAGCAGAATACCTTCTGCAACTCAGAAAACCGAGGCTCACAACATATCAATCAGCCCTCGTAATTCGATGACACGATTTCATGTTAAAGTTGTTCAAAGTAAGGTCACGACGTCAAATGTCAAGGTCTTGTAATAAGTAATACACATGTGAAATTTGAAAGCCCCATCAGTCACGATCAAACAGTTATGCCAAATGTTGTTTTTTCGAAAGAACTGTACATTGTATGTTGATACTCATGACCCAAAGATTTCACATCACCTTGACCCAAGGTCATGTGAAAGGTAAATGGCACTCAGTACATTTTTAATGAAATTGTACATACTATCGTGTCCGGGCGATATCTCTTGGACCGTTTACCGGATCTCATTTATATTTCATTATGTTGTTGCTAATGGTTCGAAGGTTTCAAATCACCTTGATCAAAGATCATTTGGCAAAGGTCAAAGTCACTCAGTAGTTTATTTAATGAAGTTATACATACTACCGTGTCCGGGCTATATCTCTTGGACCGTTTACCCGATCACATTCATATCTTAATTAGTATGTTGTTGCTCATGATTCAAAGGTTTCACATCACTTTGATCAAGGATCACGTGACCAGGACCAAGGTCACTTAGTTCTGGTATAATGAATGTGCACATGCTATACCGATAATGTCCGGGGTATATCTCTTGAATCATTCACCCAATCACTTTCATATTTTAGTATATAGTTGCTCATGACCCAAAGGTTATGTACAAATCTTCGGACGCAAAGTCATGTGTCCAAGGTCAAGGTCACATAGTACTTTTTTTAAAAAATGAAACTGTACATGCTACATTGTACAGTGCTCGGGCTAAATCTTTTGAACTGTTTATATTTTAGTATGTTGTTGTTCATGATTCAAGGGTTACTTATCACCTTGACCCAAGGTCATGTGACCAGGGTCAAGTCAGTTAATTCTTTTGTAATGAAACTGTACATGCTTATCATGCCTTGGCTATATCTCTTGTACCGTAGTAAGAAAAAAGGTTTTATATTTAGTGTGTTATTTTTTGGGGTCTTATTGTTTCACATTATATTGTCCCAAGGTCAAGATGATTTCTTTCTTTAGTAATGAAATTGAATATGCTTACCTTGTCCAGACCGTAACATGAATTCAATCTCTTTAATAATATTTCAGTTTGACCAAAGGTTTCAGATCACCTCAACCCAAGGTATGTTATCAAGGTCAAGGTCACCCAATATGTTTATAATAAAATTGTATATATGCTAATCATGTTCGGGCTATATCTCATATATATGCTGAATTACTTTCATATTTTAATACGTTGTTTCGGGTTCAAATCACCTTGACCCAAGGCCATGTGACCAAGGTCAAAGTCACTTAGAAGGAGGGGGCATCAGGTTTGTTTTTTTTTTTCTTCTGGAAAACATTTTTTTTTTCTCTAGAGAGGCCCAAGCAGTCAGGGGGTCTTGTCAAAGATTTTGAAAAAAAATTTGCGTAAAAATGCGAAAAATTAGCATTTTTTTTGCGAATTCCAGTGGGGAGTCCTGACCCTTATTATCCCCCTACCTGCCCTTTCTTGTGAAGGGGATGGGGAGAGTGAGTGTTCAGGTGGTGGATTAGATAGGGTGTGGAGTAAGAGTCAGAGGGTTGGGAATGAAAAAAGGAAGAGTCAGAAGTGGGTTGGGAAAGGGTGGAGGAGTTTGAATTGAGGAGGGGGATGAAATTCTCACAGAAATGCCATAATTGAAGTTTATTTTCTATGTATTTTATGCTGGTTTTCATTGAATTTGATGAGATCACATTTAAGTTTACATTAGCTACCGTACCATAAGGGAAGTAACTATATAGAGTATAAAGACCAAAGAAAACAAAGAGCAGACACGATTTACCGACCCCTTTGCACTGTGACCTTAACCATAAATATGACCTTTGTGCAAGAAATTGACAAACCGATCCTTATACATGTAATTAGGTCTGGTTATATAATATCATCACTTAAATCTGAGTAGAGGTTAATAAACTA
This sequence comes from Pinctada fucata, assembly GCA_028142955.1. Classification (NCBI taxonomy): domain Eukaryota; kingdom Metazoa; phylum Mollusca; class Bivalvia; order Pterioida; family Pteriidae; genus Pinctada; species Pinctada fucata. The sequence continues at coordinate 38,681,219 of AP027105.1, read as the reverse complement.
TGGACTTGAAAAGTTGGATGGACGAATAGAAATTTTAAGACAGATACATTTATGCAGTTTGTATTAGTGTACATTTGTATTTATTATTCTGTACTTGGTCATATACAAATGCCACCTGAAATAAACTGACTTACTTAACACAACTTGTTACTACACATGTTCTCATGGAATCTGCATCACTGCCCTTTTCAATACTAATATGGATGAGGGGGAGAGGGGTCATAGAAATATATAATACCAATGTCACACTTTCAAACTATCAATGGCAAGAAAAAGTTACTTACCTTGACTTTTGAGCTTAGCAAGGAGTTTGCCAAATATCCCTTTATGTGAGCGTCCATCCGGATGAGTGACCAGTACGTCTACGTCCCCACACGTTTTCTTCCCCCTCCTGTATGAGCCGCAAGCTTGAGCTATAATACCTTCCTGAAGCGACTCGGCAGCCTTTCTTACCTTAAAATAGAATAAGATAATCACATTTATTAAAGATAATAATATCATCTGTTATAGATTAATAAAACAGAACTTATAATAAGTATACATGAAATTTGTAGAATATCAAAAGTGTATATTGAATTAAATATCATAATGTAATCATCAAATTGTTAGTCAGTCAAATAACATACATGTAATTATTGAATCAATATGGACGGTGAAACTCTATGATAATTTATTTTACCACATCTTCTATTTCTGCAGCTTCTTCCCTCGACATCCTGTCTAGAAAATCATCATAGTGCTTTAATCCAACCTTCTGTTGATGATTCAGACCAGCTTTTGTCTGTAAGTCCTCTAAGCTTCTTAATCCCTAAAACATTATATCAAGTCATTATTATTGGACTATTTTGATAAATTGTACAATTTGTGCTTTCTGCTGCTCACAGTATGAAATTATGATCTTCAATCATTCTAAACATCTAAAGGGAGGCTTATATTTTATACAGATCATGAGGAAATCCTCTGAGGGGCAAACTTAGGGATGCAAACCTTGATCGATCACATTTTTTATTACATGTATGTTACAGATTTGATAGACAAACTAAGGTACATAGTGAAGCTCAGTCCAACTTCTACATGTATTTGATAAAAATAACTTTATTTCTCTAAGACACAAGTATATCTGATCTAGATCTCATCTGGAATTTGTTCTAATAAACATAAAAGAATTACCCATCCAGTCTCAAAGTAGAAGACAAGGCAGAATCATTACAGAATTTCCATTGGAATTAATGGTTGCGAACCTCAGAATGAATAACATTCTGAAGTGGGACCAGGTGCCATAAATCATACATGGACCTAGAGATTGGGTTACCTCCATCTCAACTCTTCCCCTCCACCCTTTTTCTTTATTTTTCCATCATTTGTGTATTATCTTAATTTTATCAAAATAAAGGCTTGAGCAAACAGTAGCCATGAGCCACACTCCCCTAATAGAGAAAATACAATATAATATAGATATAAGTGTAGTCTATTTAATTCTAATGTAATACCTGCTGATACCATTGCCTAGCTGTATGAGCACCCACACCCCATACATTTGTAAATAACTCCATCACTTTAATATCCTCACTGGATTTTAATTCATTCAGTTTCCTGAGGTCCCCACTTTCAGCTATTTCCCATATCTTGTCTGCCAGTCTCGCTCCAACTCCAGGCAGGTTCTTTGCTTGCTGGAATACAATGTAATGAACATTATGATTTTAATTATAGACATGACAAAGTGAACTTAGCTAACTTTCCTCAATACACACTTTAAATGTTTAGTCTCATGCTAATTTGCTGGGAAAAAAGTCATTTCAAATCAAATTTATCATGTTTATAAAACTTTAATTGAATATGTTATTCATCTTGCTTATCTCCTCTGTATTTCATAGAAAACAATATTTGGCTTGGGCAAAGGATCAGTTCTGACTACAGTATGGAAAATAATCATTTAATTGCTAAACTTTTTAAAAGTGTTCAAAGCTATATTTTTGCCATGATCATACATTGCACTTATACAAAATGACAAAGTGAACGAAATGAATAAGTTACATGTACACCATGTACACGTATAACAGAAAAAAAGATGATCAAACAGGATAGAAGGTCTAATGCAATACTGTGATTCATCAGCTGATACAATGTATCATTTTATGTTCATTACACTCTCAAGTATATAAACAAATTGACTCGCATAAACTTCTGTCTTATGCATTGCTCAAGTATTAAAGTCACTACCCCTTTTGAATTCACGCATTTCCAAGGAGAGGATGATTTTGAAATTATGTGAATCCTGTTGATTTATACAATAAAATATGGTTAACAAACCTCCCAGGTGGTAATTGGTTTTGACTGCTTCTTTAAAACCTGAATGGCTTTCTGATAACTGAACACTCTCCACTGATCATTTGTGCTTTTGTATTTTTGCACCATTTCCTAAAAAAAAAGGGAATCCGATCAGTTTCATGATGCAATTAAAACCACAAATTGACAATAAATATACTGTGCATAAGAAACAATATTGTCTATCATGAGATCAAATAAATGGAAAGGCTAGAAAATACTCATTGTGATAAAATTTCTACACTTAACTAATATATACAAGTAATTCAGTATTATTCAAACGTACATAATGTTTAACAATCATTGAATTCTCTTTTTTTTCAAATGTAACTAGAATGTCCCAGTGCATTTCTGATCAAATTAAGCAGGTAAGTGAAGTCTTGAACAGATTTCTGATAAACTATATTTGTCTTGCATGTATATTGATTTCTGTAAGACACTTTTCACAAGAGCTGCATGCAGCTGCTGCTGTATTTTTTAAAAGATAAATTAATGCTGTATAGTTATCTAAAATGCAAATTTCAAAAATCTTACCTCAAGTTTATCCGTTATATGTTGGTTGTTGTTTACTTGAGGATTTTTAGAACTTTGAGAGCATATCCAGTTACCTTTCTACACAAAAGAAAAAAAACCCATGTAAATGTATGTCATAATGAGGAAAACAGCTTTCATTCTTCCAGTAAATTATCCATGGAGTCGACAAATTAAAAATTACAATGGAGTGAACATTGTCTAATCTTGTATCTTCATCATGTTCATAATTTAATGTCTTGGCACTTTATGTCTTATTGCTTGTTAAGTAATATCCTTCCCTTTTCTTTGCACGTGAAGTATGATGTTCGTGATTCGAAGGTCAATATCTTTATCTATAATTTAGGATAATTATTTTACGTATAGGCGCGTAGCTGCTCATACTGAAATACGCAACTGCGTATACATTACTTTGCCAAAAAATATGAATAAATAAATAAATAAATAAAAATAAAATGTCAGGAAAAAATACTTGAATATAAGCTTTTTTACAGTGGAAATTGGGTGTTACAAATTGCCTTATTCCATGAGCTTCAGGGGGCTTCACCCCTGGACCCCTATCAAGGCTTCCCTCTGGACCCACTGGGAATAAATTATTAGATAAATAAATTGGTAGACGATCAGACAAACTGGTGCTTCAAAAGTAAGACAATAACAATGAAACATCGCTACACTCCCCTGTAGGCAATGCCTAAGATTCAAATTAGAAGAATATTTATCCAGACTGAGTTATGAATTAAAGACAATCATTTTGAAAATCATAATTTTTTAAAAGTGAAATCAAATTACAGGCAAGACTTTTTGTGGTGATGTATTTGGAGTAGAGTTATTGCTTGTTCCTGGAGTAGACATCTCTTCCTCATCTGGATTTGTTTTTTCTTCATTATCACTCGGTTCATAATCACTGTCAGAATTCAATAAAGCTTGGTTAGGATTAATTTTCGTATCATTTTCTCCATCTGACTTTGGCTTTTTATTAAAATGCCAGGAGAATTTTGACATTGGCAACTTATTTTCTTCTTTATTTTTGTTGTCTTCTTCTTCATCTGAAGTAGAATGCTTTCTTTTTCTGTTGATTTTTATGATTAACACATAATCTGTCGCATCAATAATTTTCTTCTCCTTCAAACAACTACTTAACCATGTACTTTTCACAATATGAACATTATTTGGAGGTTCTTCCCATTTCATCAACTTCAGAAGTCTTTCTCCGTCCATACTTTCACTGACAATAACATGAGAAGTGTTCGATTTAACATCTTCGTGTACGTTTCCTCCGAATTTACTCAGTTGTGATTTAAAAATTTGTAAACGTGCTTTCTCAATACCAGCATTTAAGAAATATGCATTCACATCTGACATGAAAGATGGAGTATCTTTCTTTTTATCTTGAATACTTGTAGGTAAACTTCTTTTCTTTGGCATTTTGCTGATTTCTAGTTCTCTTTTCTACTTTCGATTTCAAGTAAACACAGGGAGCGATGATTGTAAAAGAAGGTGTCCCTGATTGAAATAAATAAGCTATCAAATGTATCCATACAATATTGAAAAAAAGAGAAAGTATAGGGCTGAAATCTTATTAGAATTTTTTTCTACGCATTATCAGCACAGCAGGACTTCTTTTTAACATTTGGTACAAAAGGAAAAATTAGCAGTCCCTGTATCTTTCAATTAGTGCAGAGTTAGTAATGTTCCTCGCTAAATAATTCATTATCTCTTAAAATCGTAAGATAATTCTGTCAGCATTTTTGCTTAATGATGTGTCATTTACATCAGGGTTTCCGACAGTACATTGAATTGATCTTTTGATTGAACATGTTGAATTAAAATGGAAAATTTTGTGAGATAAAAATATGCCAGTGTAGTTTACTCGGAAGAAGAAGAAAATAACCTGAATAGAAGTTTTTCATATTACCGTAGTTGACTTGCATTTTACACATCCCCCGACATCACAAGATTTGACATAATTTTTAACTGTGATGTGGTTGCATATTTCTGACGACAACAATTGGAAATAACGTCAAAAGTATAGTGAATCATGATTTCGGTTATAATTTGGCATGTCTTAAAAATGCAAGCCCAGCGGTAACCAATCTACAGTGGCAACTATATTAAAGTCCACAGTTTCCACTGTCCGCAATACATACAAGAAGGCAATTTTCGGGTAAATTGTTTAGACCGTACAAATTTGGTTAAAAATTGGTACCACTCACCATTTATCACCTAAAAAATACTAATTATTGTAATATCATCTGAAGACAGTCTTGAGCACTTAATATATAGTCTATAGATGCCATCATCCATGTTATCACATATAGTTTCCACACGGTGCGAAGACACAAATCTAAATCCTCACTCCATCTTTGATTTATCTGGGTCAAATATTGCAATTGCAGTATCACATTGGTATTTTGTTACTGTATCTATGGTAACATTAAAAGTATCTTATTGATATCACATCAGTATAATGTTGGTATTTTGTTACAAAGGCTGGCCAGGTGAGAGGTATCCCTTTAGTATCACATTATACATGTAGACATGTATAGTATCCCATTGGTATCACGTTGATATCCCATTAGTATTACATTGATGTATCCCATCAGTATCACATTGGTATCACATTATAGTATCCCATTGGTATCCCTTTAGTATCACATTGATGTATCTCAATGGTATCCCATTAGTATCACATAATAGTATCCCATTGGTATCACATTGGAATCCCATTAGTATCACATTGAAGTATCCCATTGGTATCCCATTAGTATCACATTATAGTATCCCATTGGTATCATGTTGGTATCCCATTAGTATCACATTGAAGTATCCCATTGGTATATAATTTGTGTCCCATTGTTATAACATTTTATTGCACCTCGGACTAGTTTCTTCCAAGAGGACAAACTTCTACCAGCGATCTGTTACCCTTTCAGAAGGGAGCTCAACCAGGGAGTTTGCCAGTAGGATTGCGTATATCACCTCACGTGATTGCCTGCTATGAGGCCATAGCCTACCCCCTAATCCTGATAGAAGGCAATGCCAGCCTTATTCGAGACGAGGGAAACAAGATGGCTACCTTTTACATAAAGTAGATAACAAATCAGATAGTGTAAGCCACAAACACAAACAAGAAGATGCTTATTTACCTAAATTAATGGTTTAAGAATTACATCTTCCTTTCTTAATTCAAAATAATACAACTAATGCTTCATTTCTATTGGTACATCTTTTCCTTTGGCAATGTGTCATTTGTGTATTCCAAGGTCAAATGTGGCGTCACTGATGTAGCGGTGAGCAAGCGAATGCATACCAAATGACAAGATAAGCGTTTATCTTTTGAAATAACGTTTCAGTTTTATGCCATTTGTAAACAGAAATTGTCCTCAGTGCAATAAATTCGTTATTAGGTTTATTACTGACTTACCATGGAATTATAGGGGGTAAGTTGTGATCATAGTGGGACTCAGCTTCGCCTTGCCCAACCATGCTCACAGCTTACCCCCTATATTTCCATAGAAGGTCAGCTATAAACCTAATAAGTAATAGTAGTATCCCATTGGTATCACGTTGGTATCCCATTGGTATCTCATTGGTATCCAATTAGTATCACATGATGGTATCCCATTAGTATCACATTTTAGTATCCCATTGGTTTCACGTTGGTATCCCATTAGTATCACATGATTGAAGTATCCCTTTGGTATCACATTGGTATCCCATTAGTATCACATAATAGTATCCCATTGATACCACATTGAAGTATCTTATTGTTATCACATTAGTATCACATTATAGTATCCCATTAGTATCATGTTGGAATCCCATTAGTATCACATTTAAGTATCCCATTGAAGTATCCCATTGGTATCCCATAAGTTTCACATTATAGTATCCCATTTGTATCACGTTGGTATCCCATTGGTATCATGTTGGTATCCCATTGGTATCATGTTGGTATCCCAGTAGTGTCACATTGAAGTATCCCATTGGTATAAAATTTATGTCCCATTGGTATCACATTATAGTATCCCATTGGTTTCACTTTGGTATCCCAATAGTATCACATGATTGAAGTATCCCATTAGTATCACATTATAGTATCACATTGGTATCACATTGAAGTATCCCATTGGTATCACATTGATGTATCAGGTTGGTATCACATTAGTATCACATTGAAGTTTCCCAATTTCTATCACATTAGTATCACATTATAGTATCCCATTGGTATCACATTGATGTATCCCATTGGTATCATGTTGGTATCCCATTGGTATCATGTTGGTATCCCATTGGTATCATGTTGGTATCCTATTGGTATCATGTTGGTATCCCAGTAGTGTCACATTGAAGTATTCCATTGGTATCACATTAGTATCACATTATAGCATTTCAATGATATCACATTGGTATTCCATATACATGTAGCACTTTGAAGTACCGTATATCGGGAATTTTTCGCGTGTGTCTAATTTTCGCTAAGTTCGCGAGCATCATCAAGTCGCGAAAAATGGACATAGCGAAAAAAAGACACTAACTAGCGCTTCTTAAGAGGTTCAGTTATATTACAAAATGTAACTGTCCCGAGGTATTAGTGAGTACTCGTCTGATTAAGATAATTATGATTATTATAATTGATGTTTACAGATAACAAGTAGTATTAATTAATTTAATTACCCAGTACAAACATGGTAAATCAAACAATCACCGATATGAATGCACGTCGGCTTTTATTTCAAACCACCTATTGTCGTTCTGTAATTATGACATATAGCGTTTTATCCGTAAATTTCTCACAAGAAACTAAATCTAAACAATGATTTGGGGTTTAGAGGTCTTTTTCGAACCACAAAACTATATGACTTATCTTACATGGAAACAAGAAAATTATAAGCAATGGCTTTAAAGAAGCCGACATCGTTTATGCTTTGAACGAGTGAACTGTTTGATATACATTCTTGTACATTTGTATTATTTTATACGCAGATACGTAAATCCAGCAGAAAAACACGTTCGCAATTATATGATCGTATTTCATTTCACATTAAATAAATATTTGTACAAATTCTAATTTTTGGTATTCATAGATTAGCGAAAATTAGACTCAGCGAAAAAAAGACACACCTTTTTAGGGTCATTTTCGCGAAATTTACCCGACGCGAAAATTACCCGATATACGGTATCCCATTGGTATCACATTATAGTATCACATTTAATGCAATAAATTCTTTTGCTGTGTGTTGCATACCTGTAACAAAATATAAATTACATTTGTATGACATTTATTCTATATATATGCACCGCAATTGTCAGTTTCATTCTTGTTTTCTGAAATCACATTTTTTTAAGTAAAACAATAATGTTAAAATTTAGTTCACCAAGGGTTCAATTTGCAGGTTAAAACAGCTGTTGCTGCATGTTTCTGTAGAGTTAATGCATTGTGACATAATGAGCATTTCATGCAGAAATACAATACAATGCATATAATATTACAATAGTATCATGTTTGAATATTCCATGTGAGGGTGTGTGTGAGAGGGTGTGTGTGTGTGTGTGTGTGCACGTGCGTGCATTCTTTGCCAAATACTGTATGAAGAAAGTTTATGCATATGTTGTTTCCATTGTAGATGGCTAGTTTTGTTGGCAGGACTATCAAAGGTGTTCTCCTAGACATCACAGGTGTACTGTATGACAGTGGACCAGGGGGAGGTACTCCTATAGCAGGATCTGTGGAGGCTGTAAAAAGGTAATCATATAACATATAATAAAGACATCACAGATGTACTGTATGACAGTGGACCAGGGGGAGGTACTCCTATAGCAGGATCTATGGAGGCTGTAAAAAGGTAATCATATAACATATATTCTAACATGACTTGAGATTTTCCCCCTATATGTACTGTGATGTAAATTCTCCAACAAACTTCCAGTTCGCTAAGCTCCGCCCATGCACCTGCTACAGAGCTTGTGCAGAGCAATATTAGAATAGAAATAACAACTAGCTAGCTGTGATTGGTTGTCCAGTAGTTCCCCTCGTCGCATGAACTAATCAAATTATCACCTTGCCGCTTCGCGGCTCGGTGATATTTTCATTGGTTCATGCGACTCAGGGAATTACTGGACAACAAACCCAACTAGCTAGTTGTTATTTCTTAAATAAAGACATCACAGGTGTACTGTATTACAGTTGAACAGGTGGAGGTACTCTCATAGCAGGATCTGTGGAGGTTGTAAAAAGGTAATCATATAACATATAATAAAGACATCACAGGTGTACTGTATGACAGTGGACCAGGGGGAGGTACTCCTATAGCAGGATCTATGGAGGCTGTAAAAAGGTAATCATATAACATATATTCTAACATGACTTGAGATTTTCCCCCTATATGTACTGTGATGTAAATTCTCCAACAAACTTCCAGTTCGCTAAGCTCCGCCCATGCACCTGCTACAGAGCTTGTGCAGAGCAATATTAGAATAGAAATAACAACTAGCTAGCTGTGATTGGTTGTCCAGTAGTTCCCCTCGTCGCATGAACTAATCAAATTATCACCTTGCCGCTTCGCGGCTCGGTGATATTTTCATTGGTTCATGCGACTCAGGGAATTACTGGACAACAAACCCAACTAGCTAGTTGTTATTTCTTAAATAAAGACATCACAGGTGTACTGTATTACAGTTGAACAGGTGGAGGTACTCTCATAGCAGGATCTGTGGAGGTTGTAAAAAGGTAATCATATAACATATAATAAAGACATCACAGGTGTACTGTATGACAGTGGACCAGGGGGAGGTACTCCTATAGAAGGATCTGTGGAGGCTGTGAAAAGGTAATCATATAACATATAATATAGACATCACAGGTGTACTGTATGACAGTGGACCAGGGGGAGGTACTCCTATAACAGGATCTGTGGAGGCTATAAAAAGGTAATCATATAACATATAATATAGACATCACAGGTGTACTGTATGACAGTGGACCAGGGGGAGGTACTCCTATAACATGATCTGTGGAGGCTATAAAAAGGTAATCATATAACATATAATAAAGACATCACAGGTGTACTGTATGACAGTGGACCAGGGGGAGGTTCTCCTATAACATGATCTGTGGAGGTTGTAAAAAGGTAATCATATAACATATAATATAGACATCACAGGTGTACTGTATGACAGTGGACCAGGGGGAGGTACTCCTATAGAAGGATCTGTGGAGGCTATAAAAAGGTAATCATATAACATATAATATAGACATCACAGGTGTACTGTATGACAGTGGACCAGGGGGAGGTTCTCCTATAACAGGATCTGTGGAGGTTGTAAAAAGGTAATCATATAACATATAATGTAGACATCACAGGTGTACTGTATGACAGTGGACCAGGGGGAGGTTCTCCTATAACAGGATCTGTGGAGGTTGTAAAAAGGTAATCATATAACATATAATGTAGACATCACAGGTGTACTGTATGACAGTGGACCAGGGGGAGGTTCTCCTATAACATGATCTGTGGAGGTTGTAAAAAGGTAATCATATAACATATAATAAAGACATCACAGGTGTACTGTATGACAGTGGACTAGGGGGAGGTACTCCTATAACAGGATCTGTGGAGGCTGTGAAAAGGTAATCATATAACATATAATATAGACATCACAGGTGTACTGTATGACAGTGAACCAGGGGGAGGTACTCCTATAGAAGGATCTGTGGAGGCTATAAAAAGGTAATCATATAACATATAATGTAGACATCACAGGTGTACTGTATGACAGTGGACCAGGGGGAGGTACTCCTATAACAGGATCTGTGGAGGCTATAAAAAGGTAATCATATAACATACAACATGTATAATATAGACATCACAGGTGTACTGTATGACACTGGACCAGGGGGAGGTACTCCTATAACAGGATCTGTGGAGGCTATAAAAAGGTAATCATATAACATACAACATGTATAATATAGACATCACAGGTGTACTGTATGACAGCGGACCAAGGGGAGGTACTCCTATAGAAGGATCTGTGGAGGCTATAAAAAGGTAATCATATAACATATAATGTAGACATCACAGGTGTACTGTATGACAGTGGACCAGGGGGAGGTACTCCTATAACAGGATCTGTGGAGGCTATAAAAAGGTAATCATATAACATACAACATGTATAATATAGACATCACAGGTGTACTGTATGACAGTGGACCAGGGGGAGGTACTCCTATAACAGGATCTGTGGAGGCTGTGAAAAGGTAATCATATAACATATAATGTAGACATCACAGGTGTACTGTATGACAGTGGACCAGGGGGAGGTACTCCTATAACAGGATCTGTGGAGGCTATAAAAAGGTAATCATATAACATATAATGTAGACATCACAGGTGTACTGTATGACAGTGGACCAGGGGGAGGTACTCCTATAGCAGGATCTGTGGAGGCTATAAAAAGGTAATCATATAACATACAACATGTATAATATAGACATCACAGGTGTACTGTATGACAGTGGACCAGGGGGAGGTACTCCTATAGCAGGATCAGTGGAGGTTGTAAAAAGGTAATCATATAACATATAATATAGACATCACAGGTGTACTGTATGACAGTGGACCAGGGGGAGGTACTCCTATAACAGGATCTGTGGAGGCTATAAAAAGGTAATCATATAACATATAATAAAGACATCACAGGTGTACTGTATGACAGTGGACCAGGGGGAGGTACTCCTATAACAGGATCTGTGGAGGTTGTAAAAAGGTAATCATATAACATATAATAAAGACATCACAGGTGTACTGTATGACAGTGGACCAGGGGGAGGTACTCCTATAACATGATCTGTGGAGGCTGTGAAAAGGCAATCATATAACATATAATAAAGACATCACAGGTGTACTGTATGACAGTGGACCAGGGGGAGGTACTCCTATAGCAGGATCAGTGGAGGTTGTAAAAAGGTAATCATATAACATATAATATAGACATCACAGGTGTACTGTATGACAGTGGACCAGGGGGAGGTTCTCCTATAACATGATCTGTGGAGGTTGTAAAAAGGTAATCATATAACATATAATATAGACATCACAGGTGTACTGTATGACAGTGGACCAGGGGGAGGTACTCCTATAACAGGATCTGTGGAGGCTGTAAAAAGGTAATCATATAACATATAATAAAGACATCACAGGTGTACTGTATGACAGTGGACCAGGTGGAGGTACTCCTATAACATGATCTGTGGAGGCTGTGAAAAGGCAATCATATAACATATAATAAAGACATCACAGGTGTACTGTATGACAGTGGACCAGGGGGAGGTTCTCCTATAACATGATCTGTGGAGGTTGTAAAAAGGTAATCATATAACATATAATATAGACATCACAGGTGTACTGTATGACAGTGGACCAGGTGGAGGTACTCCTATAACATGATCTGTGGAGGCTGTGAAAAGGCAATCATATAACATATAATAAAGACATCACAGGTGTACTGTATGACAGTGGACCAGGGGGAGGTTCTCCTATAACATGATCTGTGGAGGTTGTAAAAAGGTAATCATATAACATATAATATAGACATCACAGGTGTACTGTATGACAGTGGACCAGGGGGAGGTTCTCCTATAACATGATCTGTGGAGGTTGTAAAAAGGTAATCATATAACATATAATATAGACATCACAGGTGTACTGTATGACAGTGGACCAGGGGGAGGTTCTCCTATAACATGATCTGTGGAGGTTGTAAAAAGGTAATCATATAACATATAATAAAGACATCACAGGTGTACTGTATGACAGTGAACCAGGGGGAGGTACTCCTATAACAGGATCTGTGGAGGCTATAAAAAGGTAATCATATAACATACAACATGTATAATATAGACATCACAGGTGTACTGTATGACAGTGAACCAGGGGGAGGTACTCCTATAACAGGATCTGTGGAGGCTATAAAAAGGTAATCATATAACATATAATAAAGACATCACAGGTGTACTGTATGACAGTGAACCAGGGGGAGGTACTCCTATAGAAGGATCTGTGGAGGCTATAAAAAGGTAATCATATAACATATAATATAGACATCACAGGTGTACTGTATGACAGTGGACCAGGGGGAGGTACTCCTATAACAGGATCTGTGGAGGCTGTAAAAAGGTAATCATATAACATATAATATAGACATCACAGGTGTACTGTATGACAGTGAACCAGGGGGAGGTACTCCTATAACAGGATCTGTGGAGGCTGTAAAAAGGTAATCATATAACATATAATATAGACATCACAGGTGTACTGTATGACAGTGAACCAGGGGGAGGTACTCCTATAACAGGATCTGTGGAGGTTGTAAAAAGGTAATCATATAACATATAATAAAGACATCACAGGTGTACTGTATGACAGTGGACCAGGGGGAGGTACTCCTATAACAGGATCTGTGGAGGCTGTAAAAAGGTAATCATATAACATATAATATAGACATCACAGGTGTACTGTATGACACTGGACCAGGGGGAGGTACTCCTATAACAGGATCTGTGGAGGCTATAAAAAGGTAATCATATAACATACAACATGTATAATATAGACATCACAGGTGTACTGTATGACAGTGAACCAGGGGGAGGTACTCCTATAACAGGATCTGTGGAGGCTATAAAAAGGTAATCACATAACATATAATGTAGACATCACAGGTGTACTGTATGACACTGGACCAGGGGGAGGTACTCATATAACAGGATCTGTGGAGGCTATAAAAAGGTAATCATATAACATACAACATGTATAATATAGACATCACAGGTGTACTGTATGACAGTGGACCAAGGGGAGGTACTCCTATAGAAGGATCTGTGGAGGCTATAAAAAGGTAATCATATAACATATAATGTAGACATCACAGGTGTACTGTATGACAGTGGACCAGGGGGAGGTACTCATATAACAGGATCTGTGGAGGCTGTGAAAAGGTAATCATATAACATACAACATGTATAATATAGACATCACAGGTGTACTGTATGACAGTGGACCAAGGGGAGGTACTCCTATAGAAGGATCTGTGGATGCTATAAAAAGGTAATCATATAACATATAATGTAGACATCACAGGTGTACTGTATGACAGTGGACCAGGGGGAGGTACTCATATAACAGGATCTGTGGAGGCTGTAAAAAGGTAATCACATAACATATAATGTAGACATCACAGGTGTACTGTATGACAGTGGACCAGGGGGAGGTACTCCTATAACAGGATCTGTGGTGGCTGTAAAAAGGTAATCATATAACATATATAAAGACATCACAGGTGTACTGTATGACAGTGGACCAGGGGGAGGTACTCCTATAGCAGGATCAGTGGAGGCTGTAATAAGGTAATCATATAACATATAATAAAGACATCACAGGTGTACTGTATGACAGTGAACCAGGGGGAGGTACTCCTATAACAGGATCTGTGGAGGCTGTAAAAAGGTAATCATATAACATATAATATAGACATCACAGGTGTACTGTATGACAGTGGACCAGGGGGAGGTACTCCTATAGCAGGATCTGTGGAGGCTATAAAAAGGTAATCATATAACATATAATAAAGACATCACAGGTGTACTGTATGACAGTGAACCAGGGGGAGGCACTCCTATAGCAGGATCTGTGGAGGCTATAAAAAGGTAATCATATAACATATGATGTAGACATCACAGGTGTACTGTATGACAGTGGACCAGGGGGAGGTACTCCTATAACAGGATCTGTGGAGGCTATAAAAAGGTAATCATATAACATATGATATAGACATCATAGGTGTAACGGGACCAGGGGGAGGTACTCCTATAGCAGGATATGTGGAGGCTGTTAAAAGTTGCTGTCATTGAATTTATTTTATAGAAATAGTGAGTATACTGTGTAGTTTGAGTGCTGAAGGACTGTAAACTTATACAGTGTACATGTATATGCATCTTTGCTGAGTGTGAGAAAGTGACACATCAAATAAAACCATCCAACTCTTTTCATATTATGATACTGTAATTCATACTGTTACATGTAATATATTATGGGAGTAATTTTACGTGCCAGAGGAAATTATTCATTTATTTTAACAACCAGGTACTTAAACCAGTCATAAAATAAAATGAAATATTGCAATATTAGGAGTAGAAATTAAATCAGCAGGCTCCACATGATTAACAGATTAATAGATGTGTGAGGACAAAATTATATACATGTATTTTTGAATTCAAAAGTACTTAATTTAAATGTTGATTTACTTATAAATTTAGGTTAAAAGATTCTAGAGTACCAGTAAGATTCTGTACCAATGAAACCACCACCACCAGAAGGAAGTTCCGAGAGAAGCTATCAGGGCTCGGCTTTGACTTAATTGAAAAAGAAATATTTCCTCCAATTCCTGCAGTGTGCTCAATATTGAAAAGCAGAAGTTTACGTCCCTATCTCATTGTACATCCAGGTAAATTAGGTTTGATCTTTAATCTGTGTTAACTGTATATTATTGTGCCTAAATAGTAAATTGTACACAATATGTGTAATCTAGAAACTACTAATATTTCTCTGCTTTTTAGAAATTCTTAATAATAATAATTATTATTATTATTCTATTTTTATATCAAAGCGCATGTTGCCTTTACTTAAATTTCTTACCTTGTAGTAGAATGATGTACCATAATTACATGTGTTAACTTATCCTGACTTTAAAGATTTATCTCAAAAAGGTCAAAATTATCAGCACATTTCTCAGCTCAGAAAACTACTAGTATCTTCCTTACACAAATGTTCCACTTGATATGTTGATGGTGTAAACTTGATGAAATGTCCTTGTTTAACCCTCCCCCCCCCCACCTCTCTTCTGCCAAGAAAAAGTCTAAAATTCTTTCACTGATTGAAATTCCAGCAATCTATATGAAATCATCAGTCAAGGTATATTTCTTCTCCAGATGCCTTAGGGGACTTTGAAGGCGTGGACACTAGTAACCCTAACTGTGTAGTGTTGGGGGATGCCACAGAGAACTTTTCTTATGAGAACTTAAACAAAGCATTCCAGACTCTGATGAACCTAAAAGAGCCGTGTTTATTTTCTCTTGGTAGAGGGTAAGATTGAAAAAGTAGTGACTATTTGTTGTTGTCACTCTATTTACTTTATATGATTATGTACAGGGGTCATCCTAGCTCAAAATTTGAGGGAGACTTCACTTCTCCCTCAGCTTATAATAGGGAGAAGTGGTGGGGAAACAGGGAGAAGTGGAACAATGCCGCAAAACTTAACGAATACATCTTTTTATGCATAGTGTTGTTGGTTAATTTACATGTACAAAATGTACCTTATGTGTGCATATTAAAATTTATCTGATTACAACATTTATTATTTAATAAGTTTTACAGAAAATTAAATATTTATGTTTCTCAGACAATTTGGTGTACAAAAAAGTGGCAATGTACAAATGTAGATAGGGAATAACTGATCATATTAATTGTCTGTAAATTTTCAATCAAGGATACTCTTATATGTGCAAAGCATTACCCCCCCCCCTCCCCCGCTATTTTCTCTAAAATTGTGTGTATTTATTCCCATCATTTAAGGTTTGTTTCTTGGTAGAAAGTAGATATTAGATATTATTACTGGGAAGTAGTTGTTTTCTATCCAAATGGATTGTAAGTCAACTCCACTCCGTTTCTCCGATTGTCGTTTGCGCAAAAACGGGCCCATCAACTACGTCAATATTCCGACATATACTGTAGCGTTTATCTGAGTTTATCTGAGGAGGTCAAGTCTAGATGAAGCGAAATCTAAAATCGGTAAAAAGTGTTTTAGACAACAATACTTGAACAAATTATGTACTCAGGTTCATGAATACTTTTATCCGATCATAAATGTAATAATCCCACTATTTATCCCAAATTTGAAAATGCATGTATTTTTATGGTAAACGTATAATTTTTATCAGAACTGGTTTCTGTATACCTGTTTGTAAATTACCGTATATCGGGTAATTTTCGCATCGGGTAAATTTCGCGAAAATGACCCTAAAAAGGTGTGTCTTTTTTTTTTCGCTGAGTCTAATTTTCGCTAATCTATGAATACCAAAAATTGGAATTTGTACAAATATTTATTTAATGACTGAAATGAAATGCAATCATATAATTGCGAACGTGTTTTTCTGCTGGATTTACGTATCTGCGTATAAAATAATACAAATGTACAAGAATGTACATCAAACAGTTCACTTGTTGTAAGCATAAACGATGCCAGCTTCTTTAAAGCCATTGCTTATAATTTTCTTGTTTCCCATGTAAGTTAAGTCATATAGTTTTGTGGTTCGAAAAAGACCTCTAAACCCTAAATCGTTTCTTGTGAGAAATTTACGGATAAAACGCTTTATGTCATAATTACAGAACGACAACAGGTGGTTTGAAATAAAAGCCGACATGCATTCATATCGGTGATTGTTTGATTTACCATGTTTGCACTGGGTAATTAACTTAAAAATCAAATTCAAGGAATTGTGGTCCCCCGCTTTTGGGTGTTTGTCTTTAAAGAAATGCTTACAGACATCCCCCCATTCTTTAATTTTAATAATATATCTCATATATTATCAACATTCTAAATATGAAAGATTAACTCCTAGAAAAGGTCAAAAGGTACAAACTTTTGTTTTGTTTCCAAGGGACAGGGCTTATGAAAAGGTATGCACATGTGAAATATTTAAGACCTATGATTTAAATTAAAATCAAAAACTTATGGTTGAGGTTGAAGTCGGTGATTGTTTGATTTACCATGTTTGCACTGGGTAATTAACTTAAAAATCAAATTTAAGGAATTGTGGTCCCCCGCTTTTGGGTGTTTGTCTTTAAAGAAATGCTTACAGACATCCCCCCATTCTTTAATTTTAATAATATATCTCATATATTATCAACATTCTAAATATGAAAGATTAACTCCAAGAAAAGGTCAAAAGGTACAAACTTTTGTTTTGTTTCCAAGGGACAGGGCTTATGAAAAGGTATGCACATGTGAAATATTTAAGACCTATGATTTAAATTAAAATCAAAAACTTATGGTTGAGGTTAAAGTTTTTAAATGTGGGTCAACCTCCATGGACAAGGTCACAAGGTCAGAATGTTGTTACCAACAAAAAGGTCTCATCACAAGGAATACAAATGTGAAATGTGGAAGCCCTATCATTTTCCATTAAAAAGTTATGGACAAGGTTATAGTTTTTTGAAAAGTAGGTCGAACTCAAAGGTCAAGGTCACAAGGTCAAAAATTTTGGTATCCATGGAAAGGTCTTGTCACAAGGAATACACATGTGAAATATTGAAGCCCTATCACTTTCCATTCAAAAATTATGGTCAAGGTTAAAGTTTTTAATTAGTAGGTCAAAGTCCAAGGTCACAAGGTCAAAAATTATGGTATCCATGGAAAGGTCTTGTCACAAAGAATACACATGTGAAATATCAAAGCCCTATCACTTTCCATTCAAAAGTTATGGTCAAGGTTAAAGTTTTTAATAAGTAGGTCAAAGTCCAAGGTCAAGGTCACAATGTCAAAAATTTTGGTATCCATGGAAAGGTCTTGTCACAAGGAATACACATGTGAAATATCAAAGCCCTATCACTTTCCATTCAAAAGTTATGGTCAAGGTCAAGGTTAAAGTTTTTAATAAGTAAGTCAAAGTCCAAGGTCAAGGTCACAAGGTCAAAAATTTTGGTATCCATGGAAAGGTCTTGACACAAGGAATACACATGTGAAATATCAAAGCCCTATCACTTTCCATTCAAAAGTTATGGTCAAGGTTAAAGTTTTTAATAAGTAGGTCAAAGTCCAAGGTCAAGGTCACAAGGTCAAAAATTTTGGTATCCATGGAAAGTTCTTGTCACAAGGAATACACATGTGAAATATCAAAGCCCTATCACTTTCCATTCAAAAGTTATGGTCAAGGTTAAAGTTTTTAATAAGCAGGTCAAAGTCCAAGGTCAAGGTCACAAGGTCAAAAATTTTGGTATCCATGGAAAGGTCTTGTCACAAGGAATACACATGTGAAATATCAAAGTCCTATCACTTACCATTCAAAAGTTATGCACAAGGTTAAAGTTTTTGTGACTGACGGACAGACAGACGGACAGACGGACGAACCGGTTTTAATGTCCCCATGCTTTCGCGAAAGCGGGGGACAATTAATAAAATTTTGGTATCCATGGAAAGGTCTTGACACAAGGAATACACATGTGAAATATCAAAGCCCTATCACTTTCCATTCAAAAGTTATGGTCAAGGTTAAAGTTTTTAATAAGTAGGTCAAAGTCCAAGGTCAAGGTCACAAGGTCAAAAATTTTGGTATCCATGGAAAGTTCTTGTCACAAGGAATACACATGTGAAATATCAAAGCCCTATCACTTTCCATTCAAAAGTTATGGTCAAGGTTAAAGTTTTTAATAAGCAGGTCAAAGTCCAAGGTCAAGGTCACAAGGTCAAAAATTTTGGTATCCATGGAAAGGTCTTGTCACAAGGAATACAAATGTGAAATATCAAAGCCCTATCACTTACCATTCAAAAGTTATGCACAAGGTTAAAGTTTTTGTGACTGACGGACAGACGGACGAACCGGTTTTAATGTCCCCGCGCTTTCGCGAAAGCGGGGGACAATTAATAAAATTTTGGTATCCATGGAAAGGTCTTGACACAAGGAATACACATGTGAAATATCAAAGCCCTATCACTTTCCATTCAAAAGTTATGGTCAAGGTTAAAGTTTTTAATAAGCAGGTCAAAGTCCAAGGTCAAGGTCACAAGGTCAAAAATTATGGTATCCATGGAAAGGTCTTGTCACAAGGAATACAAATGTGAAATATCAAAGCCCTATCACTTACCATTCAAAAGTTATGCACAAGGTTAAAGTTTTTGTGACTGACGGACAGACGGACGAACCGGTTTTAATGTCCCCGCGCTTTCGCGAAAGCGGGGGACAATTAATACTACTTGTTATCTGTAAACATCAATTATAATAATCATAATTATCTTAATCAGACAAGTACTTACTAATACCTCAGGACAGTTACATTTTGTACATATAACTGAACCTCTTTAGAAGCGTTAGTTTGTGTCTTTTTTTCGCTATGTCCTTTTTTCGCAACTTGATGATGCTCGCGAACTTAGCGAAAATTAGACACACGCGAAAAATTCCCGATATACGGTAAATTCCTTTCACTTTTTTCTTACTGTTTCAAAAACACGTAAAAATAGGAGTTAAACTTATACTTTTCATATTACTTTCAGAAAATACTATAAAGATGGAGACAGTCTTTCATTAGATGTTGGTGCATACATGAAAGCATTAGAGGTAAATTGTTACAAGCTTGACATTCCGAAATTAATTTTTTTTTCAGTAGCTCATACATGTATATCAATCTTTCTTCTTTTCAACCAGTCATGGAAAAACATTTCTACATGACCAAAGGAAAGATTATTGATTTTTGAGGTCCAGGTCAAGGTCAAGGTCACAGTTAAAAAAAAATATTTGTCACAAAGTATTTTTACCTTATAGCAAAAAGATAAGTCTATGATTGAGGTAAATGTTACAAGCTTGACATGTTGAATTTTTTTTTCAGTAGCTCATACATGTATATACATGTAAATCTTTCCTCTTTTTCAAACCAGTCATGAAATCACTACATGACCAAAGGGAAGATTATCGATTTTTGAGGTCAAGGAAAAAAAAATACTTGTCACAAAGGACTTTCACCTTATAGCAAAAAGATAAGTCTATGATTGGTATATGTTGTGACTTTAGTGGTTCTCTTGTTATTTTTGAGTTACCTGTATGTGCTTCTATGGTACATTTCTCAATAAAAATGCTGTCTAAAAATATAGAAATTGAATTTTCAGAGGGATGATTTTTTTTTTGTTGCTTATTTGAGATATGTTCAACTTCAAGAAATGGTTCATCTCACTCTGATAAAGAAAAAAAAAAACATTTCATAAGGAAAATTTAGAAATGCAGATTTATTCTGTCAATTAGAAATATCTTTTAAGAAAACAAATGTGTCCAATTATTAGCATATCAAAAATCAGAAAATTTCATGTATGTACATGTAAATGATTTGTGTGAATTATCTAGAATTTGTGTTTTCCTATTTCAGTATGCTTGTGATGTAACAGCGGAGGTTGTAGGAAAGCCTTCTCTATCGTTCTTTAACACAGCCCTACAAGACATGGGTGTTACTGCCGAAAATGTAAGTGTCTGACAAGAAACATGTACATGTACCAGTATTTGATTTCATTAAACACCCTCAATACATTTTAAATAAGTTTATATTACAGATAAGAATTATGTTTTGCGGTATCATCCTAGATTATTTTTAGCCGAGTTGCAAAACTCGGCTCTTAATTTGATGTGAGACGGGCGGGCGGGCGGGCGGGCGGGCGGTTGGGCGGGCGTCTGGGCGGGCGGGCGGGAGGGCGTCAACAATTGGTTTCCGGACTATAAGTCAACTACGAAAGAGGCTATAACAATGAAACTTCATGCACTTACTCACCATTAGTCAAGGATGAGCCCTATTGATTTTGGGGTCAAAAGGTCAAAGGTCAAGGTCACAGGACTCAGATGATTGAAAATGGTTTCCGGACCATGTTTCAGCCTGTATTGCACCTATAATCATGAAACTTGCCAGAAATGTTTCCCTTGAATCAAGGATGAGCCCTATTGATTTTAGGGTCAAAAGGTCAAAGGTCAAGGTCACAGGACTCAGATGATTGAAAATGGTTTCCGGACCATATTTCAGCCTGTATTGCACCTATAATCATGTAACTTGCCAGAAATGTTTCCTGTGAATAGAAAATGACCACTTTTGATTTTGGGGTCAAAAGGTCAAAGGTCTGATTGAAAATGGTTTCCTGGCCATATTTTAGCCTGTATTGCACCTAGTCATGAAACTTGCCAATAATGATTCCCATGAATCAAGAATGACCCCTATTGATTTTGGGGTCAAAAGGTCAAGGTCACAGGACTCCGATGATTGAAAGTGGTTTCCGGACCATATTTCAGCCTGTATTGCAATTATAATCATGAAGCTTGCCACAAATGTTTCCCATGGATCAAGGATGACCACTATCAATTTTGGGGTTAAAAGGTCAAGGTCACAGGACTAAGATGATTAAAAATGGTTTCCCGACTGAATTTGAGCCTATATTGCACCTATAATCATGTAACTTGCCAGAAATGTTTCCAGTGAATAGAAAATGACCACTTTTGATTTAGGGGTCAAAGGGTCAAAGATCAAGGTCACAGGACTTAGGTAATTGAAAATGGTTTCCAGACCATTTTTGAGCCTGTATTGCACCTATAATCATGAAACTTGCCATTAATTTTTGGGTCAAAAGGTCAATGATGGTACCATGTAAACAAGAAAAATTAGGACATAAAGTATTCTGTATGATGAGATTGAAAATCTGTATCCTTGAAAATATATTACACGCTGATATAGAATAAAGAGAAGACCATTTCTTGATCCAGAAATTTTCATTTAGGACCACAAAATGTTGTTACAAACCATACACATTTCATGTTAGTCTGCATATTCATACTTACATTCCAGTTTTGCAACTCGGCATTTTGCATCTTCGATGCATTTTGAGCTTATTTCAAAAGTCATGAAGTTTAATTGGTCTGATACATTTGAAAAAGACATGTTTGTTATCCAATCATCAATTTGATTTAAAATACAGAACCTTAAATAACTTCTGACATTTCTTTTTAAAATTCATAAATATCCAAATAAAAAGTGTAGAAATATACATGTATTTTAAAAAAAAAATGAACGTAAGCATTTGATAATTAGAGTGAAAAACCTTACTGACAATATATTATTTAAATAAAATTTCTTTAGTTATCAGAAATGTGATACCCATTTACATTTATTTGGACATTTTTATTTATATCCATATTACATGTATGTTGATTTATTTATAGAGACACTAGAGCATAAGATTACAATTAAACATTTTAACATTCAGGCTGTGATGGTAGGAGATGACATTGTTAACGATGTAGGCGGGGCCCTGGCCTGTGGCATGATGGGTATTCAGGTCCGCACTGGAAAATTCAGGTAATGAACTGATAGTAAATGTATTTAGCACTTCCATGTAAAAATTTTGTTTAGCTTACTCCAAAATTCAATTGACAACTTTTGACAGTTTCTTGTTCAATGTACCGTATGCGTTATTGTTTATGATATCATGAAAGGAATGTTCAATTTTTAAAAACTAATTGACTTTCAGTTTTAAGGAACATTCATGGTACATGCTACTTCTTTTTAAAAGTCATACCTTTCCTTGCTTCTTTAAGGTAAAAGTCACCCCACATTACCAGAAACGAAATACAACATGTAAGTTTTGTTTTTCTACTGCTAAATAATTACCAATGTTTTCAGACCACAAGATGAGAACCATCCTACAGTTAAACCAGACGCTTACGTAGACAACTTAGCAGCCGCTGTGGATTTGATACTTTCTCATGTCAACTCGTGAATTGTGACATTGATTTTTTTATCCTGTACATTATGTGTTCATTTTAATGTAAACAGATAACCCTAATTCAAATTTTCATTTTTGATCTAAAGAGATAATTCCAATTCATATGAATGCAAAGAATTATGCTTCTTGAAAACTGGAAGGTAAAAAAGCTTTAGAGAAGTTGACTGAACTATACTGTACTTCTATGAATAATATACATGTACATTTAATAAGTGAACTACTGTAAATTGCTTTATTTTCGTCAGTACCAATTTTCGTCAATTCGTTCAAAATGACCATTTCGTCAGTACGTAAATTCGTCATCCAAGGGTCCCTAAAATATAAATTCGTCTGTTCAAATGCCAACATAATATTCAGGTATAGGCCGTATGCGTTTTTTTTCATTGTTTGTTTAACAATTATTGGTAAACAAAGAATTAGAGACATGTATACCACCTAGCTTGTTGTGAAAACATATCATTTAGTAATTAGAAGTACATTATCTGTGACTTTGTGTGCGTATTCAGTTTTCAATGATTTATCATTTGCCTGTTGTACAATGTATTTTAAACTCTTAAGATTCAATTTTTCATTTCTACACTATATTTTGTCAAGAGTATTTATATTCGTCGATACGTAATTTCGTCAAGGGAGGCACTGACAAAAATGACGAAAATTGGTACCTGACGAATAAAAACCAATTTACAGTATTACTCTCATCTGAAGATGGTGTTACTACTAAGTTGCACTAGGATACATTAAACAGTAAATAAAACTTTGTCTTTGTTATCAACTGACCCATATGATATCCAAGAACTGTGATTTGCTGTAAACTGGTTACATATAATTATTATGATTTTACTTGTTTATACATGTAAATTTTATAAATATATAGAAGCTTTGTTAAAATAAAAATAACTTTGCTGATTTTACTTTTCTTTTTACAAATTGTCTCAACAACAGCCATCTTGACATAAACAGGGATAATCCTTCTCTGGTTTGTTCAGTTTATCTTCTCTTATAATCACGAGGCTCTTTACCTCTTTTTCTGAACTTGAACATCAACCGCTCTCTATGCTTACTATTTGCGGAAGGTTTGGTGATTTTTGAGCTTCTTAGTTTGTCTTCAATTCTGTTGAGAAGATTTTTCTGTATTGTTAATAATAAGTTTGACCTTGAAAATCCTACAACAATGCTATATCTTTTTACACTGTGTTGATAAATAGGAAAGTTTCTGTCATTATACTTTACAGGTAAATAAAATGGTAATCCCCCCAAAAAATACCTTGATGCAAGCCCATACCATCAGTGTTGGAATTGGCATCTGTTGAACATTTATACTTGTTTGGGAGAGCAGAAAATGATGAAAGAGTCAAGGTTCATAGTCATAGTAAAGCATAAACTTGACCTACATTTGTCTCGAACAATTTGTTGGGTCTTTTTTTAGCTCACCTGAGCAGAATCTGTATCAATCAACTCTTTTCAACGCCTTTTCCATACATTTCTAATAATTGGAAGAAAAAAGTTTCAGCACTACATTTCAAAATTGTACCTAGGTTGCATCTATGCTCTTTCATATTTGCCCTTGACCTTATTTTCTTCCAAAGAGGCAGCCAGGGTACTAGGCTTTAAAATTACATGTATATTCAAATTTTCATATTACATTTAAAAAATCAAAATTGACTTATGAATGGACGGACTATGCATTTCAATATGTGGTCCTAAAGAGCTAAACTCAGCCTAAAGCACATAAAGTTCCTCATTTTGATCGGCTTAAACACAAACAAGTCTTCGTTCAAGTTTTCTAGATTTATTATTCTTGGAAGTATAGCAGTAACCATCGTAGCATCATAGTAATATGTGCGACCATAAAACAAATGCTGTACATGTGTAGAATACTATAACAATGAGCTTTGTTTGAGAAACACCAATATATGTCTCTGTATGTCAAGTTAGTCAGGTAGTAGAAACACCAAAGACAGATAAACCGATATGTCTCTGTATGTCAAGTAAGTCAAGTGGTAGAAACACAAAAGACAGGAATACTGTAAACGTGGAAATTTTCGCGTTGTGGTAATTTTGTGTTTTTCGCGAATCAATCGACTTCATGAAAATTCCCCCCCCTGCGAAAATATCCTTGCTGCATTCTTACAATGGGAAAGATATTTTTATCATGAATATTTCCCATACGCTTTAAAAGGTCTTGATCTTATAATCGCGAAATTTTTCCCCAGCGAAAATAACCATGTTTACAGTACCGGTATGTCTCTGTATGTCAAGTTAGTCAAGTAGTATTTACATTCACACTTTATGGTTTATAATTCATTCTCAGACAAATACATGTATACATTTTCATTTGATAGTTACACTGAATTTGCCATTTTCATTTCTGTTTTCCTTACTAAGCATCGGCCAATCAAAACAAAGATCAACAATTAAAAAAAACAACAAAAACAAATTTCATGTAAGCGTAATGTGTCATACAATCTCCAAATACAACCAACTAATAACCTGTCTTAAAACATGTGAAACAAAGAGATTCAAGAGCTAAAAACTTACGTAATTATTATTTCTCTACATGAAATTAGAAATATACAGTTTTTGTAGTCATTTTACTGTTCTATTCACCAGATCCAGCATTCCATGTTTTGATTAATTTTTCCACTTTTTAAGGAAATTCCGATCAATTATCGCTTCTAACAGTTATCTCTTTGCCTCATTTCAGAAAACTTGTATGAACCAAGCTATTAACTCGGCTCTAAAATCCATTGCAGAACGATTAAGTCTTTAGTAATTTCCGATATTGATTTGAAACCCCTTTGATCTTGTTCCTTAAGCAATAAATCCCCTCCTCAATTTGATGAAGCTCCAAACAGTTCAGAAAATTATTTTGTTTAGCAAAATCATACCATTTATCAGGAATAACAGACAGACAGACAAAAGACTAAATATAATGGGAAATATCAATGACATGGAATATGAAGAGAGAAAATGCCTTGTAAACAGTCAATATGACGAAAATATAAGCTTTTCTATGTCATTTTTAAACTTATAATGAAAGAAATCTTTGAACATAACCATAATGCCACTTAGTTTTAAGAACAAACAAGATACAGGAAACAAAAATGTCAGCATAAATAACACTTACATGCTCTAATAGATTAGGTTTATTAATTGTTTACACTACCAACATACTTTTCATAATGGCCCTATTTCTTACACCTTTTGTTTACGATAATAAAAATTTTTTTGTTTATGAATAAAAGTGAGTAATTGGAGTGACTATTAACGATCCATTGTACTAGTACATTATACCATTCACAAGTATAAATTATTTACGGATAACATAAATGACCATAAAATAAGTGACATGTACTAAGTGTTTTGAAGGTACACAGCGTATTTGACCAGGAAATAACACTAATACATGTACATATGATCTTGTCACACTGGAAACATAAACAAAGTATCAAAAGTTTAGCACTTGAGGATGAAACGCTGCACTTATATGTAAGACTTGCTGGTTTAGGGCAGTGGCAGGGCACTTACTTATCACCTACATACATGTACATGCATGTATATCAGATCCCATATTGAATCCATTATGAGGTCTCATGTGAGAGGGTAAGGTCATGGGAGGGTTTTGGTGTCCTCTCAATTTAATAACCTATAAACATCTAAGCCAACCCAAAATATTATTCACATTAGATATAAACCTTGATTTTCAAACTTTGTAAAATAAATAATGTTTACATTTAAATTTACACGTATGTAAGAAACCATGGTTTTACTAGCCCTCTGAAGAGGGTTTTTTTTTAACATTTTACAAGCAACGCAAAAATAAAACTTTTGATAATGAATGAGCATTTTCAATGTTATCTATTTCTTTTCCATAGTTTCAATTTGAATTCTTAGTTGCGAAAGTACGAAATAAGCACATGTAAATCATTTAAAAACAATGCAAATCAAAAAGTACTCTAATGAAGAATGTTCAATAACGCATGGGGAAAAAAATGGAATTTATGTACCGATCCATATCAACTCAAAATGATGGTTGTAAAAAAGCAAATCTTGCTGAAAAGGCAATTAACATCTTTACAAACCATGTGAGACTTTTTAAATAAGGTTGTACACATGCATTTGTGTACATGTAACTTTGGAATTTTTTCTGTAACATGATTTGATCAGCTTGTTTTTATTAACTTTTCATTTGATAGAGTAACGGTAGTATTTTTAGGGCCTTTATCCACATTATACATGTTATAAGGACTCAGCTTAAAGGTAGTACATCGTAAATAAGAAACGGAGAATATGTAGCACCATCTTTCGACACATGTTGTCTCTTGGAGACGTTCATGTCAGTTACCCTCTGTGCTTCATACACATACGTAGTAAAATATGATTCACAGTATTTGGATAAATATTATGGTGATTCCTTCCTTTTCTCTACACAAATCCCTTAGTGGAGAAAACTCCCGAGGGTCAGCCATTTAGATTTCCCAGTCCTAGTGTTTGACCAGAGTGATGGGGGGATGGGTGAAGCAGTTATGATTTTATGCTGACACACACAAACAGCGTATAAAGTTAACCAGGTTATGTTTATGTTAACACTGTCATTGGCTGACGGCAGTTGACAACGCTTGTTTCTGTTCTTCTGTGAGCTGACTAACACATGCCTGGAATAACTCTTGGTTGGACTATAAAATTAAGAAAATTGCATATGTTTAGTTAATCCAGCAATACTTTGAATGAAGAATAATAACCAAACCCCTTAAGTGAACAAAATATATTTAAAGAACTTAATTTTTGGAATAAATATTCACATACATGTACATGTACACATACGGCAAAGCGTTTTTTTACTGAGCCCACCTATCGCGGCTGGCTTATTTAAGGTGGAATTCCACCTCAGCATCGCCGCTGACCCCCGCAAATCACTCCATCGCGGTGCCAAGATCGCCGGGAGTTGCGGTGGCGTTGCGGTTGATTGCCGCGCTGACAATTACCTGTCCAGGTGTTACCTGACCAGGTGCTATTTCTTACGGATGAATAGAAACTTGTTTTTAAGCATGACATGTATAAATTAAATGATGATTTAAACATTAGAACATGAAACATAAGTACATTTTGTAAATTGAGCCTAAAAATGTTTCTGATAACCTGACTCGATGCCAACGATCCACAAGAATATCCGCCTCTACTTTCCTTATATATATTGACTATAAGAGACGTGAAGGGGCGGGTGTCATTGAGGGTTGTTGGCATCGAGCTCCTGTGGATCTACCTTATTTTCATCCCGACTCTTTTTTTATATCGGATAAGCAGGTCAAAATAATGAAAATTTACATCTTCTGGCGTCAAGTCCAGATGAAGCGGAATCTATTCACATTAAAATTTAAGCATGATCAAATTGTGTCTGTAGGCTCTTTACACGGGTACTTATAATAGGTACTTATAATAGGCATGTGAAAGATGCAATGAATCGTCGGTCCTTGTTCACTTATTATTAAAAACATATTAAACTAGCGTTGATAAAATAAATGCTATATGAAAGATTACTCCAGCTGAAATGCAAAATCCCCAGTTGTGTATCACGTTAAGCATTACGCCGTCTGTAGTGACCAGACAATCAAATTTCCAAACAAATTAATTAGTGCTAATTATACAGGTGACAGGTATATTGCTGGACAAACAAAGCCATTAGAGCGGCGATCTCTACACTGTCATGGGTACTCGTCTGACCCCGGGGCCGTAATAGTGTGGATCCGCTCACCATAATGGTTCTTTTCTATTATGATACAATATTGATTTTTCTCCGACATTTTTTTTTTTATCCTCGTTCTGCGCCTGAGATTTAAATGTCCAACGTCCACTTACGTAGATAAGATACGTAAAGGTACTTGTGTATGCGTTCGTCCGTAAAATTATCATGTCATTTTAAGTGGTCAGTCAATGGGTACAAGTTGAAGTAATCAAATTTGAAGAGTGAGTTGTGATATCGACATATACAGATATAGATATGTACAAGGGTAGGGATTTCAGTCACGTGATCTTTCAAGCTGACAAATCGACCTATCGGTTACCGCACTAAACTTACATTACGATTTCTACCAGGATTTTTGATTAAAATACATGATTCTATCTCTAAACTTTAAAGAAATATTTATTCTTTTAATATATATAGTAATTTTTATGAAAATATAAACAGAAGCGGTGAAATTATCGAGTTTTTGGACGACAACGCACGAATTTGTACACCTCTCGCTGCAAATATCTATGGCACGAGGAACGGCTCGTGGTGAATTTTAGGGTCGTTCTGTTTGGCGGCTATTTCAGCTTATTTATAAATATTTATAATATAAAACTCGTGTATGGTTAGATAGAAAGGACTCTCCGATTGATAACCGAAGTTGCGCAAAAGCTGAACTCCAAATATAACGAAAGTTGTGACATTTTTCAGTTTTCATGGGAATATGAATTACTTCTGATGTCATCCTTTCTATTGTGCGCACTTAAATATTAAAAGTTTGAACATTTCCGATTATTTTGATATATAGAACACCAAATTTTATCATGGTTTACCTAGCTGCATTCCGATTTTCCCGCCTCGACCCCCTTGATTATTTACTGCGTGATAATGTCTTCCATGTCGATTTCACGCAAGATATTTTATAAAGTGTTCGATTTCTTTAATATTTACTTTGAAAAGACAAGTGTAAAAAGGAACAGGGGAAATATTATATCCATTAAACTTTCATTTACGATGATATGAAATTGTCAACATTTTTTTCAGTACAACCGTACGTACTCTGAAGGATTCGCTCGTGTGTGCCCTTTGTGTTTTTTTTAAGGGGGGGGGGGGGGGGTTATTTACGCAATAGCTCTGTTACTTAATTGTAGACTCGTTAGATCGCATGTTGGTATTTTTTTTTATTATTCTTCTTCTTCCTTTATTTTTTTTTTCAAATTAGGCTTAATTTCACCGAAAAGAACAAAGGTATACCTTTATCAACATTTAGATACATGAAAAATCATTTCTTTTTTGCCATGGCAACCGAAATGTGCTTTAAAAGCAATAATCATACTTTTTTGGTATTTCTTAAAATATTATTTCGATTATCTTTCAAGTCAAACACGTGAAAATTAAGTTTATAAATCTTAAGATTTTCAAAATTGGTATATTCAAATCGATGGTGGCCATTTTGCTTTAAAATGGTTACCAGGGTGACGCAACTAAATAATCATTGTAATATAAAACGAATAGCTGAAGTCTTTACGAACAAAATGATGTACAGATCATTCAAATAGCAGTAAGATTATCTAAGTTATAGCTATTTCAATACGCCGACTGACCCCTTCAAGTTAGATTTGAATGGTGCCACATCATGACAAGTTTTATATTGATTACTATAGAAAATTGTGTCACAAAAATGACACCAATCATCAAGCTTTGAACTTCATTATCTCTGTACTCAATCAACCGATTTTGATAATTTTTTCTGTAAAATGTTTCTATTACACAGAGCAATGTAACAATCTTATAATACATTGATCTTAATAATTAATGAATTTTAAGGTGAAATCCCTAACAAGGGAGCTCGACCGGGGAGTTTGGAATTATATAACCCTCCCTTTCCCCTGGCTTTTTACTGTAAAATTTTAGAAATAGCAAGAGGGAGCTACGTGAACATGCATTTCCCGCCACCCATCACATAAGAGTCAAGTTTGACTGCCGTGATGTACCCTACAGATACAGATACAGAGCAGCATCTAATATTTCTGCAATAACATATTTTCTTCAGTCGCTGCCTATTAAAATAAAAATTAAATACAGAATTTTACGCCAGCACTTCGGGCTGGTAAGATTTATTTCTCGATATTGTTTTTTTTTTTTACAAAGTCACATTTCATTTTTTTTTTTTATAAAGTCGCATTCCAACCCCCCAACCCCCTTCAGATTTCCAGAACGGTAACCCCCCCCCCCGTGAGTTAGATCTGCCCATTGATTGTAAAAGTATCGCTCCTTAGCAATAATTCAATTCACGATGATTGGATTTCAGAGAAAACCAATTGAAGACCATACGATAATGCAATTTAAAAAAAAAGGAAAGAAAAGAAAAAAGTGTGTGCTCCTTGTTCTGGTCAAACAAGTCCGCAAAAAAAAAAAAAAAAAAAAAAAAGAAATCGATTGATGAAGGACGTGTATCCAGACAAAGATGAATCATGTAAACAAAGTAAAATAATAATTAAAAAAATAAAGCCTGTGTTTGTGAAACACGAATGCCCCCGGTGGCATCTTTGTTAGTATAAACACTATTTTCTGTTAAGTACATGTATGTGAGGTCACTGGGTTAAAAGGTCAAAGGTCAAGGTCACAAGGTCAAAAATTTTGGTATCAATGGAAAGGTCTTGTCACAAGGAATACGCATGCGAAATATGAAAGCCCTATCACTTACCATTCAAAAGTTATGCCCAATGTTAAAGTTTTTGAAAAGTAGGTCAAAGGACAAGGTCAAGGTCACGAGGTCAAAAATTTTGGTATCAATGGAAAGGTCTTGTCACAAGGAATACACATGTGAAATATGAAAGCCCTATCACTTCCCATTCAAAAGTTATGTCCAATGAAGGATTCAATATGGCGCTTATTGAGTACACACGCTAAGTGTCGCTCTGTTGAAAATTTGGAAATTAAGGCGTAAATATCGAAAACTGTTGTACAAAAATTGGACATACTGTAGTTATTGTGTTGCTGCTTCAGATGATAGAGTTTTCCCGACGAAAATTGGTTGATTTTGTGATAAAACGGCAACTTTATATTTTTCCTTTGTGATCGTGATTACTTTTCATTGTGTAATCGAACCATGTCCAGTGAGGGGTCGAAGTCCAAATATTTCAGTAACAATACGAAAAAATATGGAAGTGTATCTGGTAACTTAACGAATAAGAATGAAAGGATTACACGGTCTCAAAGTGAAGTTCAACCATCAGCATCAGCGAATTCCAGTATTAATACAAGCAGAGATGATACGTGCGCAATACTTAGCGAATTAGAGGAAATAAAAAATGCTATAAAACAGACTGTAAAAACTGAAGACTTGAAGACGATTGTATCCACAATGGTAAAGGATATAATGAAAGAACAGAAGGATGAATATGAGAAGAGACTGAAGGAAGCGGAAAGCAGAAATAGAGCTGAGCGCGGAAAACTTAAAGACGAAATAGATGCTTTAAACATTGAAAACAAAAGACTGCAAGAAATGATAGTGAAGAAATGCAATGAAATTGATGAAACTAAAGAGATTGCTAGTAGTGCAGAAAGAAAGGCAGATGAAGCTAAAAGCTGGGCTAATTATAACGAGCAATACAGCAGAAAGAACAATGTCAAGATTTACGGTGTCCCAGAGGCGGATCAGGAAGACACTGAGGCGGAGGTGATCGAGCTATTAAAGTCCGAGGCCGACACGGTGTTGAAACACGATGAAATCGTAGCTGCGCATAGGATTCCCGGTAAAAGACCCGATCAAGCCCGTCCGATTCTTGTGAAACTGAAAAACTCAGATGTTAAGAGTCGTGTAATTCGACAGAGGGCCACTTTCAAACAGAAGAAAATCGGGATCCGCTTAGCAGATGACGTGACAAGTGAGAACTCTAAATTAATGGAACGCTTGAACGAGCATGAGATGATTGAGTCGTCCTGGTATTACAATGGTAGTGTCTATGGAAAAATTCACGGTAGCGGACGCAAACTCAAGTTCAAAATCAGTGACGATATCACGGAGCGTATCCGAATCTCCCATCACAGGCGGTAGACGTAAGAATTAATTTCTCTTGGACATTTTTGTTGAAACAGTTTGTAATTGAAAATTATTACAGAAAATACATTTTATTTTGTCAGTCCCATTTCCGGAATGTGTTGCTCAGTTTTGGTTCTTTAAATCGACATTTTATTATTGGTGTATTTCCGGTTTGATGAGCCCGCGGTCAGAGACAACCAAATCATTTTCCATAGGCCGTAATGTTAACGAAATGCCTTATAACGTCTATACTAATATTGCTGGCCATGCATGTTATATACCGATTTGTTCATTGATTCAAGCTTTATACGAAACTAAACTAAAAAATATAGCATGACCTGCTCTTTTTCGCGCTATTTGCGTCACAAGGTACCCCGCAGAGAATTTTCAAATTTTCCCGCGCCCGTCCCCTTTAGCGGATCGGGAGCTAGGGAAAAAATCCGGGTATCGACATTTTAATTGCACTTATTTTTTACTTATATATATCATATTCAAACAATATACCAAAAGAAAACATAATTGATAGCCAATCACATCTTCTGTCACATTTAAAATAACAGGCCCCCTCACCCTACAGGTTTTGCTCCAATCAGCACCGGCCTTTTAGTGGTCTCTGACCTATAGACATATATAACCCCCTCTTTGATCGATACAATTTTTTTGAATAATAAAGGCATTAATATCAATAGAATTTATCCGAAGTTTCAGCTTTCTACTGTACGTGGTATGGGAGATATTTGAGATTTATGCGTGTATGTTGGCATTCAAAAAAGGCGCCAAAATTCGCATTTTGATTTTTCTAGTTTTTCTCTTTTATTCCGTTCTCAGAGGAAAGGGTTTAATGTTATGTATATGTATCGACTCATTTTACATTTTTTATTAAATGAAGAATATAATTCATGCACATATGTTATAATAGCACGGTTTTTATAGCATTTATGAGAAATTTAGGACCCCTACCCCCCTCCGTAGGACGTATTTTCATATAGGTATGTGAACTCGCATTAATTATAACAATGTCACATATAATGCATCTGAATGCGATTGTAATCCTTAATGACGAAATAAAAAGTCATTTTATGCAGAAAATAAAAGAATAAAATCATCCGGCTCTAATTCTATACGGTTATATGTGTAGCAATATCATAGAAAATTTTGCCTGTGATGCCATGGAGGATACTTTCATGTATCTCCGACGAATAATTTTTAAGAAATAATTTGTTTTTAATGTTAAACTAGATATTCGTGCATAAAACAATGGTTTTAATGCATATTTGGCTATACAGAGTGGTTAAAACGTGTTAAATTTTAAAAATAATGACAATGCCTACATCGCGCTTTTGGCGCGAAATCCCAATTTGCCCATAAATTCAGTCATATGCATAAATTTTCCATGATAACTGTTTTATTGAACACTTTTCGGCATGAAAATATAGAAAAGTACATAAATGGTACGAATAACAAGAAAACAAAACGCTAACACAAGGCTGGTGTTGATATTTTGCATTTATTTCAGTATAGCACGTGTTTCCCTCTAGGTCAGAGACAACCAAATCATTTTCCATAGGCCGTAATGTTAACGAAATGCCTTATAACGTCTATACTAATATTGCTGGCCATGCATGTTATATACCGATTTGTTCATTGATTCAAGCTTTATACGAAACTAAACTAAAAAATATAGCATGACCTGCTCTTTTTCGCGCTATTTGCGTCACAAGGTACCCCGCAGAGAATTTTCAAATTTTCCCGCGCCCGTCCCCTTTAGCGGATCGGGAGCAAGGGAAAAAATCCGGGTATCGACATTTTAATTGCACTTATTTTTTACTTATATATATCATATTCAAACAATATACCAAAAGAAAACATAATTGATAGCCAATCACATCTTCTGTCACATTTAAAATAACAGGCCCCCTCACCCTACAGGTTTTGCTCCAATCAGCACCGGCCTTTTAGTGGTCTCTGACCCCGCACGATTTGAATCGTCGAACGTTACACACAGATGATTGAATTTGCTTTTTAAATATGCCTTATAACCAGGTTTTCAATAAGTACCAGTTTATACTTGAGTAAGTGACAGTGAAACCGAAACCTCGTCGGTCCGACGGACATGACCAGTAAAAATCTGCTCGGACCGATGAAAATGTTGTAATTGTCGGTCCAAATGACCAGAAATATTTTCTCAATTTGTAGTTTTAAAAAGTCTGAATTAAAAACGTTCCGTGTCGGTATCCATTTTTCAACTGTTTCACTTTCTTTTCTACGAAGATAATAGGTCAACTCGTGTGGTCATTGAGTGTTTAAAATGCTTTATTGATCCAGTGATTGGGAAGGCCACGCGCCCTGCGACATTCTGATAAAGAATGACCCATAAAATCGGCAACTCGCTGCTCCCTGATCACAAAGGTGTGCATTATTCTACGGTGTCCGTTTTTGGTTAAAGTAAACGTTGTAACGTAGATCTATACCTTGTGACAGTAACATGTGGATCACAGCTTATTGTCCATGGCCAGTCAGAAGCACAAAAATTCTTTTGTTCACTGACAATCGCTGGTTCTTTGCTATTATCAAAGACTTAATAAACTGTTTAGAAGTCCTTGCTATTATGATACAATATTGATTTTTCTTTGACATTCTTTCTTATCCTCGTTCTGCGCCTGAGATTTAAATCTCCAACGTCCACTTACCTATCTTATCTACGTAAAGGTACTTGTGTATGCGTTCGTCCGTAAAATTATCATGTCATTTTAAGCGGCCAGTCAATGGGTACAAATTGAAGTAATAAAACTAGTACAGAAATGTCAATTGCAGCCCCCCCCCCCCCTTCTTCCCTTATATCACCAAAGCTGAAATGATAACAAAGCTGTCTATACGTGGACACGATTTAAAAAATACAGGATAGGTGGCTGAAAATTTGGTCTTGGGTGCTCAGTGATACGGTACATGTGTACTGTGGATTACTCATTGGAAATGATAAAATTGGGAATTTCACAACAAAAAATGTACTGACGTCTGATGTATTGTACATACATTGTCTTCAAAGCCTTTCGAAAATTGATCATTTTTGGAAAGGCCCTGTCATGAAGAAAGATGGCTCATTGAAGTTGAGCAAGTTAATTTGCCTTCCCGATCACTGATTGAGAAAAAAGGTAAAATTCTTCGGACCGGTAATAATTGGTTCGGACCAGTAATCTTTAACATATTACTGGTCCGAATGACCAGTAATCCATCACAAAGTTTCGCGTTCTCTGAAGTGAACTGTTTGTCTTATGTGAATCTATTTGTATGTCTTATTTCATGTTTTTTCATTTGAATGTATGCGAGTGTGAGAGTTCTTTATTTGCATTTCCCCTTCTTTCAAAACTATGTATGTGCACGTTTGAATTATTCGACTTAAAACGTTTACATCATTACTATGAGTAAGAGTTCAATAAAGATAGCATCATTTAACTGTAGAGGATTAGGAGATTCAAGAAAAAGGAAAGACCTTTTTAAAAAATTACGAGAAAGAAAAGCTTCATTGTATTGTTTACAAGATACTCATCTTTTAAGAAAAGATAATAATATTGTACATGGTCAGTGGGGATTTAATCATATTCTTAGTCAAGGCAGAAGTGATGCTAGAGGTGTATTGACTCTTTTTAATAACAATTTCGAGTACTCAATTTTAAAAACAATGAATGATGATGATGGAAACCTTTTGGTAATAGAACTTAACCTGTGTAATAAAATTAATGTCTCTCTCATAAACTTATATGGCCCTAACAAAGACACTCCATCCTTTTATGAAGAAATTTATAAAATTTTAGAAAGACTTGACAATGAATTCATAATAATTTGTGGAGATTGGAATCTCACTCAAGATTTTGAAAAAGATTGTTTTAACTATGTTACACACAATAACCCAAATAGCAGAAAAGTAGTAGAAAAACTAAAACATAGGTAATCACAGATTACGAAGCTCACCTCGTGACAGCAAAATTCAATTCAAACATATTTCTTAGTACATGTATATTGGCTTTTAAAGGCAAAACCACTCAAGCAGAAAAAGTAGGTCAAGGTCATTTTATGAAAGTTTGATCAAAGATACATCCAATATGCAAGTTTGGTACATCTAGCAGTTATACTTTGCTCAATATTGGCTTTATAAAGCAAAATCACTCAAGCGGAAAAAGTAGGTCAAGGTCATTTTATGAAAGATTGATCAAAGATACATCCAATATGCAAGTTTGGTACATGTATCACTTATACTTTGCTCAATATTGGCTTTTAAAGGCAAAATCACTCAAGCGGAAAAAGTAGGTCGAGGTCATTTTATGAAAGTTTGATCAAAGATACATCTAATATGCAAGTTTGGAACATCTAGCACTTATACTTTGCTCAATATTGGCTTTTAAAGGCAAAATCACTCAAGCGGAAAAAGTAGGTCAAGGTCATTTTATGAAAGTATGATCAAAGATACATCCAATATGCAAGTTTGGAACATCTAGCACTTATAATTTGCTCAATATTGGCTTTTAAAAGCGAAATCACTCAAGTGGAAAAAGTAGGTCAGATGCTGCATCCGATGCATGGGTCCATCTCGGCATCCAAAGATGAATCACTTGTGCAAGTTTGGTTACTGTAGCATTAGTACTTTGTCAGATACTGAGCTACCCCAAACTTCTTATCCAAATCACTCAAGCGGAAAATGTAGGTCAGATTCTGCATCTGATGCATGTGTTCACCTCAGCATCCAAAGATGAATCACTTGTGCAAGTTTGGTTACTGTAGCATCAGTACTTTGTCAGATACTGAGCTACCCCAAACTTCTTAACCAAGTCACTCAAGCGGAAAATGTAGGTCAGATGCTGCATACGATGCATGGGTTCACCTCAGCATCCAAAGATGAATCACTTGTGCAAGTTTGGTAACTGTAGCATTAGCACTTTGTCAGATACTGAGCTACCCCAAACTTCTTAACCAAGTCACTCAAGTGGAAAATGTAGGTCAGATGCTGCATCCGATGCATGGGTTCACCTCAGCATCCAAAGATAAATCACTTGTGCAAGTTTGGTTACTGTAGCATCAGTACTTTGTCAGATACTGAGCTACCCCAAACTTCTTAACCAAGTCACTCAAGCGGAAAATGTAGGTCAGATGCTGCATACGATGCATGGGTTCACCTCAGCATCCAAAGATGAATCACTTGTGCCAGTTTGGTAACTGTAGCATTAGCTCTTTGTCAGATACTGAGCTACCCCAAACTTCTTAACCAAGTCACTCAAGCGGAAAATGTAGGTCAGATGCTGCATCCGATGCATGGGTTCACCTCAGCATCCAAAGATGAATCACTTGTGCAAGTTTGGTTACTGTAGCATTAGTACTTTGTCAGATACTGAGCTACCCCAAACTTCTTAACCGGACGCGGACACGGACGCGGACGCGGACGCGTGGGGTTATAGCATAAGCTCACTCAACTTCGTCGAGGTGAGCTAAAAATGATTTTAATCTTGTAGACCCTTGGAGAGTCCTTAATGATTCAAAGAAAGAGTATACTTGGCACCGTATTAATCCCATAAAGCAGGCAAGATTAGATTTTTTTTTGATAAATTACGAACTCATGTCACTTGTAAATAACGTACAGATTCTCCCAGGATATAGAAGCGACCATTCATATATAGAGTTAGAATTAAAAGTAACTGATTTTGATAAAGCTTCAGGTTTCTGGAGATTCAACAACTCCTTACTTAGAGATATAGATTATGTGAATCTAGTTAAGGATTGTATTTTAAAAACAAAACAAGAATATGTACCTATACCTATCATAAAAGAAAAAGTAGTAGATATCCCTAATGATATACTCCCACTAGTTTATATAGTTTATTCCTCAACATGCTTTTATTGAATATTAGAAAGATTACATTACCATATTGCTCTAAAAAGAAGAAAGAAAGAAATGAGAAAAAGGAAAAACTTGAAAAAGATATAGCAGAAGCTAAACAACTACTCAATCAAAATCCAACTGATAGTTGCTCTTTACATTTAGCTGAATTAAATTCAGAACTAGAAGAAATTAGAAAGTCTGAACTTCAAGGTTTAATAATTAGAACTCGTGCTCGTTGGATAGAGGATGGTGAAAGACCAACCAAGTACTTTTGCAATCTAGAAAAGAGAAATTATACTAATAAAACAGTGACTAGAATTTTACTCGATGACGGAAGAGAGATAACAAAACAATCTGAAATACTGAAGGAAATCATGTCTTTTTATAAATCATTATATAGTAGTAAGGATAACTTCTTAGAAGATATCGATTTGAATGTACTCCTTGAGAATTGTAAAGTACCAAAACTTTCTGAAGATGAAAAAATCACATTAGACCAACCATTATCTTTATCAGAAGTCCTAGATTCA
The DNA here is from genome assembly GCA_028142955.1 of Pinctada fucata. NCBI lineage: Eukaryota > Metazoa > Mollusca > Bivalvia > Pterioida > Pteriidae > Pinctada > Pinctada fucata. The sequence continues at coordinate 38,641,617 of AP027105.1, read as the reverse complement.
TTAAAAGCTTGCAAAAACAACAAGTCTCCAGGCACAGATGGCTATACGGCAGAATTTTTCAAGTTTTTTTGGACAGACTTGGGTGAATTCTTACATAGATCATATATGCATAGTTTTGATTTTGGCGAACTTTCAATTACTCAAAAACTAGGAATTGTATCTTTACTTCCCAAGGGCGATAAGCCAAGATGTTATCTAAAAAACTGGCGTCCAATAACTCTTCTGAATGTCTCTTATAAAATCTTGTCAGGTGTTATAGCCAAAAGAATTAAGTCTATCCTACCTAAAATTGTTCATGAGAATCAAAAAGGTTTCTTAGCTGGAAGATATATAGGGGAAAATACACGTTTAATGTACGATATAATTCATGAATGTAATTCAACAAATATACCAGGCTTAATATTGTTAATAGATTTTGAATAAAGCCTGTGTTTGTGAAACACGAATGCCCCCGGTGGCATCTTTGTTAGTATGAACACTATTTTCTGTTAAGTACATGTATGTGAGGTCACTGGGTTAAAAGGTCAAAGGTCAAGGTCACGAGGTCAAAACTTTTGGTATCAATGGAAAGGTCTTGTCACAAGGAATACACATGTGAAATATGAAAGCCCTATCACTTACCATTCAAAAGTTATGCCAAATGTTAAAGTTTTTGAAAAGTAGGTCAAAGGTCAAGGTCAAGGTCATGAGGTCAAACATTTTGGTATCAATGGAAAGGTCTTGTCACAAGGAATACACATATTAAATATGAAAGCCCTATCACTTCCCATTCAAAAGTTATGCCCAATATTAAAGTTTTTGAAAAGTAGGTCAAAGGTCAAAGTCAAGGTCACGAGGTCAAAAATTTTGGTAACAATGGAAAGGTCTTGTCACAAGGAATACACATGTGATATATGAAAGCCCTATCACTTCCTATTCAAACGTTATGCCCAATGTTAAAATTTTTGAAAAGTAGGTCAAAGGTCAAGGTCAAGGTCACGAGGTCAAAAATTTTGGTACCAATGGAAAGGTCTTGTCACAAGGAATACACATGTGATATATGTAAGCCCTATCACTTCCCATTCAAAAGTTATGCCCAATGTTAAAATTTTTGAAAAGTAGGTGAAAGGTCAAGGTCAAGGTCACGAGGTCAAAAATTTTGGTATCAATGGAAAGGTCTTGTCACAAGGAATACACATGTGATATATGAAAGCCCTATCATTTCCTATTCAAAAGTTATGCCAAATGTTAAAGTTTTTGAAAAGTAGGTCAAAGGTCAAGGTCAAGGTCACGAGGTCAAAAGTTTTGGTATCAATGGAAAGGTCTTGTCACAAGGAATACACATGTGATATATGAAAGCCCTATCACTTCCCATTCAAAAGTTATGCCCAATGTTAAAGTTTTTGAAAAGTAGGTCAAAGGTCAAAGTCAAGGTCACGAGGTCAAAAATTTTGGTATCAATGGAAAGGTCTTTTGACAAGGAATACACATGTGAAATATGAAAGCCCTATCATTTCCCATTCAAAAGTTATGCCCAATGTTAAAGTTTTTGAAAAGTAGGTCAAAGGTCAAGGTCAAGGTCACGAGGTCAAAAATTTTGGAATCAATAGAAAGGTATTTTCACAAGGAATACCCATGTGAATTTATGAAAGCCCTATCACTTCCCATTCAAAAGTTATGTCCAATGTTAAAGTTTTTCGGACAAACAGACAGACAGACAAACAGATAAACAGACAAACAGACGGACAGGCCAAAAACTATATGCCCCCGAATCTTTGATTCCGGGGGCATAAAAAGCATTCGACTCCGTCTCTTGGAAATTTATAAATAAAGTACTCAAATTTTTCAATTTCGGAAATAGTATTATCAAATGGATTGACATCTTCAATTATGACTTTAAATTATGTGTCTCTCAAAATGGATATTTTTCAGATTTCTTCAAAATAGGTAGGGGCTGTAGGCAAGGAGACCCGGTTTCATCGTATATTTTTTTGATTTGTGTTGAAATTATGGCTATTATGATTAGAGAAAACAAAGAAATAAGAGGGATATATATTAAAAACAATGAATACAAGCTTCTTCAATACGCTGATGATACGGCACTACTTCTTGATGGCTCGGAAAAATCATTAAAAAATGCACTTTCTATTGTAGATCAATTTTCTAAATTTTCAGGTTTAAAACCAAATTAAAATGGGGAAACATTATGTTATAAAAACTTTATAGAAAAAGGAATTTACTTTATATATGATATTTTAGATGAAAATGGTGAAATCTTAAGGTACCAAGACTTCTGCAACAGATATAACTTTTTCCCTCCATTTACACTGTATTTTGGTATTGTACTTAGTGTGAAAAAATTGCATTCAATCTTTGATATTGAAACTTTCCTCCAAAGCCAACCATTCTATCCAAATTATATCAAAATTTTAAAGAAAAGTGATAAAGGCTCAAGAGATTTTTATGACTTATTTATCAACAATCTTTACTGTAGACCAAGAAGTGAACTTAAATGGGAAATAGAACTACAAATTTTTGAGAATGAAAAATGTTGGGAAAGTGTCAATAATGCAGTAAATAGAAATACTAATGATTGTACCCTTAAGTGGTTTCAGTATAGAATATTACATCGTATATTAGGTACAAATACTCTTCTATTTAAAATTGGAATAAGCGATACTATTATGTGCTCCTTTTGTCACTCATTTCCTGAAACCATTTCGCATATGTTTTATTTTTGCTCTCATTCACAACAACTTTGGCTTGAACTTAACATTTGGCTACATGATATCTGCAGCATAGATATAAACTTAGATGTAAAAAGCATAATTTTTGGAATAGCAAATGATAATAATAGAAATATTAACATTATAATCAATCTCGTTAAAAAGTACATTTTTAGACAAAAAACTCAAAAATGCAAACCCTCTTTAGAAGGTGCAAAAAAATTTATATTATCTTAAAATTGAAAAATATATCTTTAAGAAAAATATGAAAGATGAAATGTTTTCAAAGAAATGGGGAAAACTCTCTATACTATTAGTTTAATATAAAAGTATGCAAGACGTGTGAATGGTGTATGAGTGTTTATGTTTCATGTATTGTCTATGTATTGTCTAACTACTAGTATATGTAACGCAAAAATACCAAAAAAAAAATAAAAAATAAAAAAAAAAAAAGGTCACGAGGTCAAAAATTTTGGTATCAATGGAAAGGTCTTGTCACAAGGAATACACATGTGAAATATGAAAGCCCTATCACTTCCCATTCAAAAGTTATGTCCAATGTTAAAGTTTTTCGGACAAACAGACAAACAGATAAACAGACAAACAGACGGACAGGCCAAAAACTATATGCCCCCGAATCTTTGATTCCGGGGGCATAAAAAAAGACCGGCATACAAAGAAAAGCAAAAAAAAAAAGAGGATGGCCTTATAATAAAACAGATGTACATACAATAACCCCCCCCCCCCCCCTTTTCGCACTGAATTCCAAAAGTAAACCTGTGAACGCCAAACCAAAACTAAATCAACAAAGGATGCCTCACAAGTTGTTCACTCCTTTTCAGTTACCCTGCGCTTCTACCTGTATAACAATCATCCCCTGTACGGGGAGAGGCGATGTCTTCACACCTTGTAAGACCAGACTTATAGGCACGCCCATATATAACCCTTCCCTAATCAATATTGACAGCTACGTACACGCGACACGCCGTCACTCAAGCAGAACTAAGGAGGTTTTTTGTGGTCACATGTACATGGAAATATCGACTTAAGCGACTTTTCCAGAATATTTGCAATTTTATGATAATTATTTACTTCAAGTAAGAAAATAATAAGCAATTATTGTACCAACATGACTAAGCCGTAGATAAGAAAAAGAATTTTACATAGTTTGTACCTGGATTTTTTCCGAAGTATTGAATTTAAACTTTGCATGTTCCTTAACTGCATGAAATTGTGATTTTTTTTTTAAATACATAAAATTAATGATATATATGATTAAAATCTAAAAATAAGACTGAGTGACCAAATATAACTCAATTCAAATCTTATCTATCATAATGTCGAGATTTTTTTTTAGTCCGAAGAAAATTAGGCATATTGTGACAGAAAGAAAATAAAATTACGCTCAAAGTTTAATAAGGTTTCCTGTATATAATGTTTACGTACGATATAATTCTTTTTTTCAGGAGAAAGAAATAAAATAGTGTTTACATATATTTTTTACGGAAGTCGAAGAGACAGGAAGACACCCAGACTATTTCGATCCACACAAACATCGTCTACCCCTGTATTAATCTAATGATCTAATTAGTAATTTTGGCTTCACGCCTTTTTGAATCGTGAAGGGGGGGGGGGGGGGTCGCGATTTCACACTTAGCATGGACAGAGGGGGGTGCATTACAGCGCAAAATGCTTTTAAAGATGAAAATAGTATGTATAAAGTCAATAAACGGACAGGCTAGAAAATGTATTCTACCATTTTATAGGAAAATTACCCCCCCTTTCTCCCGGACGGCCGCAGGTGATTAATCTACCTCGGAGTTCTGCGTCCCTGGCGCATAAAAACGGAGCTTTTTTTCTATGAAAAGATGAATATGCATTGTGAAATGGGAGTTTAATTTCTAGATACATGTTATCTATAAAAAATCTTCTATAATTGTAAACTTTGCAGGACATTTTGAATTATCTATTGAAATCGTTTCACACCTAATTACCGACTTCGTAATTTCGTATATATATATAATTGGTTTGTTTGGATAACGTTTTACTATACATCGCCTCACTTGCGCAAACAAAACAACCAAATAAACAATAAATTACTAAATAAGGCTATCAAGGCTATATTTGACTAATTGGGAGATGGACGTTTTTCAACATTTTAACATACGAACTAGCGAACATAAAACACCGCTAACTAGTGATCTCAAACGGAAGAATCTACAAAAAGAAACGGTCTCCAGTGCTTTGGATTTGAACAGTAAAGATATACAATAAAGCCTACGCTCACGCAGCAAGATACGCCCGTTGGGATTTTTTTCACAACACCAAAATATCTAAGTCCCATAACTCCATAAGGACAAATTGGATGAACCTAGCTTAAAATCGAAAGGCGGCTTCCTCTTCAAAGTCTGATCAAAATGTACAAATATCATGAAAATCTGTTGACACATATTCAAGTTATTGCGTTCCATGCACCTATATTTTGCCCTTAGCTTAACATGTATGTGCATATAACCCCCCCCCCCCCCCCCCCCATTACACATAATTTCTGGATTATGTGACAAAAAATTCAAGAACCCCTTATATATGTGAAAGAACATCCTTTCTACTTGAAGTATACAAAATTTCAAAACATTTCAACCAGAAATAGATTTTTAAATAATTTTTGACTATTTTAGTATATTTTCACTGTATTTTAAAATATCCAAGTCCAATAACTCTGTAACAACATATCGAATGAACCTGAAAATCGAAAGGCGGATTCCTCTCCACAGTCCAATCAAAATGTATGAATATCATGAAAATCCGTTGACGCATATTGCGTTCCATGCGCCTATATTTTGCCCATAGCTTAACATGTATGTGCATATAACCCCCCCCTTCCTATTACACACAATATCTCGCTTATGCGACCAAAAAATTAAAAACCCGTTACATATGTCAAAGAGCATCCTTTCTACTTGAAGTATACAAAATTTCAAAACATTTCGACCAGAAATAGATTTTTAAATAATTTTTAACTATTTTAGTATATTTTCACTGTATTTTAAAATGTCTAAGTCCCATAACTCTGTAACGACATATCGAATGAACCTGAAAATCGAAAGGCGGCTTCCTCTCCACAGTCCAATCAAAATGTATGAATATCATGAAAATCTGTTGACGCATATTCAAGTTATTGCGTTCCATGCGCCTATATTTTGCCCTTAGCTTAACATGTATGTGCATATAACCACCCCTCCCCCCTTCCTATTACACACAATATCTCGGTTATGCGACAAAAAAATTAAAAACCCGTTACATATGTCAAAGAACATCCTTCCTACATGAAGTATACAAAATTTCAAAACATTTCAACCAGAAATAGATTTTTAAATAATTTTTAAATATTTTAGTATATTTTCACTGTATTTTAAAAATCTAAGTCCCATAACTCTGTAACGACATATCGAATAAACCTGAAAATCGAAAGGCGGCTTCCTCTCCACAGTCCAATCATAATGTATGAATATCATGAAAATCTGTTGACGCATACTCAAGTTATCGTGTTCCATGCGCCTATATTTTGCCCTTAGCTTAAAATGTATGTGCATATAACCCACCCCCCCTTCCCATTACACACAATATCTCGGTTATGCGACAAAAAAATTAAAAACCCGTTACATATGTCAAAGAACATCCTTTCTACTTGAAGTATACCAAATTTCAAAACATTTCGACCAGAAATAGATTTTTAAATAATTTTTAAATATTTTAGTATATTTTCACTGTATTTTAAAAATCTAAGTCCCATAACTCTGTAACGACAAATCGGATGAACCTGAAAATCGAAAGGCGGCTTCCTCTCCACAGTCTGATCACTATGTATAAATTTCATAAAAATCCGTTGACGCGTATTCAAGTTATTGCGTTCCATAGGCGGACGGACAGACGGACGGACTTCGCCATACCATAATACGTCCCGTCAAATGACGGGCGTATAAAAAATGTCGTAAAGCCTCAGCTCCAGTTGATGTATCTCTCAAAGTCGAAAGACGGAGACTTTAAACCCATTTTTGCTTGACCGTACCGCTCCCGTAGACTGCCAATTGTTCTCTAATCCTTAGATAAACACAGCTGGACATTATAACTAGTTCTATCATTCAGTCACAGGTTCTCTTTTCGTATGTACAACGTAACGCTTTTAAAGGACATTTTTATGTCACCAATGATAACAATACATCAAAATAAAGGACGTAAATTTTAAAAGAATAAGTAAAATATAAAAGAATGGTTATAGTACTGTTACAGGTAAATAACAAGTTATTAATTGCCGCTGAGAACTGCGGCGATCGCCACCGCGTATCCCGGCGATCGTTGCGGTGAATTGCCAGGATCGATGTCCGCGTTGAGTCAACTCCATTGTTAATCCATGACCGCGGGGATTTAAAACCCTTGGTCAAAAAAGATTGCGGGGATGATTTGACAGGGTAAAAACACGCGATGCCGGTAGTGTATATGCAAGTCATGTTTACCCCAAATCAATCTAATTACAGCTTGTCCCCATAATGAATCAGTCACCAATCAGACCATTTATGTGCTGATCCAACTCTAACACAAGTTTTGTAAAAATTGATTACATTTCAACTGTACATACATGTACATGTATGTGACAAATAGTCTATTTTTTCATAAACACATTAATGTAGTGGTTACATTAAAATTTTTAAAAGAAATCTCCTTATAATCTTTCATAAACCCCCAGGTTTTCGTTATTACCAACACTAGTACTTACACCTTGAAACAGGTGCTAGATATACCTACCTGTACTTGTTTGACTATGTTGACCATTCTGGAGTACAAAGGATCATCTGTACTAATACATTCTTTACTAAACGCTTCACCAATTATGCATACTATTCTTGGAAGGTTTTCATTATTGGCTCCTAAAATCACAGGATGGTTCCTGAAAAATGTATGTGTAGATATTAATACAAATTAAATTTTTTTAATGCATATCATTTTCTTAAATGTATAAAAATACATGTATATTTTACACATTTTTTAATCTTTAAAATTACATGTATTAAAATTCTATATCCCAAGGGGTCACACAGTTTTGACTGTATCACCATATGCCAAACATCATATCTTCTTTACTCAATTTCACACTATACATGTTATTTAATATACCATATTCAATCAGCCTGTCAAACCGTAGATTTGCGACCATTGTTCAAGTGCATTAATTTTGAAATTTGAGGACTTACTGTAGAGACCGAGATTGAAAATGTTCAACTTGCTGCACACATCTTGATTTACAAAACTTAAAATAATTTTCATACAGTACTGAAATATTGATAATTATATTTTATAAAGCTCTGTATTCAGTATTGAAGTACTGATGTGTATACATACATTTCTATAAGATCACAGAGGTAATTGTATATATGTACAGCTTCGTCTTCGTCTTCCCACACAGGTAACCATGAAAACCAAAGTGGTAAAATCTCATTGATGTTAATCCCCGACGCATTGTATTTACATATCTTTGTAACCGCTGAAATTGCGTTTTCTGTTGGGTTGATGTTTTCTACAGATCTCGATTCTGGATGTTGTATGACTTTCAGCAATGATGGAAGGGCCTCTACAAAATGGCAACAGATCATTACTTTTGGACACACATGTATGTACATTTTGCATTAATGTCGCATTTTCTGGTAAAAATAAAAAAACATGTTTGTGAAACACATATGCCGCCTACAGATGTAAAGTAGGTCATACTCTAAGGTCAAGGTTAATTTTTTTACCAACGGATAGGTCATACGAAAAGGAATTCACATGTAAAATACCAAAGATATCAATTATCATTCAAGAGTTATGGCAAAGGTTTCAAGTAGGTCAAACTACAAGATCAAGGTCACAGGTAATTTGGTATCCATGGAAAGGACTTGTCACAAGGAATATGTATGCGAAATATGAAAGCCCTGTCAAATACCATTCAAAATTTATAGCCAACGTTTTACAGATGAACAAAGACAAATGGACAGGACAAAAACTATATGCCCCCCAAATCTTTTATTAAGGGGGCATAGAAAGTTACATTAGGGGATAACATAATATTACGCAAGTACCTGCACATGGTTGAGCATAGACATCCCCACCAAACTGAGCCATGACTCCTACACCATACGATGCAGCTTGACAAATTTCCGGCTGTTTATCTCCTATGTAATCCAGCATACTTCGTAAAAAGTATTGTTGGTATTTTACAGAGTTCTGGAAAACAAAGTAACATACTGATCTTATATCACACAAGTACAAGTACATGTAGTTAATATACTTTACAATGATGCTTTAACTCTCGAGAAAGCCAAGATATTAATTTGAAAACCCGTAATCAAATGGAATTTTAACACATTTAAAAAAGACTGACTTCAAACAAGAAATGGAATATGCTCCAAAATTATTTCTTGTCTTACATGTAACTGATCAAGATTGTGTGGGTATAAGACATCACTATACTTACAGAGCCACCATGTTCTACCACATCATCCCAGATACACAGTCCCCACTGTTTGTCTGGCCATGGTCTGTCTGGTCCCTGTAACAGTCAATACACATGCAATGCATTCATATACCACTCATTTACTCTATCAATTACTCATCTACATTACAAAGGGAATCATAACCTTGCACTCCTAGTTGCTGATTAATGAATTATTCTGACCTTATTTTCTAATGTTGAAGGTAGACAAAATCTACCTACATCAGTTTTATACATGTATTATCACAATTAATATGTCACTTATTCTTATTAATTAGAGTGTCCATTATTTGAAATAAGTGTAGTAACATATAAGTGATGACTGTCCGACTTTGCGGCTAGGCCAGACATAAAATATTTTATGTTTGCTGTTAACCGACTATACCCTTTTACCTATGGGTAGGTAGGTAGGGAAAATATTTTATTTTATTTGAAAATAACTTTATAAATACCCGGTACTTAGCCACACAAGACTTCCTACATTTAACATATAGGCATATTGCTTATTTTTAATGTTCTTTGAACTAAAATTAAAAGAAGCTTATTATAGCATATTGAAGCATGGCATTGTGAAGTCTAGAAACTTTATGGTATATGAGTAGACATGACCTTAAATTTTATTTTCATATTCATCATTGTATGTATTGTGTTGAGACATTTTTAAAATCAGTTTCATTACATAATCTATACATGTATGATAGTTTCAGTCTGCATGCTGCAAGAATTTAAACTTACTGAATCCAACAGACTGATGGTCAATAAAAACTCTTTTTATGCCCCCGTAATCGAAGATAGTTTTTGTCCTGTCCGTTTGTCTGTCTGTTTGTCCGCAAAAACTTTAACCTTGGCCATAACTTTTGAATGGTAAGGGATAGGGCTTTGATATTTCACATGTGTATTCCTTGTGACAAAACCTTTCCTTTGATACCAAAAATTTTTACCTTGTGACCTTGACCTTGGAGTTCGACCATTATACAATTTTTACTGACAAAGATTCCGACGGGGGCATTCATGTTTCACAAACACATGGGTTTTTTTTTTCAAATACTAGTAATTACAAAAGTGACAATTAATTGTTTTTGCACACTGTCTATTTATTAACAGTCAAAATGAAAACAAGTTCACACAAAATGTAGCACCTCCATGCATGACAACAACATTTTTAACATCTTTTTTATTTCCTTTCATTTGTTATCTAAAGGCTGTCGATGAGGTTAATCTATTTCTGTACATTGTGACCTTGACCTTTGAGCCCTGACCTTCAAAATCACAAGGTGTACTCGTACATAGTCCTTGACCCATTGGCAACTCACATGGAATTTTGAAGAGCATCATAAGTACACCATATAGTTCTGCATTATTGCCTATTGTGAACCTTGAAACCAATGGGCGTCCCCTCCCTCTGCACCATTGGCAACTCGCATGCAAAGTTTGATGAACACCTTATTAAATTGCAATCTCTCGAGTTGATCTATTACTGCCTAATGTGAACTTTGACCCCTGACCTTGAGACACAATAGGTCTCGTCTTCTGGCTCTGAACATGATTAAGTCAATACAAAGATTGAATATTGATTTCCAAAGTAAATTGTGATCTTTAGACTATCCACAGAGTTTTATCATTACCAATAGTGATCTCGACTTTTGACTCCTGACCTTGCAAATCAATAGGTTAAATCCTCTCGCCACTGTCTAGAAGTGTCCACGTGATTGCACAGAGGGGAGAGTTGGAGCGTTGTCATTATTAATTTTGTCCATTTGATTCAACACACGATATCTAATTTTTCAATTTATGTATTCGTTCAGGAACAGGTCCTGAAAACCTATTTTAACTGCTATTCTGCGAGTATGAAGTGGGGGAGTTTGGAGACCCCCCCCCCCCAAAAAAAAAATATGGATCATTGAAGCAAACCGTGCAATTTGGCGCTGAAGTCTCACGGAATCTCCTTGCTCATTTTACCAAAACTTCAAAACTTATACAAAAGCACGCAGTACATATCATTTTAAGCACAATCCAAATGTCCAGTGTTAGCATCCCCCGAAAGAAGTTTCATTTTTTTGCAATTGTTACAACCACTTCAGTTACGCGAGCTAGTGATGGGGAGGGGGGGGGCTACAGATAATACGTAACACGTTGCCATTGTTGATCGGCAGTGGCGGGTTTAGGGGGGTGCTGAGGGGGCGTCCGCCCCCCGGCACTGACCCAAAATTGTCCAAAAACAGGTATATTTTGGCCGATTTTCAGTAAAAATCGGCAAAACTCGCCCCTTGACCCCCCGGCAAAGGGGCGCTGGATCCGCCACTGGATCGGAACCGGGTATATAAATCGACTTTTTCACATGTTAAAATCAATATGATTTAAATAGGACCATCTGTCTTGTGGGCATTTCTTGTCATTGAAATGTGGTAAGTAGTTCTTGATTTTTCGCGGTCGTACATGTACATAAAATACGACTATCAAACATCATTTACATGGACATAATACTTACTGTCTCTTCACTGAAATTGCGCCCTGTTAAATCTAAGGGTTTTTTATTTTTCATTTTGAATAATCTTATATTTAAACTGGACATTCCAAAATCTCGGGAAGAAATAATCAATAAAAAAAATATCAGAATGAAAATGGCAATAAAATTCTCCGAGTCGCGGCAATTTTCATGGGTCGGTCGGTTAACGGCAAACAAACAAAATTTTATTTTAGGCCCTATGTATAACTCTGTTATGTCATTTGCAACGAAAGCAAAACAAAGTTCCCAAAATAAAGTTCATAAAAGGCGCACGACTTACATGTAATCTGGTAAGGCTCCCACATTTTAATATAGGAACCTAAGAATATGGATATCAAATCTTACCAATAATTTCACAGCAAACGGTAGCAGCTGATCAAAGATGGGAAAAAATTCTTCCTTGTGTGTACCAAATAGCGAGTGTAAAATATCTGATAATTTACTCAGTATATATACATCTTCATCATCCTGGAAAGACATGGATAAAATGTAACTAATAGTGTATTCAGTATTTTCAAAAACCAGAGTTACTCCCCTTCGGGACAGTATCCAATGTAGACTAATTGTGACATCATCAAATTATATGGAAATGGTCCCTAACCTTAGAAAAATGCCGGTATATGATCTAGGTTACCACTTTATGTTAGATACAGTTTCAAATGGGCAATTCATGTAAAGCCGTAGTAATTAAACCTTTTGTTTTACGTCCACAGGCGGGTACCTTTTAGGAGAATTTCTCAATAAAAAACACACCAAAACATGCATTTTTTCAGGTAAAAATATCAGGTAAATGATCTGGAATACCATAAAATGCCTATACCATCAGAAGATAATTGTGATTTTTTTAATAATAAAGATAGAATGATCCACATCACTTGAACAAAGATATTTTCTTTTTTGTTTTCAGTCTTCCTCCCAAATACCTTCAAATTTATCACTTGTTTGTGTGTTCCCAGAGGGTACCTTTCAGAAAAAGTTCTGGACGTAAAACAAAATACTTCATTACTTTGGCCTATCTCTGTATTCCGTAAAGACTCAAAAATCATTCAAAGTTTGTATTTCTTTGAACATGTATATCCAATATAATTTTTAATATTCATCAAAGGCTAAAGGTTAAAGATAAGATTGGCAAATGCTTCATATTTCCCTCAATGTTAAATGTACATTATACAAGTACATGAGGTCAGATACTATCTAGCAATTATGGTGTCTATTTTCACAAGGAGTTCAAATAGCTGTATCCATCATTCCTCATGATTTTAAATATCATCCTGTGAAGAAAATATTTTTTGGATTTTTTTTTAGTTGTAAATGGCCAAGTATGATCCATCCACTAACTATAGAGTTCATATGTTTTCCATTCCTCTGACCTACCTCTTCCAGCAAGGTTTCCTCTACATCTTCATCATAATCTTCATCTTTTCTTTTCTCTAAAATAAGATAATTTTCTTTAAAATTCACTGCGAATTCAGCATTCTGTTACATGGCTGCAAAAATTTATAATATGAAAAATAATCAAAATTCAAGTTGAAATTGAATTTACATGTAGCTTTGATAGAGAAAATTATTTACCGTGCCTATCTTCCTGTCGTTTAAAATGATCCTGGAATAACTTTTCCATTAGTTGAATAAGAAGGTGCATATTTTCCGAACTTAAACATCCCCTTCCTAACTTTTCTATACACTGAAAATGAAAACAATAATGCCAATTGAATATCATACAAGCACATGTAAATACCAATGTGGCTTCAACAGATTATTTAAATATTCTTAGTAAAAGCAGGATATTAAAACAATAATATCTAGCAAGAGACCTAATACAACATAATATTTGGTTTTTCTCTGCCAATCAGATTGTAAGAAATTTGCCAGAGGTGGATTAAAGTATGATGTAAATGCACATGCCTGGTCCATGCTGTAAATTAATCTGCTTTTAAATGACGATAACGAATTTGGAGACGTTTAACATGTATACATATTTCAGAGAAAATCATGTTCACTATATACTTCTTGTAGAGTTTTGGAAAGATTTAGACTTACATCTATGTCTTTGGAAATTTTTTTTCACAATAATTAAAAGACACTTTCGTCACGAGTACAAACACAGGCATGTATAAATATCTCAGAGAAAATCATGTCAATATACATTTGCAGTAGAATATAGACTTTGGAAAGATCAAGAGCATGGAGCAAATTCATTTACCTGAATTTGAGAGCATAGAGAGCATTCCTAAGACATTCTTGCTTACCTTGGCTAATGAATTAAGGTGTTCGGGTAAGACAGACTGTTCTGGTTCTATTTCTATGGCCTTCAGTAAGCTGGGACATACGTGCAGCCACATCTCTGCTACATATTCCTCACCACGTATTTTGGCACAATCAATCAGGTAAGGTAAACTCTCTGATGCTGCTATCCTAATGTCTGAGACGGAGAAAAAATAATTTCAAAATCTTTTACCTTAACAACAATTAATACATGTATAAGAGTTTAAAATCAATTTACTACAATAATGATCCATCCTAAGAGAGCATTATTATATTCGCCAACTTTTTCTCTTCCATAATTCAAATCTTGTTCATATTTATCATTTTTCATGAAGTCTTCACAATTTTGGAATGAAAAAATTATTTTTCCAACCAAATGTTTCTTTCTTTAAATAAGACTATAATCAGTATGTCAATGGTACATTTGTAATGTGTATATGTATTACCATCATGGAAGTAAAATTTCAGCAGTGGTACCATGATTTTAACGACTTCTTCCGCATATTCTGCAAAGCCCTCCCTCAATTCCCTGGCATAACACACTAACATCTGGCATGCTGTCGCTTTCTCCTCCAGCCCAGCTGTCCGAATACCGAAGTTTTGCTGAAATTTTGAAAGTACACGTATATCACTGGAAAAATAATACAATTAAGGAGGTATTGAACACTTTGACGCCAAATTCAATTTTTCTCAAAATTTCTGAAATTATTCATTTCTTGTCTGTCCTTCATCATACAAACTTACATTTGATTCTACCCACAGGAAAAATTTCTATGAGACTTTGAAATATGCATTTTTCAACGTATCCGTGAATTTCTTGATGACGTCATAATATTAAAAGTGTCATTCCGGTTCTCTTAATGCTAATGGAAATTAATTTTGATTTAACTTCCAAAATATTCATAAATGTATTGCTCTTACATAAGGAAAAGATTAAATAAATTTTGTTATAAACAAAGGCAGGATACTGGAATAATAGATGACACAGTCGCTCAAAAAATTGCAATTTTGAGCCAATTGACTCTAGTTGATAGGTGATTATTAGAAATCCTGTGGATCAATCCTTGTCAAAAACTAAAAGAATGATCAACAATGTACAGAGATGATTTCATGATTAAATGAGAAAAATTTAATTTGGGATAAAAATTTTACGAAGCTTTTTATTTTCCATTTTTTTCTTCCAAATTCGTCCATTTTCAATGAAGTGACATCCGCTTCCTTGTTATGTAAATTTGTCAACGAATACACTAAAATAAAAATTGAATTTACTATTTTATACATGTAAAGTTTCAATGCAATACGTTTTGTATTCATGTTTTAATTGCATTTTGAATGCGATCGTTTGTGATGCCATTTTCCCCCGATAACGTCGAAATGACGTCGTGGTTGGCTCATGGATAAAACTCCAAAAATCCACAATTTTGAAAAACGCAATAATTTCTTCAAATTACGTCGGAAATTATTCAAACTTCATCAGGATACTCAAATATGTATATCAATCAGGGTAACAAATGTTTTAAGGAAGTAAGGACTGTACTTTTCCTAGGAAGTGAGAAAAACAAATAATGCCGCCGCCATCTTGGTGTTGAATCCCTCCTTAAAGCATTAATAATGAGCATAGTTATAGTGAAGTCATACTTATAACCAAGTAGAATTCATTTTCAAATGGAGGTTTAAAAGAGAAATCTCTCGAGCTATAGATGTAACTAATAAGAAGTATATGTATATTTATAAGGAACTAATTTTATTTGTCCCTTTGAGGTTTATCAGAACAATATTTTACTGGCCATAGATTGTCAAAGGTAAAATTGATACATGTTCACGTCACAAAAACAAAGCAAAATCATCACTCACCTGATCACCTACTGTAACAAACTGCCAGTCGGAGTCACTCTCCAAATCTTTCATCTCATCGGCTACAAATAATGTCAAAAACATTTATATTATCTGATCTCAGTTGGTTATCTGTTTCTCTCTAGGCATGAAACAATGATACATTAAATCAATGGGGTGTTTTATCATAAAGCAAAATCTGTTATCATTAAAATCTATGATACATGTAAGTGATAACATGTATGATATTACTTAATGGTCAGCTTTGTCATACAGTAAGTTAAAGGTCAAGGTAACGGTATCAAAACTTTTGGCACCAACAGGAATATGTTGTTATAAGAATACACAATCGAAATATGAAAGCTTTATAACCTTGGTGCTGTCAAGCTCGTTTAAGTGTTGTGTTTTATTAGCATAGAAAGAATATTTGTCTACATCTAGTGTAAAGTTGGTAGAGGTCAGATACTATCTAGCAAGTATGTAATTTTCATTTGCATCAAAATCTTATATACATCATCCCTCTACTTAACCTATCAATCTTACGATGCAGTAACGAATGGATCTTTCTTATTGTTCAAAAATTGCAGAAAGACAGAGGTATTTCTGTCAATGGGATCTGTTATTCCGTCAATAGGATTATCTGATGATGAGGTGGATGCTGGTGCCAATGTCAATGTCGACAATGCCATCATTTTATCTTTTTCTCAATTATTCTGTTGATCAGCGTTCTTTTTCGTTAGACCAAGTGCACCACTTATCACATGGAAAACTCGAGTTACAGACCCTACATGTACAAGACTCCAGGATACTCGTCTCGCAGCGAGGTTATATGTTATAGAAATGGGGGGGGGGTTAAAAAAAATCGTATGTCTGAAGCACTCATGTCATGGTTATCGTCGAGTACAAGTCATCTCTCTGCCACATGTTGCACATACTTTTTAAACATAGTGTAATCAAAGATTACGAAGCTCACCTCGCGGCAGCAAAATTCAATTAAAACATATCTCTAGGTACATGTATATTGGCTTTAAAAGAAAAATCGCTCAAGTGGAAAAAAGGAGGTCAAGGTCATTTTATGAAAGTTTGATCAAAGATACATCCAATATGCAAGTTTGGTACATGTAGCTCTTATACTTTGCTCAATATTAGCCTTTAAAGGCAAAATCACTCAAGCGGAAAAAGTAGGTCAAGGTCATTTTATGAAAGTTTGATCAAAGATACATCCAATATGCAAGTTTGGTACATGTAGCACTTATACTTTGCTCAATATTGGACTTTAAAGGTAAAATCACTCAAGCGGAAAAAGTAGGTCAAGGTCATTTTATGAAAGTTTGATCAAAGATACATCTAATATGCAAGTTTGGTTTATGTAGCACTTATACTTTGCTCAATATTGGACTTTAAAGGTAAAATCACTCAAGCGGAAAAAGTAGGTCAAGGTCATTTTATGAAAGTTTGATCAAAGATACATCCAATATGCAAGTTTGGTACATGTAGCACTTATACTTTGCACAATATTAGCCTTTAAAGGCAAAATCACTCAAGCGGAAAAAGTAGGTCAAGGTCATTTTTTGAAAGTTTGATCAAAGATACATCTAATATGCAAGTTTGGTTTATGTAGCACTTATACTTTGCTCAATATTGGCCTTTAAAGGTAAAATCATTCAACCGGAAAATGTAGGTCAGATGCTGCATCCGATGCATGGGTTCACCTCAGCATCCAAAGATGAATCACTGGTGCAAGTTTGGTTACTGTAGCATCGGTACTTTGTCAGATACTGAGCTACCCCAAAAACTTTAACCAGACATTGACAAAGTCATTCAACCGGAAAATGTAAGTCAGATGCAGCATCTGATGCATGGGTTCACCTCAGCATCCAAAGATGAATCACTTGTGCAAGTTTGGTTACTGTAGCATCAATACTTTGTCAGATACTGAGTTACCCAAAAACTTTAACCGGACGCGGACGGGGAATGCGGACACCGGGGTTATAGCATAAGCTCATCTCAACTTCGTCGAGGTAAGCTAAAAATTGCTCAGACATCCTAAATTGGATTAATTTGGCACGTAGATGGCGCCTGAACGTAAAACTCGGCCGTCACGTGATGCATGGCAGATAACTCTTGTTTTGTTCAGGCGAGTACATGTATGTAGGGGTCCGAGCACATTGCAAAGGTTCATGCAGGTAAGTATATATACTGACATAAACATTGTTATACGTACAAACAAAGAAAGAATAATTTTCAACTCTAGTGTAAAGTTGGTAGAGGTCAGATACTATCTAGCAAGTAAGTAATTTTCATTTGCATCAAAATCTTGTATACATCATCCCTCCACTCAACCTATCACTCTTAGGTATGATGCAATAAGGAATGGACCCTTCTGATTGTTCACAATTTTGAGAAATTCATAATGTCTGCATTTTTTATGGTTTTATCAGGGTTCAAAACTTGTTAGTCCAAGGTATAAAATATTGCAACATCACCAAATTTAGCACTCTGTTTCCCAATCAGAAGGGACAATTGCTACCATTAACAGACTTACTATCAAGAAGTGCCACCTCTGGTTTAAGTGATGCTGCCTTTAACACTGGACCCATAACTAACGGTAGATACTGCTGGAAATCTTTACCCATGATCTTACACATCCTGGCCCACGCTGATATCATGTAAGATAGCTACAAAGGTAATTTTAACGGGAATGTAATGATAATAAATTGGCATCAAATACATGTAAGGTGTGTAACTTGCACAAAATCAAAAGAACTACTACATCTTAGACTCTCAATGTAAAATATATTGTAGTTTTATGTTGCTATCTGAATATCAAAATGTAACGTTTTAATATCATATACATGTATGTGTGACTTGGGACTGAAATAAAGATATAAGACTAGAAACAATACAAACTTGAGCACATCAACAGACTTGTAGATGTACTTGCACATAATTTGATTAGAAGAGGTGAAAAGACGTACATGTATAAAGTTTATAGTTCACAATTTTGAGAGTTTAATTCGAGTTCTACATGTGTATGATACGGTACAACTGTAGTATGATCTACCTGCGTATGATTTTAGAGGTAACTGTTATGATCTACATTTAAATTGTACATGTACATGATACATTCTACATGTAATACATTGTACATAAATGTGATAAGTTCTACATATGTGTGAGATGTTCTACATTTACATGTATTTTATACAGTACAATTGTAGTATGACATACCTGTGGATCATCGTCAGCCATTTCTGTTTCCGCTGTCTGGTGTTTCAGTAAAAGCTGCATGACCTCCGAGCAGTCCGATAAAAACTAAAAATATAAAAGCAATAATAAAGATTCATGTCTGATGAAAACTATTATATAAAATATAAATCTACATGTATTTCTAAGATGTTTATTTGTAATTTCAAAATGTCTAGCATTCAAGTTTCGTAAAAAAAAATGTAAAATGCAAAGATCCTGATATAAAGGTACATGTATTTTAGATATCCTTGTGTATTCGAATAAATAACACCTATTACTTGCAGGACAATTAATTCTATTATACATGTGTACATACCTTATCTCTACCTACAGCTAACCCAATCAGACTTATGCATTCTATCGTCTTTCCCCTCAGTAACCGTAACTCTTGTTGCACTGCGTTTTGTACTATATACTTGAGACAGGGCATAAATCTGTCATAGTAAGCCGTGAATTTCTCCTCGGACGTATCAGCTACTGACGCTAACGTTGTTACAACCTGTTCTAGGACCATTTTTGTACCTTTCTCCATCAGCTACAAAAGACATGCAAGAAATGTGGTAAAAAACTTTGGATATTTTAAAAAACTCAAATACATGTATTATCCCTTCCGGCTATTTGGATACTCTACAGCACATTATGAAATATGTACAAAATTTCAATTAAAAAGAACATTTATAAATTTTGAAGTCCTGAAAATTGTAGCAATGAAACAAAAACATGGAGAGGAAAATAAATGAGGAATTCTGCAAGAGCAAAAATGAGGGACTTTCAAAGCATTGACACCAAAATATCTATTCATTATCTACTGTAAACGTGGAAATTTTCACATGAGGGTTATTTTCACGTTTTTCACGAATTAGGGGATTTCATGAAAATTTCCCCCATGCAAAAATATCCCCGTTACTTTATCACGATTATTTCCCCCACGTGAAAAGTCTTGATGTAATAAAATCCCCCCTCCCTAGCTAGCCATTGTTTATTATCCAGTAATTACCCTGAGTTGTAAGAACCAATCATATCATCACCGAGCCGTGAAGCAGCAAGGTAATAATGTGATTGGTTCATGCCACAAGGGGAATTAAACCACATCTAGCTAGTTTCTATTTCTATTCTAATATATTCTGATCATAGTAGACGACTAGTAGTGTTGCTGCAGTATATGTATGTTCGTACATGTAGTTTTCAGAAAATGACAAGTCTTCAAGAAGATTTTCAGAGTATGCACGTGAGAAGACGTGGCTTATCTGACCATGAATGTGTTGGAGAATAGACCACGGGCGAGCTCTATAGCACATATAGGGAGAAAATATCAAGTCATATTAGAATACCAGACAGATGCCATACAAAGTCATCCCTTTATGTGGTGTTTGTATTGCACAAAACAGAGTAAAAGCAATCTTACCTCTTTAAATTTACTATTGAGGACTTGTTCTAGTTTACATATAATGATGTCCAGGTAGTCAGCCAGGATATTTTTAGGACAGTCTTCACTGAAGTTAACGAGAGCTGCAGCACCATGCGCCTGTACTCGAGGGTTAGCCTCGTCGTCCATCACAGCCAGTAAGTTCGGTACTAACTGGAATAGTATGTACCATGTATAGAATATGGACCAAATTCTGAAGGGTGCGTGTACATGTTATATACATGCGTACATTAAATACACGCAAGTGACAATTCTGACGAATTCTCCATAGTAGGACATTGACTTCAGACTTACAATGATGTTTTATTACAATGAAATCATTAATTTCTGAAGATATTACTTTGTGCTACTTTTAAAAGATATGTCTGATATTACATCCCATTGTTAAGATACATTGTAATAATCTACTGTACCTTCTCATGGTATTTCTTTTGGAAGAGTGGCCCAAAGTCTGTACACATCTGTCCCAGAGCATTACATGCTGCATATCTGACTCTAGGGTGCTAAAATAAGATGTGTAAACATGACATAATTTCAAATATAGGGTCAGCTTTGTAGAAACCAGAAATAAATTTACATTAATTTTGTATATCCAGAGTAAGTTTTGGCTGAAATACATGCAGTATTAAAATACATGTACGTACTGGGTCTTTTAAATAGGGAAGGACAGCATCTAAAATATTTCCCAGCATTCCCTCCATTTGTTGATGGCAGCCCTCACCGCAGGCAGATATCGCCATGAGTGCCGCGTGTCTGTACCTCCAGTCACCTGGTTGTATGTGTTTACTCATTAGCATAAATTAAGTAAGTTGTGCAATCATGTATAAACTTTATAGTGAGTTGTGCAATCATGTATAAACTTTATTAAGGAAACCAAAATAATTTTTCAATCTAGAAAGTATCAAATACATGCTGTAAATTTAAAAATATGAAAAGGTTTTGTTTTGTCCAAGTCAACATCCATGACAAAATTATCAAGTATCCACAAACATTTTATATTTACATGTATTTCATACTTTATTTATCTCCTGAGCAGGAACTTACTGTTCTGTAACATTTGAGGTACGTTTGACAGTATGTGTGGGAGCATAGTCTTTCCTCCAAGGGCACAAGCCAGTCTATCCAAAGCACTTTCTGCTGCTATAGCATTACTGTAAAAACAAACATAAACTGTACCTGCTATCTAATAACGAATTCCTTACAACGTACATGTATGTACTATTACAGTTAAAACATTACATATACTAATGTACCATTATGGTTTAAAGAATCATCAAAGATAATGGTGGGGAAATTTTCTTGAAAAACATTCAAAGAAGGTGTGTCAAAATAATACAAAGTGCCAAAATAATACAAACTATCAAAATGCAAGTATGTTTAACATATTTACATGTTCTTTTTAGTTGCATTTGAAATCTTCATTTACTTATTTCTTTCTCTCTCAGTAGAATTGACTTGAATGTATTTGTTTGAAAAGCTACTCAGTTCATATTTTGTATATATTGAACATAACTAAAACTTCTTTTAAAACTTTACAAATAGTAAATAGAAAAGCAAACAATTCCATTCTAAATTTTAAAATTGTACTTAGTTACAATACAAAATTCAACATACACTCATGTACATGTATAATTACATCAAGGAGAGTAAATCTCCAGAGATATGAAATGACAATGCTAAAAGCAGCATGTATTTTCACTTTAGTAAATTTCACTTCTAATCATTTTTACTACATACAAGTACATGTAGGAGTATCTTCAAATTTTCATTTTGCTAACACATGTGTAAATTACATGCAGTGTCTTCAATAAGATTTGAGGCAGTGATTTAGAAATTTGAGGCAGATCTTTTAAGCATTTTAGATGGGCAAATGAAAGATCAGAGGAAATCCATACTGGCCCCTTATTGAAATCCCAGACATGTATGTACCATTCAGACTCAAGATGCCAGATAGGTATGTTCCTGCATGAAGTAAATCTTACAAAAGGTAATAAAACGTAACAATACCTGTCTGTATCCTCGTCCTCTGGTTCGTCTTGTAACGACCAATCAGGTTCCTCTTCCAAGTCAACCATTAACGCTAACACCTGCGGCACTGTTAAACAATATTACAATGGGTCAACAAGAGGCAAAAGAGGTGCAATAATGCCAACTCCAAGCAGGAGCAGGAGCAATGTTTTCGCTGGGGGAATTTCACGAAATAACAATTGCAATAGTACGTGTTTGGGTAATTTTGGTAAAATCAGGAGTATTCCCTTTAGTCTTTTATACTGGTGGTAACTTTCATGTGGGGATTATTTTCGTGATAATTATACAATTGCCAAAATCAAGAAAATTATCCCCTACACACAGCTTTCTCTTAATCTCAGATGAAATTTCTTTAATGTTATTAACATTTCTAGAAAGCTTTATGTAAAATGTTTTAACTTTACATTTGAGTTGGGAGTGTAGAACTATCGTGTCTTCTTTTCATTAAGGGATCAAAATTCGAATTCTTCAATAAATTGTTAGTTTTTTGTTTGTTTGGGTTATTTTTTTCATTTTGTTGAAGACGAGGTAAGGGGGTCTATATCTTACCTAACAAAGGCATAAACTTGGCATGTTTTCTGACCATGGCTGGGGCTGTTTCAGACAATGTTACTATCACCTCCATCCCTAACTGTCTCCATGAGTCCTCCAGATTTGTCTCTGATATGATCTATGGAAATTAAAATATATGTAACAGATATTTAGATGTATAAAGCTAATTCTCAAATCTTATATCAAATAGTAAGCTGATTTATCACAAGTTAGCACATACATCTATGAATGTAAGTAAAATTAATATGGTTCATGATTTTGATTCATATGAACTAATTACATTCACATACATGTAACATCTTTTCCCAAGCATTTTTATTCTTTCCAATGTTTGATCTTGATTACCTTAAGACAGAAGGGGAATATGTGTTCCATTTGTGACCGTAAATACTTCGGAACATTTTCTGCCAATTCTATCAGGCATTTTAACAAACTGTCACTGTCCTGTTCTTCAACGGAGTCGGATATTCCCTAAAAGAGAACAAATCCACTTCAAATTCCACTTAATCAAAAACGCAATCTATACACTACATGCCAAACCTACAGTTGTTTTAAAGGCACATGCATAGAAAGTCATAAGATAAACAAGCTGTCAAGTTCATCATAAAGATAGCAACTACTTTTATGACAAATGAGATTAAGACTAAGGTTTTGAATAAATGTCTTCATACTAAATCTTTTAAAACTGGGATACTATGAAACAATTTTCAATAATGTTTCTTTTCAAAGTTCTACCTTAATCATTGCAGGAAGTAGGTCTCTGAAATGACTGAGGAGGGACACTTGCTTGTCGTTGGCCACTAGGAATGCAGTAGTTGCTTTAACGGCTTCTTTCCACACGTCAGGATGGTCCTTGTCATGGAGGGACCGTGACAACATCTGCTTAATCACGTCTAAGTAATGGGTCTGTTGATTACCAAATATCCCAGGTACTTGGCTGTGGAGACAGAAAAATGTTTCTCGTGAGAGCAAAATTGCTTACATATTGTTCATACTGAAATTATACAAAACTGCCATGACTTTTCTATAACTCGAACAACATTTTCCATGACTTCATAGACAGACAACAGACCAATTGCTATTACCATTATGTTAGGTGCTTTACTGATGCAGTGCAAAACTAAACAAGTAAACCCACTCATCTTCAGAAACCCCACATTTTGCAATGTTTTTAATGATCATACTGTACACAAATTAGGAAGGATAAATACATGTACATAACCTGGAAGACAAGAAACTTGGGTGAAAGTGAAATACAATGACTTTGTAAGGACATCACACCAAATTCCACGACATTCCAAGACTGTTCCAGGGAATTTTTTTTGCCCATTTTGGGGGCCGTTATTCGGCCCCATTCCCAATGAAAAATAGTATCTTTTTTTCCCAATTGTGGCTCTAAAATTTTCCAATTTCATATAGATGGAATTATCACCGAAATTAGTGAAATTTTCTGGTTCAAAAGTAGCAAATTTACTAATTCTTTGACATGTTGTTGTAAGCATAAGAAATTAAAAGAAAATTATTTGATATTCTGAACTTTTGATTGTATTTAACTGTCATTTTACTTATATTAGTACTTCCCAAAATATTCCCAAACGTCATTCATTTTCCAAATTGCACGGGCCCCGACCCCATTCCCAAATTACTGACAAAAATCACTATGTTCCCAATTTTACATGACATTTCAAGAATGTTCCAAATTTTACATAACTTTTCAAGAACAAGGTCAAATTCCATGACTTTCATTGAATGACCTGTGCGAACCATGTTAAAACGTCAGTGTAAGCTCCTATGCAGTAGAGAGTATCCAAACAAATCCCCTTTCTCATATTCTAACAAGAAGGCTTATTAAAAAATGTATATTCAAATTATGTCTGAGCCATAAACAGAATATTGAAATCATGATTCATACCAAAATATGTGTAAAGCACTCTCTCTGAGGCCAGCATCTTCTGAATTGGCACAGTCAAACATAAACTTCAAAAACTCTGGCCATAACATATTCTCATCATCATCTGAAAAACAAAAGTAAATCTTGCTTACAGCAACTATATGCATTTAAATATGTACATTTTTATTACAAATTTTTAAAAAAAATTAATTAATCTTTTTAATTCCAAATTCAAAAAACATGATCTTTTAAGTATTTGGTTTTACCAATCAAATTCCTTGCTAATTCGGCAGCAGCATCACAGACTTTTTTCCTAACCGGTGGAGTTATCTCCTCTTGGATGATCAGCATCAGCTGCTGTTTGATGGCATTCTGTAAATCTACCGCAATAGTGGGCCATATCTCCTCGAAGGTATTAGTAAATAGCCTTCTCAGCAAAACCGCAGCCAAGGTTCTAACCTGTTGTCATATGATTTACAATCATTTAATATACATGTGGTTGAAAAAGACAGCAATGCCGAATTTAAATCAAAAATGCAGTATTTATTGTACAGAACATGCTCTATCCCTTATGCAGTAAATGGACAAAAGATGAACAGGCAAATTCCTGTATATCTCTTTACCTTAAAAATTTTGTTTGCTCTGAAGATAAAAATCTGGCAACACCTAAATATTGAATTCCAGCATGTCAAGTAAAATAATATTTATTTATTTATTTATTATATTAAATGCATGTATACACAACTTAATGATATATAGTCAGGATCTACCGTACTTTCTAGACATGCCAATTTCTTGATTTGTTACCGGTACAGCAAGAAGTGAAAAGGCAACTGTGTAATTTGCTATTATATTGTATTTGGCACAGTATATGTCTTTTCTTAAATTCTTAAAAGTCCAATTACCTGGGGATGGGGAGTGACAGGTCAAACATGTATATGTAAATGAATACACAATTTAGAAAGCAATGCATGTTTATCAAACATGGACATTCCAAGACAGTGCAAAGTCAAGGACATAATAATGATGACAAATCTTAATATTGGTTTCCATTTTATGTTTTAGTGCATGAAAAAGTTCTTGTCACACAGATCGTTAAAAGTTCTTTTTTTTAATGAGATAAAATCCAAAAGGACTAAGGATAAGAAATATAATACATATGTGGTACATGTATATCCATCTACATCAAACCATGTATATAACTATATGTTAGTCAAGATAAAGCCCATGTATTAGACGACCACAAATAATGTTTAAAGCTGAAACAATGGCATGTTGCTTTGTTCAGTGAAATATTTATGTGCCTTTAAACAAAGTAGCATGCTCCTAAAAATGTAGTAACAAAATAAAATTCTTACCTCTATGGATGAATTGAAACTTTTCAGTGACTGAACAAGGAACGGAACTTTTGTTGCACCAGGTATTTTGTCGTAAGCCTCCTAAGAAACAATATGACTGAGCATGAATAAGAAAATAAAAACAAAATGAAGGATTGATCATACAATTATTCAGTATTTTTAAAGAAATTAAATGACGGTTGACTTAGAAGTTAATGTCCGCATGGCTCAATTCAGAAACTGGATAAATGCGATTTTGACTATTTCATCATGCAGAACTTTAAATAACATTGCTACCATTCAGAAGATCTCGCTTTGTCGTAAATTTTGGCATAAGTTATATAATATTCAGTGCACGAAATCAAAATTAATAGACAAAGCAAAGTTAAGATGGGCCATTTCCCGTGACGCTCTCCATAGGCTCAATGTTAAATTCAACGTCACGCCGAAATTTAACATTGAAAAATGCCCCATCTAAATTTTATACTTTCTGTATAATTTGATTGCATTAACCCTCGACCATGTAACATATACCAAAAGTTACGACTAAGCCAGATCTATTCAGTGATATAAATTTGACCGTAATTTTTGCACGACAAAGTTGTCAAAATCGCGTTAATCCAGTTTCCGAAGTGAATCGCGCAGATCACAGGCGATTGTTTCATGCAAGCACACACCCCCTACATACACACACATCAAAAGTCTTGAACAACAAATTTCGACATCGGCAATTTTGATTTGAAAAGAATGCATCAATATCCCATTTACATTAAATCCATATGAGTACTATCATTCGATAATTGGTACTTTTATCTGAAAATCTTACCTTTTTATTTTTCCCCTCAAGTACCTCATAAGACCAGAAATCCACAACTTTTTATCGTTTCTGTACCTTTCCTGACCTTGGCATTCTGAATCAATCACAACATCCGGTTTGACGAACACGTTTAATAAAACGGCATCTGATTGGTTGTTAGATTTTCCAACTACTTTCATTTCAGTTAGTGTGTCAGTATCAGCCAATCAGAGGCCTCAAACAAAACGTGTTCGTTTTTACCGGAAGCTGTGATTGATTGCCAAGGACGATAAAAATAGATTTACAAGTGTGCTCGAAATTGGTCAATAAAAGGGGATAGTAGCAACCAATGGATTTTTTTTTCATATGGTTTTAGTAATACAATTATGCTACAATGTACAGATGACTATTTGATAGTGACTTGTTAAATAACCAGTGGAAAAGACGATTTTCATGTACTAAAATTTAGTTCAAAACCTTTTGGTGTGTGTGTATGTACCTGTAGGGGGTGTGAGCTTGCATGACACAATCTCCTGTGGGGCAGACCACAGGTTTGAGGTATCATCGCTTGGTCACAAACCCTTTCAGGGTTTTTTTTTTATTTTGGGGAAGGTGCCTGTGCCTGTCTCGTTTGGGAAAATTTGCGACGTTTTGCTAAAATTGGGAAAATTTTCGAACAAATTTTCACCAAAGTATAACCCTAAAGTATCATTTACTAACACTGGTAATTGATTTGCTTGAACTGAACAAGGGATGAATAAAAACTTTTAAAAATGCAGTTTGAAATAGGACATTTTGTGCTGATTTCAAGGTTTCGAGTCTTATTTTCTCAAGTGATTTTTTCATAATTCCTCTTTGGGAATTTCAGGGGGATTTTTTGGGAAAAATAGAGGAAATTTGGCATTAGGAAGGGGCCGAAATTCGGCCCCAAAACAAGGAAAAAAAAAAAAACCCTGCCTTTCCTCAATACAATCTCTTTCTTCTATATGTCTACATTAAAAATCCCAAGGGCGGACACTCTCGTTGTACTCGATCGTGGCTTCCTCTTTTTTCCTTCTTACAGGCTAAACCCACTGTCCATTTGATACAATTTTTGGTTTTGTTATCTCAAGATGAATGTATAAAACATATCCTAAAAGATGCACCAGTTGAATACAGATCGATAGAAGTGGAAGCCAGGAGTGTAAAGATATACCGCGGTTCGGTATATCGCGGTATAAAGTTCACGGTTCGGTACACGGTACAGCCAGGTCGCGTATCACGGTATTTTTCAAATCCGTTTTTCGTTTAAAATCGACTCTTTAGATCCGAATCTTTAGTCCGAATTTGTTTACATTAACTATGATGGCGGCGCCCGAGTCCATCGATCCTTCTTCAAACTTGAATGAAACAGATAAAGAGCTGTTTAGGCTTTCCTTTTGCACGGAGAATAACCTAGCATGAATGAAAATGGACATACTAGCACTGCTATAAATTTGAATTTTGATGACACGTCTTACGAGGCGGAAAAACATGCATCATGACCCACCAAAAGTAACGTACGATGATATTAGATCAACTTTTTTTATGCTCACGAGCTAATATATTTAAAAGTTAAGTGCTGACATTTTTTAATTTATTTCAGTGTTTTTATTCTAACTGTTTCCGGGTTTTCATTTTACTAAAAGAATAAATTTCCAGTATAGAAATATCAGTATAATTATTATGATATTCTCTCTGCATAATCACAAGCAAAATGGCATTGTCTAAATTGATTTAAGCGTTTTCTGTACATACAACACAGTACTGATAGCGCATTTGCCTATGCAATTTGTTGTTTTTATTAATTCCGAAACTCAATTGTTCACTTGTAGTCTGTATCACGATACGTATCGTCTCGTGAGGCTGTATCGCGATACGTATCGTATCGTAGGGTGAGCGTATCGTTACATCCCTAGAGTTATATAGCTATTATATAGGAAGTGCCCTCCCTTGGGGTTTTTAATATAGACATATAGAAGAAAGGATTTGTATTGAGGAAATGGTTTGTGGCCAAGCGATGATACCTCACCCCTGTGGTACGGACAGTAGGACAAGTACCAGTCCAACTCCGAAATTACTGGTTCGTTTGAAAACATTTTAACAACTCTGATTTTCCATGAAAGGACAGAGGAGTTAACACAGAAAAGCCTTCAAATTCATCAGGAAACTACTCTAACACCAGTGCAATGTATGACTCAAATCATGAGTGTATAAAAAGATACAAGGACAAAGTCTGAGGAAATTCGCGACATGAGCTTTCATAAAATCCACGTAATTTCAGCATTGAAATAATATAACAAAGACTGAGACATAAAAAGATGCATTTACTAATCTGTACATTTAAAAATTTCATGAAAGTGGATGAATTTTCATGAAAATCAATGAATCGGATAACACGTGTTTTTCAACATTCTGAAAAAATTTGGAATCTCCGTTGAAAATTTTAAATATATTTGTACAATCGAACACCGTTAACAAAGAAAAATACCTCAGCTTGAGTTCTAGTTTCATTCTCAGTACTCAATAACGTCAGCAGTAATGTTTCGAACTGAGCCTGGTCGTCCGCCATATCGCCGGATCTAAAAATAGTAACGACCTCTCAACCCATATTTTTCCCGCAAAATATTTAAACCAGAGTTATCTTTCTTTACACATTTTTTTCGGGGAGGGGGGGGGGGGCGTCAAGGAATAAACTTTTGAACCGTCGCTTATTGAATTTACATTGTAAATGCTTTCTATCTTTCCTGATTGATTGATTGATTGATTGATTGATTGATTGATTGATTGATTGATTGATTGATTGATTGATTGATTGATTGATTGATTGATTGATTGATTGATTGATTGATTGATTGATTGATTGATTGATTGATATAGTCTGGTTCGCGGGACCTCTTTAAAAGAGAAGCAATGCTTTCTTGATGGAGTTTATTGATTTGCCTCATTTTATATTTATTTATCTATTTATTTACTACTAGTAGCATCCATCTGCAGACATAAATTTATCATAGATTAGATACATATATATATCATCTGAGCGCCTTATTCCTATATACGAGTGTTTGTTTATATTTTAAAGAATTTATTATGCATTCGCGGATCCAGCATTTTTGGTCAGAGGGGGTCCCAAATTTTAGGAAGTCTACCTATCATGTAGGTACATATATATCGGTGCACATGATTCATTTATTTATTCTCATTTTGTCTTTATTTCATGAGAATAAATAGAAAAGAGATGTGTCATTTTCCCAAATAATCAGACATCTTAAAATGACAAAACCTTAAAAAAGATGAAGGAGGTTACATCCTATGAAGTAAGGGACTGTTGAAAATATGAGTTGATGAGACCTAAGACAAATATATAAAATGACATAGTATGAACGATTGAAAATAGTTAAGGAATTTTGCAGAAAATGTATATGGCCAGCGAAGCGGTTTCAAAGCCCTTGCATGCATTTTTAGACCCATTTCAGTAAGAAATGGGCCAAAGCTGGACCCCATCTCCGAAAATCTCAGGGGGGGGGGTGTCCAGAACCCCCCCCCCCCCCCCCCCCCCCCCTCTGAATCCGCGCATGTTTTCGTTTGAGTGGAACGAATAAGAAAATAATTTATCTATTCATACAGTAACATACATCATCAATAAACCGGAATTTATTGATTCATAAATCGGGAAATTATTTTTCGTTTTTTGTTTGTTTGTTTGGTTGTTTTTTTGTTTTTTTTTTTTGTTTTTTTTTTTGTTTTTTTGTTTTGTTTTTTTTTTGTTTTGTTTTGTTTTTTTTTTTTGTTTTGTTTTGTTTTGTTTTGTTTTGTTTTGTTTTGTTTTGTTTTTGTTTTTGTTTTTGTTTTCGTTTGTTTGTTTGTTTGTTTGTTTGTTTGTTTGTTTGTTTGTTTTTTTTTGTTTTTTTTTGTTTGTTTTTTGTTTTCTTTTTTCGTTTTTATAAATCGGGAATTTATTTAGATTGAGAAAAAGTTCAGACAACTTCTTTGATACAGACTATAAAAAGTTACCATCCTGGCTTCAGTAAATAAAAGCGGAGCAACTCCAGGTTGTGTCGTCATAACATGCAGAGGAGTTAGGGAATAGCAGCAGAGCAGGTGCCCCTTGATCCGTAATTATGTCTCTGTTGGAATAGGGCCTAGATATGAAGCAGAGATATGTTAGTGACAAGATTATCGAAACTTTCATAAACTTGTGATGTGTTTAGTTACTGATTATGTTGAATTTTTATTTTTTGGAGGATTTTATTACTTGTTGAACAATGGCGTCTGCAAGGGTTTCTAAGAAGAAAAGTCGCGAGTCCACAAAATCGGTAGTTGAAGAAGACAAGGGGCCCCCAAAGTTGAATAGTTATGACTTATTAACTACTGTAGGTAAGTAGTATTTAGATGTTTCTTAACACAGAAGTATGAACGAAAGAGATATTTGTAGATCTATAACGTATACAGGTATTTTGAATGGATCCTTTGGCGGATCAAGGATCTACAGTTGGTGTATAACAACAAGAATAATATAGATTGATGTATAATTATTATGTTACCCGTTCACCCTAACCGAATCGCCATAAAATATTCCATGAGGCAGAGTCAGAGTGCTGAGTCCACGTACGGTACTGTACGTATACGTCTGACAGGGAACTCCGCCACCCCCCCCCCCCCCCCCCCCTTTTCGATCGTTCTTTCAGTTGAACAAACCATACTGAGACGTATGTTCAAACTAAATGAAATATGCTTAGATTCAGGTAGACCGTAGATATGAAAGGAACAAAATTAAAATTATTATCCACTGAGATAATTCGTTAAATAAAATGCATGTCACAAGCAACTGGTCAGCGATCGGTTACCTAGAAAGTTGATGCATGATTGTCATATAAAACAAGGAGAACATGTTCAAAATCAAGTATGTCTATATAATCAGATTTCTTCTACTTTAGTGCATTCAATTCAATTCATTAATGCATTAATACTTTAGGTACTTCAAAAAGTGAACCTTTGGTTAACCTATGAAAGCAGCTATTGACTCCGAATTGTTTACACTAAACACGACATATTCTTGTTTACTAAATCAATATCTTGGTGCCTGTATAAGGTTTTAAAAACGTTTGATGCATTTCATCTATTATTCAAGTTTTCGCATATACATCATTTATATGAGCTATGGAGGAAAATTAAAAGTACATCTTTTTTAATTCAAATTAACTACAAGTAGTACGTCTATAAAATAAATCACCAAGTGTATTTGTACATGTTGTTTACTCGTGATGTTCAGATTTGGAAATTATAAATCTTATACATATTTACATATGCCAATTCTAAAAAAAAAAAAAAAACCCTTTATTTCCACACCAGATCGAGACAGTTTTTCAATTAGCATGAAAGAGGATTCCAGCACTGTCAAAAGTATGGGAGGCTTTAAAAAAGTTCAATCGTTCAAGACTACATGTACATTTTGTACATTTGTATGAAATTGATTAAAAAAAAAGATAACATTTTCAACAGTCCTAGTCTTCTTAAGGGTTTCCAACCGTACTCCTTTTAGTCTTTTAGAGACTTGAACGATATCATCGTCTGAAACCAAGGTTTATTGCTCTGCACAGTATTACGAGGATGCCATGGGTTTCCGACGATGGAGGGGTCCAAAAGAGAAAAAAAGTTTTTCTTTTATTATACATGTTGTGTACAGAATAACTGCAATTGTGATACACAGGCTAAATATGTCCCATGTTGGATAAAATATAGCATTCTAACAGCCCCCCCCCCCGCTGCCAGAAAGGAATTATCTTCTGACAATTCTCAAACAAAAACACAAACCCTTGGCCTTTATTAGGTGTATTAGGTGTATCATGTGCATTACGAGCGTTCTGAAATACGGCAATGAATGTTCATGATGTACGGAATGGATTTGGTTTTATTGATAAAGGCCAAATCGCCGAAAAAAAATTGTGTATTTGAGTGTTTGTGTTTTCATTTCTATTATTGTTTCTCTTGGGAAGAAACACAATTCTCAAACATTGTGTATGTATTCATTGCAAACAATATCGCTAACAGTTTCCTTACAGATTTATTTTTTTTTTTATGATTTTTATGAATAGCGTATGAATTCGATTCCACATCGTGAATGTGAACGGAAAATATTTATAGTAATATTATTTTTACCGATCATAGAACATAATCAACTTTTTCACAGGTCACAAGATAAACCATTATTATCATAAAAGTAGACCTCAAATGTTTTGGCTCGTAGGGATTTAGTCAAATCTTGTATGTCGTGCATTTAAAGAGACCTTGGTCGTCTTTGTTCATTGTGTATAGGGAGGTTAAATCCTCCTTATATGTAAGAGGTTATGTATGTAATTCTTTTTTAAATTGGTATTGTATCCATTCCAAATACATGCTAACAAAGCAAACACTTGGTAAAGCTCATTTCCTTTAATGTTATACAGAAGTACCCCGTGAAGTGATATTCACACGTTCCCCTTTGATGGAGTACTACAAGTATCTTTTTCATATACTATCCTATAATTAAGCCCAACAGAAAAAGGTCCCAGGTAAAAGAATCAAGGTGCCCCTCAAAAAGAAAGGGGAAATACTGCTAAAATGTTACCCCAACCCCCACCGATGCTGTAGCTCTGCCTTGTCGAATGTCGAATCATTTCCAGTATTTAGTCTAGTTTTAAAAAATCAGCGGGAGGGTTTTGAAACCCCCCCTTCCCTTATCCGATATCACCACCGCCACCACCACTAATATTTGACAAAAAAATACAAAGAAAATGTTTGTTTTTAAAAACTAGTAAACTGCCAAAATAGATCAGAAACTCGACAGAAAATAATTTGGATCCTTGCTTTAAGTAAAAATCTATGCTACCTAATTTTCAATTAAAGTAAATGAATATTTACAAGCAAGGGCGCTGTAGGCTTCTGCACTTTCTGCTATCGTGAACCAAGGTGAATAGATTATTAGTACAAGACCCGGTTCTGAATCATCTTAGATACATTTACCTTTCATACGAGGGTCACTTCTAGAATTGCAATATTTCAAGCTACAGCGACTGGTTCCTGATGCTATATATAAACAACTGATGTAAAAACAATCTACTCTGACATCGCGAGGCTGCTATATATACTTTTATATTGTTTGCCCTGTCCCTACAGATTACAAGTTGTATAATTACTGACATATCATATTTCTGAAGTATGAACAAAGAGAGGATGGAGGCTACAGTTATCAGGGATTATACGATGATAAGTATACTAGATCAAAGAAAACCCCAAAAAGCGTCTTTACACTGAATGAGATTTCCCTATCTTGCCTTCTCTTTTCTAATCCTTGCCGCTTCAACGCCGATTTCTTTTTTGTTGTGAGATACCCGAGTATCACAAGAAGCTCCTATGGCAATGATAAATAATAGCCAGATGATCTTTGGATTTCCCCTGAAATACAGATTAGACTCACTACATGTAGTACTCGGTCAATAGCTCAATTGTCCGATCATGAGGTACTCATAAGACTATGGGTTATCGCTGTCATACGGTATTAAGGGGGATGACATATTTAGGTGTTCCAGGTCAGGGATGGGACGAGGAATAATTGTAGTCTTATTTTGAAATTATACGAAGAAATATGAAAAAGGAAATACCCAAACTCCAGATCCACCCATGGCATTATATATACATATACCTTACTCTTAGTCTGTGATGTCTAATATTTGTCTATTACTCTTAATATGTCATGTCTAATATTTGTCTATTATTCTTAGTCAGTCATATCTAGTATTTGTCTGTTATTCTTAGTCTGTCATGTCTAGTATTTGTCTATTACTCTTAATATGTCATGACTGATATTTGTCTATTATTCTTAGTCTGTCATGCCTAGTATTCATCTATTATTCTTAGTCTGTTATGTCTAGTATTTGTCTATTATTCTTAGTCTGTCATGTCTTAGTCTGTCATGTCTAGTACTTGTCTATTATTCTTAGTCTGTCATGTCTTAGTCTGTCATGTCTAATATTTGTCTATTATTCTTAGTCTGTCATGTCTAGTATTTGTCTATTATTCTTAGTCTGTCATGTCTTGTATTTGTCTATTATTCTTAGTCTGTGAGTGTCATGTCTAGTATTTGTCTATTATTCTTAGTCTGTCATGTCTTAGTCTGTCAAGTCAAGTATCTGTCTATTATTTTTAGTCTGTCATGTCTTAGTCTGTCATGCCTAGTCTGTCATGTCTTAGTCTGTCATGTATAGTATTTGTCTATTATTCTTAGTCTGTCATGCCTAGTATTTTTCTATTATTCTTAGTCTGCCATGTCTAATATTTGTCTATTTTTTTTTAGTCTGTCATGTCTATTATTTGTCTATTATTCTTAGTCTGTCATGTCTAGTACTTGTCTATTATTCTTAGTCTGTCATGTCTTAGTCTGTCATGTCTAGTATCTGTCTATTATTCTTAGTCTGTCATGTCTTAGTCTGTCATGTCTAGTATTTGTCTACTAAACTTTTCTTTCTCGAAGTGGATGGTATAAATTCTCGTAGACTGTGCCTTTCAAATTGCTGTGATAATTCGTAATTAATATGATAAAACATTATCATTTAACTTAGAGATTGTATAAAAAAAACTGATGGATGCTAGCCTACAGACGGGCCATAGAAAGATCAAGGATGATTCTAGTTCACCCATAATTCATTGTATGTACTGAATAATATCTCAAAAAGATGTGATACGACGTAAAAACCGGGATTGCATGAATATGACCTTTTATTTGTAGTGATTACTAAGATAATTGTCTAACCACAAGCATCGGGCAACTCCCACGGTACTGATACTGAAGAAATTAGGAGGATCTCAGTAAATACACTCGCATTTCGTTTACAAAGAAAATAGAGCATATGTTTTTGTTTGTAGTCATAGAGCTGAAATAGTAACAATTACTCGGGCTTAGAATTGTTAATTTCAAAGACTCATCTTTGTCAGCAAATTCTTTTACCACATTTCATACGACCATGGTTGTATCTATATGTATTTTTGGCTCTAACGAGTCTCCGATTCTTCACAGAGAGACGTTCATTCGTCATCCCATTTTGAAAAAGTGGTACATCAGATCGAAAATCGGACGTCACGAGGTGCACAGTACAATGTATTTCAGCAAACTGTTTAGATACTCCACCAGTAGATCTATGATAAATAAATGTCGAGGACAATGCATGGCTGGAACCATTGAGACATTCACTACACTTACATGAAATGTCAGTAGCTATTTTGAAAGCAAGTTCTCAATGTCCCGAAGGGAATTGTGCTTTTACTGTCCCTTTTGTACCTACCGGGAAGTAAGTGCTTCTTGTTCTCTTCCAGGTATTATTGTATTTTTTTTTTCAAAAGAACGCGTATATAAACGTTCTCCAACATGTCGTGACTTAGTCGTCAAGGTCGACGTAGGAGACTCTGATGGTCGTATATTGAGGACGCTGATGATCTTATTTCAAAGACTCGGATGTTCTTATATAAAAGGTTTCTGGTGGTCTTATATTGAGATCTGACGGTCCTAAGGGACTCTGATAGTCTTATTTTAAGGAATCTGAAAGTCATATATTTTTGAGTCTGATGGTCTTAGAGGACTCTGTTGGTCTTATAAAGGGACGCTGATGGTCTTAGAGGACTCTGTTGGTCTTATAAAAGGACGCTGATGGTCTTAGAGGACTCTGTTGGTCTTATAAAAGGACTCTGATGGTCTTAGAGGACTCTGTTGGTCTTATAAAAGGACGCTGATGGTCTTAGAGGACTCTGTTGGTCTTATAAAAGGACTCTGATGGTCTTAGAGGACTCTGTTGGTCTTATAAAAGGACTCTGATGGTCTTAGAGGACTCTGTTGGTCTTATAAATGGACGCTGATGGTCTTAGAGGACTCTGTTGGTCTTATAAAAGGACTCTGATGGTCTTAGATGACTCTGTTGGTCTTATAAAAGGACTCTGATGGTCTTAGAGGACTCTGTTGGTCTTATAATAAGGACGCTGATGGTCTTAGAGGACTCTGTTGGTCTTATAAAAGGACGCTGATGGTCTTAGAGGACTCTGTTGGTCTTATAATAAGGACGCTGATGGTCTTAGAGGACTCTGTTGGTCTTATAATAAGGACTCTGATGGTCTTAGAGGACTCTGATGGTCTTAGAGGACTCTGTTGGTCTTATTTATGGACGCTGATGGTCTTAGAGGACTCTGTTGGTCTTATATAAGGACGCTGATGGTCTTAGAGGACTCTGTTGGTCTTATATAAGGACGCTGATGGTCTTAGAGGACTCTGTTGGTCTTATATAAGGACGCTGATGGTCTTAGAGGACTCTGTTGGTCTTATAAAAGGACTCTGATGGTCTTAGAGGACTCTGTTGGTCTTATATAAGGACGCTGATGGTCTTAGAGGACTCTGTTGGTCTTATAAAAGGACGCTGATGGTCTTAGAGGACTCTGTTGGATTATAAAAGGACGCTGATGGTCTTAGAGGACTCTGTTGGTCTTATAAAAGGATGCTGATGGTCTTAGATGACTCTGTTGGTCTTATAAAAGGACGCTGATGGTCTTAGAGGACTCTGTTGGTCTTATAAAAGGACTCTGATGGTCTTAGAGGACTCTGTTGGTCTTATAAAAGGACGCTGATGGTCTTAGAGGACTCTGTTGGTCTTATATAAGGACGCTGATGGTCTTAGAGGACTCTGTTGGTCTTATAAAAGGACGCTGATGGTCTTAGAGGACTCTGTTGGTCTTATAAAAGGACTCTGATGGTCTTAGAGGACTTTGTTGGTCTTATAAAAGGACTCTGATGGTCTTAGAGGACTCTGTTGGTCTTATAAAAGGACGCTGATGGTCTTAGAGGACTCTGTTGGTCTTATATAAGGACGCTGATGGTCTTAGAGGACTCTGATGGTCTTATAAAAGGACGCTGATGGTCTTAGAGGACTCTGTTGGTCTTATAAAAGGACTCTGATGGTCTTAGAGGACTCTGTTGGTCTTATAAAAGGACTCTGATGGTCTTAGAGGACTCTGTTGGTCTTATAAAAGGACGCTGATGGTCTTAGAGGACTCTGTTGGTCTTATAAAAGGACGTTGATGGTCTTAGAGGACTCTGTTGGTCTTATAAAAGGACTCTGATGGTCTTAGAGGACTCTGTTGGTCTTATAAAAGGACTCTGATGATCTTAGAGGACTCTGTTGGTCTTATAAAAGGACTCTGATGGTCTTAGAGGACTCTGTTTGTCTTATAAAAGGACTCTGATGGTCTTAGAGGACTCTGTTGGTCTTATAAAAGGACGCTGATGGTCTTAGAGGACTCTGTTGGTCTTATAAAAGGACGCTGATGGTCTTAGAGGACTCTGTTGGTCTTGTAAAAGGACTCTGATGGTCTTAGAGGACTCTGTTGGTCTTATAAAAGGACGCTGATGGTCTTAGAGGACTCTGTTGGTCTTATAAAAGGACGCTGATGGTCTTAGAGGACTCTGTTGGTCTTATAAAAGGACTCTGATGGTCTTAGAGGACTCTGTTGGTCCTATATCTTATATTGACGATTCTGATGGTCTAAGATGATCTGATGGTCTTGTATTAAAGACTCTGGTAGTCTTATATTGAGGACACTGATGGTCTTAGAAGACTATAATGATCGTACATTGACTCGGATCGGATGATCGAGGACTGTAGTCTAATGCTCGTATATTGAGGACTCTGATGGTCGTATATTAAGGATTCGGATGGTAGTTTATTAAGGACTCTGATGGTCGTATATTAAGGACTCTGATGGTCGTATATTAAGGACTCGGATGGTCGTTTATTGAGGAATCTGGTGGTTTTAAATTGGAGACTTTCGGTCTTCTATGGAGGACTTTGATGATCTTTCAAGACTCTGGTGGTCATAAATTGAGGACTTTGCTGGTATTTTGTTTTTTGAGCATTTGTTATCAACAAACTGGAACTGGTATTTCGGGGGAAAAAAAACTTATCGCGGCCTTATATTGTGGAATCTTGTGGTCTTATATTGAGGAATCTTGTGGTCTTATATCGTGGAATCTTGTGGTCTTATATTGTGGAATCTTGTGGTTTTATATTGTAGAATCTCGTGATCTTATATTGAGGAATCTTGTGGTCTTATATTGTGGAATCTTGTGGTCTTATATTGTGGAATCTTGTGGTCTTATATTGATGACACTGATGATCTTATAATGTGGAATCTGGTGGTCTTATTTTGAGGAACCTAGTGGTCTTCGATGTCTTTGATGGTCTTCGAACTCAGATGGTCTTATATTGTGGAATCTTGTGGTCTTATATATATTGTGGAATCTTGTGGTCTTATATTGAGGTATCATATTGTCTTATATTGAAGACTTTCTGGTCATACAGGTATCTAATGGTCTTATAGTAAGGAATCTGATGGTCTTAGATTGACGACGGGCGGTTTTAGGGGATTCTGATTGTCTTAGTGGACTCTGATGGTGCTTGGGGATTCTGAAGGGCCGTGACATTATTGGCTGTATCAATACCTCGGTCTCGTTTTTTTTATAGAATATAAT
Source organism: Pinctada fucata (assembly GCA_028142955.1). Lineage (NCBI taxonomy): Eukaryota > Metazoa > Mollusca > Bivalvia > Pterioida > Pteriidae > Pinctada > Pinctada fucata. The sequence goes on along the minus strand of AP027105.1, from coordinate 38,601,941 downwards.
ATTTGAGTACGTACCGGTATAGATGCGGCTTGCATGCTTTATGTTTATGATTGTTTTGTCATTGTTCTCTGTACTATGTATATTATCGTAAGACCGCTATAAACTAGTCTTAGTACTTGATTAGAATTATGTGGTGCCAGTAAGTAAGATGAACATTGATTGGTGATGTACTTGAAAGGACCGCACAAAATAGACAGTATGTCTGCCAATCATAACCCAATAAAATCATATCTCACTATTTTGGAGATAATAGCAGTTCAACAAGGAAGCCTATTCTTAACATGAAATCGGCTATGAATAACTTTTTTCATAACCTATTCAATAACTATAGGAAATCCATTCAAACCGGACTGCCTGTTTTCATTAGAAAGTCGAGATCTAACAGAATAGATATATAGCATGAACCAATATAACATATGGATTTCCTAATAGAAAACAATGGCAAGCATGTACATAGTAATGAATTTGGCCTCTGTTCCGTGTACCATGGTACTGAAAGAACTTTGTAAACCAGCCGTCATAATGTTTTATTAGATTATACACATGGCTTGTATTATAAGTCTACGTTTGTGTAGAAGTGTAAATATTCATATGAATTGTAGGTTACTGTCAGGATTGATACGAAGTATTTGTTTCACATGAGACTTAGATCTCTCTACTTATAGAACGGACATGCTACTTTGAAAAGAAAATTAGGGGGAAGGGGAGACGTTATGATATAGGTGTCTCCGGACGACCTTCAGTTCACTAGTGAACCAAGGACAAACCTCTCATAGTAATCCATTCAGAAAATAATGGTTTTGACAATTTCTGAACTTAAATATCCTTTACTCTATCAACGAAGTTTTTACCTTGACCTCTGATATGACCTTGTTTAAAGGTCATGACAAAACATTGCGTAACTTACTACCAATTTATGTGAAATACGAATGATATCCATGCAAGAAGAGGTTAGGAGGTTATGTCACTGTAAAGGTTTTGCCAATCAAGTAAACTGTGACCTTGACCTTCGAAGAAGGTTCAAAGTCATGACACACCTTTGAGTCCTGAGCAACAACTTTTTAAATGATATTGTAATCCATGCAAAAGCACGGCTAATCATGGGTCAGATGTCAAGGTATCGGTTGTGGTTAGGTCTACGTACTACAAGTGCACTGGCTTTGCTAATTTTAAAGTCTATTTGTTCGTCTGTCCTTTGTACTTGCAATGATATTCTTCTAACTTTGATATGAAATTTTGATTTGTCGGTGCCTTTGTAGTATAGTACGTGTAAATGTCTCGACTGATTTTGTCCCGAGATAATCAAATATTTATTTCGATGGCACATTTAGCTGATCGTTTAACAATCAAACAGAATTTAAAAGAAAAGGGCAATTCGAAACATCTACATTTCTAAATATTTTATAAATCTTTCTATGTACATTGCAGGTACCGGTACGTTTGGTCGCGTCGTGACATGCAGGCACAAGGAAACCAAGGAATATTTTGCTTTGAAGGCTCTCAAGATAACAGAGGTTATACGTCTTAAACAAGTAGAACATGTCAAAAACGAAAAGGAGATCCTGGCCTCCGTGTCTCATCCATTCATTGTAAACATGTGAGTATTTATTTATAATGAGTTTGATATAGAAGGAGGACATACATATCGTGCTACTTCCTGCTCCCTAACAACAGTACACGAATTTATGATTTTATCTATTTTGGGGAAATAAAAGTAAACCATACTTCAACAATAAATTGTCATTCTCTGAAAAAAATCACTTGATTGTGCACTATAACAAGACTATTTGTAGCAACTACATTTCATATTTCAAATTCGATATACTGTTAAGATGGGTATTTTCCCTGGGGGGTGTTCGCGATTATAACATCAAGATGTTTCGCGTGGGGGAATTATTCGCGATAAAATGTCCTTCCCATTGTAAGAATGCAGCGGAGATATTTTCGCGTTTGGGAAATGTTCGCGAAATCCCTCTATTCGCAAAAAAAAACGCGAAAATTACCCCACGCGAAAATTTCCACGTCCACAGTACTGACATATGTTTTAAAAAATGTATAAATTATTATGGATTTCAATCAGCATTTCCATAAAATTGTCCAGTACCATGAAAGTTGCAAATCAAGATTAAAAAGTAGAGAGCCCCCCCCCCCCCCTTCCGCTTACGTTTTCACTCGCCTTCTCCTTTATGAAAGAAAACGCACATCCGTCTAGAAGGTAAATGACCAGGCTGTCTAGGGAGGAGTCAGTGAGTACAGTAGTCAGGGACCTTGTTGTATGACGCCAGCCTGAGTTTGACTCCCCTAGCTGGCGTGGATCCCAGCCTCTGACGTCATTAGTGCCTTTTTTCAGAGTTGGTGTAATACTCCCCATAAAATCGTACCTTTTAGCTTTTAATCAATCACAGTTTTCTTACTGTACGAAAACGTATTTGACAAGGCGTGAACCCCCTTTTTACATCGGTACTTAATTATCCGTATCTCTATCAAAATGTTTTGTTATTTTGTATTTTACCTGTTGAACCATGGTCGGAGGAAAGCTACTCATATCTACTCCTGGAGTAACCATTAAAGTGAATGTTGATGCTATAACCTTTAAGATGTGATTTAGTTCGTATATACATCGGTTCAGCGCTGAATATTCTGGTAGACAATTTATTCGTTCTATTTCTCATTAAAAGTTTTGTTAAACACAGAAAACTATTGAAATTATACGAAAATATTGAAAAATTCTCCCGTTTATGATTTTCGCCCATCGAGCATCCCTCACATTAGAACACGAAAAAATAATGTAGTTCACTTAAAAAGATTTCAATATTTGAATTGGAGCTACTTGAGTTCTTTTTTGATGAGAAACGATAGAATTCACCTCTCTACCCAAATTTTGAAAACTCAATCCCATACCCCGTCCTTGTACCTATAAGTAATTTTCAAGGGCACTTGAGCGAGATCCAAAAAAATAAAGAGTTGTAAATAGCTGTTAAGGCGTTAAATCGTTCTCAATGACTCCGGTTGTGACGTGTCGCGTGTTTCTCAGGGGGACCACCCCATTATAAGTGAACCAATTTTCTTTGGTGAAAATACAAATGACAGAATTTAGAAAACTAATATTATGTTAGTCCAATTCTAATTTTAATTTTGACTATAAATTCTACATTTCCTATGTCAGTTGTAGGAACAGGTGAGGGGAATAAGCGGAGCTCGATACCAACGACCCTCAATGAAATCCGCCCCTTCTGTTCTTTCCCTTTCGAAATCCAGTTCATCATGATGTCATTGTGGGACCCTGGAGTCGAACTCCAATGTGTTGCCAATACTATAGGACGCATGGTGTACAAACTACAATGTAGAAGAAATATTGTTAAATCCGGTCTATGAAATGGCGAAGTCCATTGAAGTCCATCTGTCGGTCCGTCAATCCGTCCATTTTGGTTAAACTGTTGCGTTTAAGAACTTTTCGAGAAAACTGTTTGGAGAAGCATCATTGTGAACGAATAATGAAACGAATCAAACGCGGCAACACATTTTGACCTTTGACCTTGAGATAGAAAGTTCTGAATTTGTTTTTTAGTCATTGTGGAGAAAACAGAGGATAGTTGACAAGTAACTTTGCATAATTATTAACCATAATCAGACCCGGCTTTCATTCGAGACCTTGACTTTTTACCTAGTGACATTAACCTTGAAGTTTGACTTACTTTTAAAAAGATATATAAATTTTAGTTACTTCTTTTGAACCGTAATGGATAGATCTTCCATAGTTCACTTAAAGATTCCTTTGCGACAAGACCTTCTAATTAAACCTTGACTTTTGACCTAGTGCGGCCGTGACCTTAAACTTCGATTTTAAACTTCACTATAAGCGGTATTGCTTCCCTATCTTATATTTAGATTTTGCAAGTGAGACTGTGACCTTGAACCTTTCATTTGAGACCGTGACCTTAAAATTAGTTATATCTCTTGAATTTTCACTGGCAGATTCCTCATATGAACAATACCGTAGATAAAGTATACATCAACTAAAACTACCGCTTTACAATCCGACCATACCACCTTTAGCGGTTTAGGATTTATTGTCAGATATTTCAATGTTAAATAAACCTAGCATTCTATATAGTGTTTTTCAAACTAATTTTATTCTTTACTTCTATTGTAGGATATGGGCTTACCATGACAATAAGTTTTTATACATGCTCTTGGAATACGTTCCGGGCGGTGAACTCTTTTCCTACCTCAGAAACTATGGGAGATTTTCGAATTCCATGGCGAATTTTTACGCCAGTGAAATCGTCTCAGCATTGGACTATTTACATAGCAAGCATATTGTTTATAGAGACTTAAAACCAGAAAACTTATTGTTAGACAGGGACGGTCATATGAAAATTACAGATTTTGGATTTGCGAAGAAATTAGAAGACAGGTATGTATGGTGAAGTTTGAATAAACGTGTTCTCTAATTATAGCCATCTTTGTTGCAAAATATTAATTTTACGTTCGTAGTTGGTGATTTTGGTTCTTGACCAATATTTTGTCTGTCTGAATAATTTTCTTATTGGACTTCGTACATTTAACATTGTCACAAATCATGGCAGGATTTTGAAATGGACCAAGGTTTCAAGTGACTGTATGGTCTTACACCAAAATGTTTTCCAGAGTGACTATGTCTTTAGCATACTATACCAGTAGAGCTTATGATTAAACCACAGGGGTGAGGTATCATAGCTTGGTCACAAACCCTTTCCTTGGCACAAACCATTTCCTCTAAAGGGTTTGTGCTGAGGAATGGGTTTGCGACCAAGCTATGATACCTCACCACTGTGGTTTAAACTCTCTTTTATGGCATTAAAAGCACATGTCTTGATGTGCAATGTTTGCTAAATTTTGGGTATCTTGTAGAATACAGCATAATGATTTTCACCAACGCTTACTGTTGAGTTTGATTTGTTTTTATCGATGTAAAGATGAAGATCAAAAGAGCTGGAATCATTAAATTATGCCAGTTGCTCATTGAAAACATATTCCTAGTGCATTCTACCTTTTAATCATTGTATTGCTTTTATTTTCTATTGAGAGATTTTGAAATGTTTTATATGGACCAATGTGACAACACCTTTCACTACATTTCATTGCTTGGACTGACAGTTTTGTGAAAATGTCTGACTTGTTATGAAAATCATTTCAATATCTCTGCTACTTTGGGCACGTCTTTTGAAGACTTCACGACGATTCCAGTAAAACACGCTGTCATCATTGATTTTCTTACTATTTCATTCTCAATACTAATATTCATGGTATATATAATAGAAAGATTGGCGGGATTGTGACCACAGGTTGATGTCATCTAGTGTTCATATGACACTTCAATGTGCTGTGTGTTTTTGTCATTTGTTAGCCTCAAGTATTGACTTTAATTTTCATCTCATGATGTGTATGCTGTAGTCACTCTATTTTTGAAAGAAATCTATGAAAGAGAGAGAGACAGAGAGAGAGAGAGAGAGAGAGAGAGAGAGAGGTGGGGCTGTATGATATGCATGTTTCTATATTTTAAAGTTTTTCAATACTACGGTTCAAAATAAGAAATTCAGAATTTCTTTCTTGATATACATGTACTGCAGCAATCAAATTGGATTGAAATTTCGTCCCATCCCCCCCCCCCCCCCATTTTTTTTAATTCCTTAGCCAAGATGTAATGGAATCGATATTGTGAAGGCCAAATAACTTCAAAACAAACACAAAAGAAAATAAACATGATAAAAAAGAAGACGGAAACTATTACTTGACACACTGTTTGTACTAATTTGAGTACTTTGAACTAACTGCTTGTTGGAATTTTTAACTTATATCAAGGGCCTTTTCCTACATATAACTGCCAACACGTCGACATTCCAGCAAATCCAAAAATCATAATTATAGATAGTGGTACGTGTTTTGTCGCCAAAAAGATTTTACTGATTAACTATTGCATTCATACATTTATGTAAATATATATAACGATCCTCGAGTAAGTACGGTGCAAAGTCTTAAAGGATCACTCCAATAGTCAGACAAGGGTCGAGTAGTCTTAAATTGTAATTTAAAACATTAGAGAATTAAAACCTCCCGTAGCTGGCAAGGGTTTCTAGTTATGGGATATAGTGTATTGTTAGTTACTAATTACTTGTTCGATTCTTAATTTGCGCAACGGAACATATGTATATTCATTGTATAATTCAGTTATAAAAATCTGAATTGAACAGTCAATCTTGTAGCGTATCGCGTTTACAAATCTATTTAAATGCCAGAATCTTATTTCTGTATGACGATTACAATTTCTAGTCATGGTAGCTTTGTCTGAAGACAATGATTTTAAATCTCAGGAACTATATAATATAGGAGATTGTTACATTTGTATGTAGAATAATGTGGCTTTGGGACGATGTCATGTCATACCATGGGTAATTTGGCAAGAGGGCTCATATTCCAAAATAGTTATTGTTTCATTTAGGTCAAGTTCAGCTTGACCCAGTATAAAAGTTAAAAATAACTTATCTATTACTGTCACATCGTCCCTCTCCATATACTTAGTACACATCTTCTCTCAGAAAAAAAAATAATTTTATTTAAGAAGAAGGATTTTTTTAAAAATCCAGCAAGTAAAACAATCAGAAAATCATGACATTAAGAAAAAAAAATAGCAATTGTGTAAAATCGGTAATTGTGAATAATATAAATGAAACAAAAAGTGACAACACCCCCCCCCCCCCTTCCAACCTAAACATGACACCCCCCCCCCCCCCCCCCCCCCCAAAAAAAATAATTAGATCGAAGGGTTATAGTCCATTCCAATATTTTGTTAGTCGAGTGTAAACTAGAGTTGTCTATCCTTTAACGTACTACTGAATGAAATACAATGTAGTCATGAGCATTTCATCTTTTGGAAAAATATGAGAAATGGGATTCCAGTAAGGGGGGGGGGGTCAAGTCCTAAATTATCTTTACAGAGCTATATATCATGGCATGTTTATTGGTTGTGGCAGTACCGTAATTTCCAACGGAGACAATAAATGACCCCCCCCCCCCCAAACCCCTTCAAATAATTGATGTAATTTTATGTCCCTAAAGTGAAAGGTCTTATTCCATGTATACCAACCAAAATCTTTGAATTTCCCACCAGAACCACCAGAACCATAACTCAAATTGTTCATTTCCATATATTGATAGTATAAGTATTATATTGAATACAATGCATTGTACCGTGTTTGAAAAACACACCAGTGCGCTCATTAGAACTTTTAAATCAAATATACTTTAGATACGACGTAGGACTATTTATGTATGTTGATCTATATACATTCGTACATGTATCTATTATCCACGTATTTTTTGACGTCTTATTTCATTGTCAGGTGAAGCTCCTCATTTTAGGAGTTCATTCCCCTCCATCTTAGATAAATTCTTCCTATTCACTTTCAAAATGAAAACATCTAATGATTTAACTAAGATAACAACCCCAGGAGCCCCATTCTCTGGTCACTGACATTTCATTTCTTTCCTAAACTAGTGGAGTACATACCACGTTGAAGTATTAGCTATAAAAGGCGTGTCGAGAGGGATGCGGAGATAGAGGGCGGGTCTAGAGGGATGAGGGCCGCTCAATAGCAACAATATCCCCTGCGCAATTTGCCTCGAATCATGATTTTCCGGGATTAACGGATTTTTTTTCTATAATTCACAGGCTGAACCCCCCCCCCCCTATTCTGACGAGCTTAACCCCCCCAACTCCAACACCTACCCATTCCACCCAGCATATCTCCCTTTGCTTTGGAAGCAATGTCAAGACCCGTCCATGTAAGCTTTTGTCGAATTATAGTTAAACTTTTTTATGTATGAATTCATAACTATAATACCCACTACCAACCTTCAACTCAGGGTGGGCTTCATATTTACCACGGATATCTAACGATTATTACAAGCAGGTACTATATATAGTGTCTCAAATGACTCGAAGATTGGGAACAATCTAAATGGCAAATGATAAGGAAACCATCTGGGTCGGAGTATGCACCAGAGAGATGGAACGAAGCATGCAATAGAAACAACAGATGTTAGTGTGATCACAACATGCTATAGAATTGATTTGTAGATGTCTTTTCCCAATCAAATATCGTATCACCGTACAAAACTATAATTATTTTCACAGTTAAAACTGAAAGGAATTGTTCTTCATTGTTACATTATCTAAAAACTTATTTGTTTTCGTCTAGGAAATTCTCGAAATAAAAAGAATTACAGGAGGGAAATCTGCGCTTTTCGTGTGTTTTTTTCCGTTGAGAATGATTATTTTGACATAGGTGGGTAGATTAGACCCATGTACTGAACAGTGCGAGCGAGATGTTTCTTTGAATCATTCTCACGAGTTTTTGTCTCGAAACATCCCAGTAGACCTCCCATAAGAAATTATTCCAAACATTTCATTTCTTTTTAATTTGGAAATATCTTTCTAACGAGCGCAACGACATCGGTGTGCTAGCTTGCACCGAGTTGCCTCCCTGCAGCAGACACTTAATTAACTGAAGTTTGGAAAGTGGATCTTCATTGGAAATCTTTATTATGGCATATGGCAGTAATCTTGTTAATCCCCCAGTCGCCTGAATGTTATATATTTATAAATATTATATAACTTGTCTAGAGTGGTTTTTGTGTTCTATACCAGTGACTTTTGTGCACGCAGGTTACAACATCGATCTCTAAATCGCATATACATTAGTTTATTTTGTCTCAGTTTAAGTGAGGATGAGAGCGACGTCTCGGGTGGAGCATAGGGCAAGCGCAGATCTAGAGGGGGAAGGGGTACGGGAATTTGCCAAAATGCTTAATTACTGGACACCTCCTCCCACTGGAAAATGTTTATAGAACCACGTAGGATATAGGTATCGTTGTGAACCCCCCCCCCCCCCCCCCCCCCCCACTTCCCTATACAAACTCCCTTATATCTCTCCCATATAACAGGAAAGATAGAGGATTTGTATAGGAGTGAAGGGGAGGGGGACTTCACAGCGATGCCTACCCCCCGTGGGAATGGAAGGGAGAGAGAGATCTACTAATTACTATTGTTCATCTATTTCCAAAACAATCACCCTAATGTTTTCTTTAATTTCAGGACATGGACGTTATGTGGTACACCTGAATACCTAGCTCCTGAGATTATCCAGAGTAAAGGTCACAACAAGGCCGTAGACTGGTGGTCACTAGGCATCCTTATATACGAAATGCTGGTTGGGTAAGTTTAAGGTCAAGGTCACTCGATCCTGAATACCTAGCTCCTGAGATTATCCAGAGTAAAGGTCACAATAAGGCCGTAGACTGGTGGTCACTAGGCATCTTTATATACGAAATGCTGGTTGGGTAAGTTTTAGGTCAAGGTCACTTGATCCTGAATACCTTGCTCCCGAGATTATCCAGAGTAAAGGTCACAACAAAGCCGTAGACTGGTGGTCACTAGGCATCCTTATATATGAAATGCTGGTTGGGTAAGTTTTAGGTCAAGGTCACTCGATCCTGAATACCTAGCTCCTGAGATTATCCAGAGTAAAGGTCACAACAAGGCCGTAGACTGGTGGTCACTAGGCATCCTTATATACGAAATGCTGGTTGGGTAAGTTTTAGGTCAAGGTCACTCGATCCTGAATACCTGGCTCCCGAGATTATCCAGAGTAAAGGTCACAACAAGGCCGTAGACTGGTGGTCACTAAGCATCCTCATATACGAAATGCTGTCTGTCGGGTAAGTTTTAGGTTGACTCAAGGTCACTCGGTCCTGAATACTTAGCTCTGAGATTATCCAGAGAAAAGGTCACAACACGGCCGTAGACTGGTGGTCACTAGGCATATACGAAATGTCGGTCGGGTAAGTTTTAGGACAATGTCGCTTAATTGTTTTCATGTTCTGATTACTTATCTAAAGAAAAGGTCACAACAAGGCTATAGATTGGTGGTCACTAGTCACTAGCCATCCTCGATGAAGGTTGGGCAAGTTTTAGGTCAACAGTAGCATAGCTACCATCTATGCTCATGTGCTTAAGCGTACACATAACTTTCAGACCATAAAAAAAGATAAATAGAATAGAAATAGACGCATAGATTAATTACCTTTGTGACTATGATAAATGAATGAGGGGAAATGTTGAGTAAATAGGCTGTGACTTCAGTAAGCATACACATTATCTTTGGTCAAGGTCATTCGTTCCGATTTTTTTTTTTTATATCAAACATATCTGAATATTTAGAAATTTTATTCACAGAAAGGATGGTTTAAGGAAGAATACATCATTGGCATTGATTAAGTAGAAATAGATGATAACATAATTGAGAGATTTAGGTCAAAAGATAAAAATTTGTAGAGTTTAAATGTTTTCTTGATACTGACATACCTAAAACTTTCCAACTGAAGTTATCCATGATTCCGTTTGTGTCAAATTTTTGTACTTTCAATTCAAATTATTTGAATGTGTTAAATACAATGTCGTGTAATTTCTAAAGTTGCTGTTAAGTGACAAACATATATGTTTTCATACAGATACCCGCCATGGTTTGATGAAAACCCATTTAAAATTTATGAAAAAATAATTGAAGGCAGAATAGAATGGCCCAGACACCTGGACGCTGCAGCCAAGTAAGTGCTGATGTTAAACAAAAGACGATTTTCACATTACCAAAGTAGACTTGAATTTTATACAGGTCAGACATCACAACATTTGATGTAACTTTTTACTGTGACATCAGGTCTTAATGAAAAATAATGTCAAAAATTGTGATGTCTGGTCGTGAAGTGTCTAAAAGACAAGTCCATCGGTAATATGAAAATGGTCTATTACACATGTAGTTATCTAAGAGTTGTATGAAAGTATTTAGAAGATCTGATGATATTACCAATGTAACACAAAGAATGTCTCGTCAGTTTCTATCATTTATTGCGCTACAGTTTGTTCATGGTGTGGCACAAAACGTGATGCATGATAAGACAGTGAATACGGTATATGATATATGGTATATGGTATGAATGGTGGTCTGAAAATATACAATAAAAAATAATGAGAATTCAGTTCTCAAAATATTTCATACATGATATGATACAAAAATTTGATCTCATAGTCGCAATACAATATTACAAAAACTACAAAATCACAATATGCAAAATAATGACAAAAATACATTGATGTACACGTACCCTAAGTAAGGAGCATCATGACATACACGATCCTGTCACAAATTATGTAGATCTCTACGATGAAATCTAAAGAGAAAAATGTTTACATGAACCACCAATAAAAATATTCACCAAGTTATGCATTCAAACAAATTTTTGTGTTATGACCTGTACTACGCACCATACATTAATTAAAAACTAATTTCACAATAAATATCACAGATGCTTTGTATTCTTGAAATAATTCATATTAATCTCGTAATGTTGAACTATCCAACATGTAACGTACATCATATAGATAAAAGATCATGAAAAATGGAAATCATACAAAATTAATTAAATTTCACAAAAATCATCAAAAACTATAATTTACTCACAGTTCAACAAGCATTCATCAACCTCTTTTATAGGAACATGCAGAGTTTGCAGAAATTCAAACAAATTTGGTACGATGAAAGCCTACATCAAAAGTCGATCTTTCTACCTCGATGGAGTCTATTGTTCTGAATTGTTATGAGTTTACTTTTTGAAAGAAACCAATAGAATTACAGATAACAAAATAAATTATTTAATTCTAAATTTCATTTGACATTATCATAAGATGTTTTATGTTATTATATATCAAGCCATTAAACAAAAATACTTTTTATTTACATTTTGAGAAGTTTAATCGTTTCGTAATACTCCAATCGATAAACCTTTAAATTAAACCATTGTTCGTAATGAACAGTTCCAGTGGCTTAATGGTTAAAGCGGCGGCCAGTCAACAACTAGTGCGCGAGTTCGATACTCGGCGCCGGTATATTCAAAATGTTTATTTTAACTTTTTATTATTTTTAACTAAGAGATATTTCCATATCTTACACCAAAAACATTGATTTACACATAAACAGAGGGACCTAAAATTAAATATGTAAATATTCCTCGTCATTGCTTTTGCATAGTACATGTACAACTTTGAAATGAGTAAGTAAAATAAAGCAATTGAAGGGTTATTTTAGAACAGAACTTAATCATTCATGTATTCTTAAATTTTTTCTTTAAAAGTATCCCTATCTTTTTCAGTTGAAGTAAAATTTTATGACAAACCTCTGAATTTGACATTTTCTTATATCTCCCTTATTATTTACTTTCAGAGATCTCATAAAGAAGCTTTTGGTGCAGGACAGAACCAGGAGGCTTGGTAACATGAAGGTATGTCATGGTCATAGTGTGCAGTGTTAAAAAAGGAACAACCCCCTTCCCCTCCCCCCCCCCCCCTTCACACACACACACATACACCCTTAAGAAATCTTGGTTCTTAGGAGGGTTCTAGTTATATGGAATACAGTTAAGCTGTAAGTGTACTTATTTTAGAAAGATTCATAATTCTTCCTCTTCCTTTAAAGTGCTGGGCTGCATAAGTGGCATATTCGCACTAGGAGTTAAAGGAGTTAGCATTGCTAAGGCTGCTAATTCTCATAGATTACAGTGGAAAATATTAATTAACTTGCGCTAATTTATGATTATGCTAATATGTCAATATACCCAATTTTTCTTAGCTTCCACTGAAATTTAGTTGCGCTTAAGTAAGCACTAGTGTATCCAAACGTTATTACACTATCATTCACTGTACTTTTAAGTCTTTTTAGAATAGGGGTCGAGTTGCTTCACATTTGAGACTGTAATTGTGATGTCATAAAGGGTTAGGGCAACGAAGCCCTATATTGGCCCTATTCTTGAAAAAATTGTACTTCATGGAAAATTTATTTGTAATTTGTCACTTTAATACGTTCTCTACTGAATGATGACTCTCTATTTTATGTACAATACATTTATCATAGCTTTTAGCCCTCAAACAAATTGGCATTATTCTGTTAAATTGCTGCAAAATCTACATAATTCTATAAAATTAGTAATGGCCGCATGCATTAACTAACATGGAAATTTTATATGTTAAAGATTATGATTGTATCTTCTTGGCATAAAAGTTCTATCTTAGTTAACGCATGCAGCCAAATCAAATTCTTGCCCATGAGACATTTTCCAGCAATATTTGCCATCTTTCGTCAATAATGTCAAAATGGTGTCACATGGTGAAGTCATAAAACTTCAAATGGTGCTTCGTGGGATAATTTTTTCTTTTCATTAAAAGTGGGAAACATTTCTGAATGTTTATGAGAGATATCATGCATTTCTTAATAAAAGTAGGGTAGGATAAATGCCAAGCAAAAGGTCACAGATTTTGATGCCAAAGAAAAGTCACAAGGATTGACTATGGAACAGAAATATTGCCGTGAAACATAAAAATTGCTGTTATAAAGATATGATTATGGCATAAGTTTGGTCAGATGTCTCTCACAGAATTGTGTTGTTTCAGAATTGTATTTTTTTCTTCTTTCATAGAATGGTGCTGATGATGTCAAACGTCACAAATGGTTCAAAGGTGTGAACTGGGACGATGTCGAAATCAGGAAACTTCAGGTACTGAATTCACAATATCAAAGTAAAAAATAATCTAAATAAATGGCAATCGAAATTCTTATGTTGAAATGAACAAAAAAACAGACACACATTTACCCAAAAATGTGTGAAAGAGTGTCTCAGTATTTGATTTCTTCAAATTGCTCGTCCCTATTGATGATGATAGATTTGCGACATTTATATGAATATGTACATGTATATAGATGAATGTGTGTTTCTTATTTGTGCAGCCACCAATTGTACCCAAACTATCACATGCCGGTGATACCAAAAACTTTGAGGATTACCCAGAAGACAACTGGCAAGATGCAGCGCCCGTCACAGGGCCCGATCTAGAACAATTCCATGACTTCTGATCATCTATACCACTTATTCCATAGTGTACAGGAATAGCTGATTTTCTATATGATTTGTTCCATAGTGTGCAGGAATAGCTCATTATCTATAATGACTTGTTCCATAGTGTACAGGAATAGCTCATTATCTATAATGACTTGTTCCATAGTGTACAGGAATAGCTCATTATCTATAATGACTTGTTCCATAGTGTACAGGAATAGCTCATTATCTATAATGACTTGTTCCATAGTGTACAGGAATAGCTCATTATCTATAATGACTTGTTCCATAGTGTACAGGAATAGCTCATTATCTATAATGACTTGTTCCATAGTGCACAGGAATAGCTCATTATCTATATGACTTGTTCCATAGTGTACAGGAATAGCTGATTATCTATAATGACATGTTCCATAGTGTACAGGAATAGCTGATTATAGTGCTGCTTTACCCTACCACCTCATAGTGTAGATTAGGGAACGGAACTCTAGTACATGTATATAGGATAGAAAAGACGAACATGGGCGTAACAGGGTTTGAGAACAACGAAATGAATTATTTTTTAAGTTACTGATTTTATTATGGTATAGCTCAATTTTTAGCTTGAGAGTCTACTGAAAATTATTGTTACATTATGATTATATTTTGAAATGTTATTGAGCATATTTTACACGGTACTCAAGATCTGTTCGAAATATCATGTGCCTGTTTAGCTATGGAACCCAGTTGGATTTAAACGTTTACAGAAATTTGATTTGATGAATTTTTTTTCTCTTTTTGTGAAGATTATTTAAAAGATGATTTTTCTGTATTACCTACCCCATACAGCTGAATCTCAGTCCTTTAGAAGTGTATAACTTCTTGTAGTATAGCAAACTGTGATATATATTTTTTCAATGTAGTGCACTTCTGATGTTTAAAAAATGTCACCCTTTTAAAAGAAATTGTCTCAAATAGTTTCATGTATTTGCTCATGTTATGTTACAAACTACAAATTCAAACCTTTCACGTGAATAGGATATTTGCCTTGCAATATATTATACAGAGAGAATAATTTTGTACCATATTAAAATTTTCTTGTTTCATAAGCATCAAAATTTGCTCATTTAGAGTTACTTTCTTTAATAAAAATGAGTTTACTGGTGACAATGGACATAATACACAAAATGCTGTTAAAATTAGGCATAAAAATTTGTCCTTAAAGTAAATCAAAAAATTAAAAAATGCAAACTTTGAGAATATTTTTAAGTACAAATGATAACTACATGTAACTTATTGTATACATGTACTTGAGAACTGATAATTGGCAATCTCTTTTCATTTCTCTTTTATGGTCGTTTTACACAAGACTCAACATTTTGAAATTAATGAAAAAAAAATGAATGTTTTTCATTCAATCCCGTTTGAAATTTGGTAATGTCCATAAGAACTAATTGATGATTTTATATAGGACAGCATAGTTTAAAACTGAGCTTATTTTAGAATTTATAGGAATGACTCCTGGTTAAGTGATTCTAGTCTTTTTAGTACATGTACTAAATCGTGATTGTTTGAATACCAAGACTATAACAGTATTGCTTCAATGTCAGAATTTACATGTAGAATTTAGTGTAAATTTAGAATCGAAGCATAATAGTGCCGATGAGTTTTGTTGTTACCTTTGTGCCAAATATGATCAGATTCGTCATTTTGTTTTGGCAAAATTATTAAGAGGATATTCAGTAGAGTGTTGTATTGTTACGATAGTTTTTATCAAAATTGTACCACCATGTTGTGCCTACGGAAAACTGAAATTCCCGATGAGCAAACGTTACGTATACACCCATAACTGAGATTTGTTATGCGAAATAATGGAAATAAACAAGTTGGTGTTTATTTTTCTCGTAGAAGATTGATATAGATTAGTAATATTTTTGTAGTATCCACAGATATTTTATGTACATACATAATGTATTTATAAAAAGTGCTCCAAATATGTAGCAAATCTTTTACATACATGTAAGTTTGATACCATGGAACAGGGTGATACATTTACAATCAAATATCTTTAAAAAGAATCAAATATTTTATCTTTTATTCTGACTTTTAATATTCTATACTTTTGTCTCTTAATCATGACTTTTTATTATAGCAATGTATGACTCATTTATCTTTGATTAGTTTACATATGTATAAAAAAAAAAGTCCCATATTTTTTCTGTAAATAAATCTTCTATTTATATGTAAATATTAAACAAATTCTCAATATTTATATGATTTTTACCTTATTTTTGTAAATCTTATCCCGATCTCAAGGAAAAATTCCCCCTCTATAGTTTTAGTTACGTATAATCTGTTTTTCAATGTACATGCATGTAATATATCGGTTAATCTTGACGTAGATTTACAAATGTTGTAACTATTAAGTTGTATATTTATATGATGATCTGACATCACCATATTTGACGCTAATTCTTACCGTCACATTGTAACACTGACCTTAGTAATGACGTCAAAATAATGTCAAAAGGGGTGATGTGCATCTTTTTGGGTCAATAATGCATGTCTAGTTGTTATATGAAAAATGGTCGTTTACGTTAAGCATAATAAGTTATATTTTACATCACATATAGCAATAGAGGGTTTCCAAAACTTTGAATAGTTCAACATAGCGTTAATCTTGTGGTACGATATATTAAGGAATGATAACGAAAACTTTTTTGCTACAAAAGTACAAATGTAGGTTGGACGTCACATTATTTAGAATGAAGTACATGTGATATTGTTTGAATATGAACAAAAGGTATTAGTTTCACAATTCCCACATGGAAACTACTAACCACATAGTACATGTTTTAGTGCTGCAGCAGAAACGGCAAAATTTGACTTATTAAAATAAAAAAGTACCTATTTATTAATAAATTTGACTCATTTACCCTTATAATCAATTACAGGTAAAGAATTTATTGTGTGCATCAAACAGCAGTACATGTATTAGCTTATCCCACAAAAATACTGTAGGTCAGCTGTGAAACAGATAAGGATTTTTTTTACCAACTTCTTTGGATCGTATGAAATACAAAAAAAGAAGAATGATTTTGAAACAGTGAATCTGAGTGCTTGTTTGTTTTATACACATTAGTACATTTGTACCATTAATTCAGTTTGATTTTTTTTTTTTTTTTTTTGAAAATATTTTTAAATCAATGTAGCAGCCAATACAATCAATTATAAGAATTTTAATGATCATAGTGCTGCAATCAGAGTAGTTGGTGTAATTACTTAGTGCTATATCGCAAAATGATTACATTTGTACAAGAGGTAATTCATTGATTTATAGTAATCAATAAAGTTGTATATTTTCTTCAGTTTATTGAAAGTTTTAAAATAAGGAAAACATCTCTTTTGGAGGGTAACCTACTAAATCCATATTTTGATTATGAGAAGATCCTTATATATATTTTGTTCATGTGTTAATTAAAATCGGGGAAAAAACCAGAGTTTTATTGTATATCCAGTCTTGGATCAGGGACCTTTTGTTCTCTATGTTATACCAAATCTAAAGCTAATATCATTTCTGATGTCAAAACCAGAATGTTTGACAGATTTTGGCTTTATCAGGCATAATGTTATACTCTATATAGACATGTGTGAATTATATTTACACATATAATAATGACAGAATTCCTAGTCTCCCTGTAATTATATCTTTGTAATATATCTTTGATCTAGTTATTACAAAGGACTTATAAATAATCTTGTTTATTACATGTATATAAGTCCTTGTTGAAGTCTGGAAAATAAATTGAAACACCACAATTAATGATGTCTATATTTCATAATTGATTTCTTCATTTTATTTTTTTATTTTTGGACATTGCTGTCAGCCAGTGTTTAAATTTTTACTACATCATTTAATTTCAAAATACCTACTTAGACATTTAACTCTTTTAGCTTCAGTTTAAGTGCTATATAAAGATAGATTTTATACTTTAATTTCCTAATTTGAAAATCAAAAGTTTTATTATCAATTGATCCATAATGAGGCAATATAAAATCAAATGTAAAACCAATCAAGCACAGTTTACAATATTATCAGATATAAGCCTGTTCCCTCGACAATCCTTTGCAATACTTGTTTTATGGGTGTGTTTTATTCACATGTAAATGGACTCATTTAACAAAAATTTATTTTGTACAATATTTTTTCTACTCTGTGTTTTGTAACGGATGTTTTGAATAAAGTCATACATTGCAAATATTGAAGAAACATTTTCTACTTTCTTTTTTGTTGATATAGATAAAACAATAGAAATCGTTGTTAAGGACAAAACAAAAGATGTAATAGCTACAAATGGAAAAGAGAATACTAATTGATCTTCATAATGGCATTATGCTTTCACAAACTCATCTTGTTTAAACAATTTCTTGTGGGTTCCTGTCTTGGACTTTAGACCTTCTTTATAAATAAGAGTTGGTATATACATGTAAATTTGTCACAAGGCTTTGATGACATTACCTCCTACATCTTTCATTTGGTACCTGACGACCTGTGACTTTGGCCTTCTTTAAAGATATATTTCTTATACCCATTCAATCTCTTCTATGGACCTTGTGACCTTGACCACTTTGATGAAAAAGGAATCGAGTTTTGTGATTTTGACCTTGACCTTGACCGATCTTTAATTATTAACTTGAGCTAGCTAGAGTTACATAACCTATAGTACCATCAAGCAAATACATCCCTGTGGTATCAAATAGCCGAATTTGCAACTCGGTTGGAAAAATTAAAAACCAACGACAACCAGCATTTTTGTTTATTTCGTGTTTAATTTACTTCTTTATTCCATGAATAGCATAGGGTTTTGTGGATGTGGAGAGTTTTGACTAAAGGCCCGTTTGTCTGTATTCCGAAGCTTTACTTCGCACATATTGCTTGAAGAGTATAAAATGATAGAGCTTTCATATTGCAAGTGTTCATTTAACATTTCTATATGGCATCAAGGTCTGGTGATTTTGACTTTATCCTGAGTTTGATTTCCCCCTCATCACAAACGTTACCCGTTGTCGGGGGCATGATGTTTTACAAAAGCACCTTGCTTCTACTACAAAATGCTATAAATTCCAGAAATATTGAAAACAGAATGCTTGCGCGAATCTGTTGTGGTATAGGAACTTACCCATTTAAAATCAGTCAAACATTGTAATTTTTCTAATTTTTTTATACAATCTTCTGAAAATCATGGGGTTAGGTATGCGCACCCACTTCAGTGAACTTTTTATGTATGTGTATATCACCAATAATTAACGAGGCCGTGTACAATTAGAAAAATTTGATGACGGTGAAATTTCAATTTCTTTTTCTTAAAATGATATTTGAAGTACAACAAATAAATACTATTAATTTAATTAAAATCTCTTGCGCAGAAACATGAAAAATTTGAGAAAAATCATTATTTTGCAGTAAAACCCCTTAAGGTCTCATTGTAAGATGCCATTATCTTTGAGATGACCCCTACATAATACTGAATGGTCAACTTCTATTTTCTTTCCCATAAAATGAATTTTATAATACTGAAATTATATGACCCGAATTTAGTCAAAATACCTTGGGTAGAAGTTCATCATTTTCTAATTAGACCCAGCCTCGTTAAGTTTATAACATGATACACCCGTTATGCAGTTTCATAAAGCCATGTCATAAATATATGATATGATAAGGGAGCAACCATTTGATTTTTATGGGAGGGGGGGGGGCAGGAATGACAAATGACCATATCCCTTTATACAGCACAAAATCGATAATTCAGAAAATCAGAAATCGAAGGCATACAAAATCAGGAAAATGACAGGAACCAAAGCAAACAAACAAAACCTCCACCACACGAAAAGAAGCGAACTCCCGATATGGGAGTGAGACCAGGTGCCCAGGAAGAGTAAGCATCTCCTGCTTGCATGCAACACCCGCCGCTTCAATTCGGTAGAACTGTCACATCCGGTTACCTCCATTTCGGAAGACATAGAGTACAATCTTTGGTTGGATGGTTCAAATGGTCTATGACAGAATACTAGTATCATCCACCATTCTGGAGAGTGGGACATCATAGTGTATGACGAGTTCCCCATATCGACCGTAGAACTTCCTCGGTAACGATGTTAGTCGGTCACAAACATATCCCTTACTGAGAAGCTTATCTGAAAGACGCCTAGCTCTCAGAACAAAGACTTTTGCCAGCCGGAAATTTTTTTTCGGCCATTTTAAGAGCCGGAATTTTTTCCGCCGGCGCTTCGGGCCGGATTATTATTATTATTATTATTATTTTTTTTTTTTTTGTAATTGTCCAATGTTGAAAATTACTCTAAAGTTTAAATAATTCAGTGTGATTTTTTCGCCATATTAAACATCAAACACAGATTGAGTTCATCTCTTGCCAGCAAATCACTTCATTTTAATTTCTTGAATGACATATGATGCCTATAATCTATTTACTTAAATGATACTCTACGGAGACAGGCTATATGGTGCTAATGACTTTTGAATATGATTTATTCACTCCAAATTGCATAAAGTTTGTTCCATTTTTTTTTTTTTTTATTCTTAGTTTTTGATACACAAAAAAAGTGTTTACTGGGCAGTGGAAAGGTCGGAAGAGAGGGGGAGGGGGCAATTTCATGATCCGGAATTTTTTCCCTTAAAATTTCAAGCCGGAAATTTTTTTGGCAATGTCTTTCTGTCCCCCCCCCCCCTAAAAATCAAATGGTTGCTCCCTAACACGTTACATATCGCTCTACTTGAATGCGATTGGTCAAGTTTGGAACCTAATCACATAAACATTGACAAATGTTACCTTTCAAATATCGGTCAACTGTTAAAATCAGACCCAGATTCAATATCAATGATTAAAATTGTTGGTTTAAAATACTATTCAAAATTGAAATACTTTTCTCTTACGCACAGAATATCTATAATACGATGGGGACACTAACAGATGACTTCTAGATCGTGACGTGGTTCGCCTCTTTCGTTCTCGGAAACGTTGATTTCACGTTAGAAATACACATTTTTAGGCAATATCATGTGATAAAAAGAATCTCAAATGAATTTTCATTTCATACGATGTATTATGAAACTCGTTGTGCGTTATAAAACACTCAACTCGTTTCATAATACATCGTATGAAATGAAAATTCATTTGAGATCCTATATTTATTAGTAATCAAATGTCATATCTTCCAGCGAGATGATTCGGAACGCACTGAATCGTATTGACTCAGGTCAGAAGTTCTTGGTGAAATTCCTCTCATACTACTGAAATCGTCTGATAGTTTACTGGACCTTGCTGTTCCAGTCTCGGACATATTGCCGGTCACCGTCCCGTTCTTCTTAGTAAAGCTTTCATTCCCTTGTTTTGCTACGGAGATTTGGAAAACTTGTACTAATCGTCTACTGTTAGCGTACACAATCAGTCTATTCTGAAGGATCTGATATGCCAAAAAGGACGGTTTACGGAGACCTTTTCCTATGACGGGGGATATCTGAGCACCATCGGGCGACAGTCTGTTTACTTTACTCTTTGTCCAGTCTGCAAATAGAAGTACACGATCAAGGGATATCAAAGACCTAGGGAACCCCAGTCCGTGTGTTGTGCTCCATAAAGTGTTACCATGGAAATCGCAGCATGTGATGCACTTATTCTTTATGTCTGTCACGTAAAAGAAATCTTCTCTACAGTCCAACTCTATGCTTTCGTGGAAGCGTTTGACCGAAGTGATAACCGATAACAAGTGGACATCGAATCTTTCTTCACCGTTTGTATCTAATATTTTGATATGCATGTACCCCTTCAACCCACACTGAACAGCCATATAAATTCCATTGTAAGACATACATCCAAGTCGTTCATCAAAGCTCAGTTTCCGAACTTGTTTGGTGATATATCTATTTTCGATTTTGTAAAAGCATATGAATTTGCCTTCCGTCACAGCTATCTCATTCTCCCCTATGTACTCTACATCCCGTATCCCTCCTCTCGCGTTCTGAACAAAGGCATACTCAAAATCTGGCGAAAAAACTTTGATTTTCTTGTTCCTGGCATCCAAAATGACGATACTGCCGTCTGGAAGGCTGGTCATACCTGTCACGTGACATGGCTTAAGGTCGAGTGGATCGTCCACACAGAATTCAGAAACACATTTGTATTGGGTTGGAGCGTCGGATTCAAATGAAAAGATACTGACGTCTATAGATTTGTTAGACAGTAGTCCAGAGGTATGGTCCGTCTGTTTGTCTATGGAATGTAACGATGGTTCCTGATCACTGTTCGTGTTTGTCTGACTGTCTTGCTGTAGGTTCTCCTTACTAGCTCCGTGTGTCACGTTCTGACGTTTTCGGCGACAACAACAGTTCCCCATTGCTACTGTCCATTGGTCGCGTGATCTCTTGTTGTCTGACAAGAAAAACAAAACAAACAAAAAATTATTATTGAAAATAAAGTCTTTGTGATCAAACTTCAACGTAACCGAAAATTATTCGTAGTGCTTTAAAATCGATATGATAAATCTTTACTTACCGATTCTTTCTCCGAGTTTTGGGGTGAAATAATGATCGTAGACTGTCTACAGACTTGTAACGATTCTTTGTTTTTTCCAAATTGTTTGTCGAATACACATCAGATATAAAACTAATATCCAGCAATAGAATTCATTGTAAATAAAGGCAATGATAAAGTCTTTACTTTAAGATTTAATTATCTCAACAATGATCTCATTTAGTATATCAACGCTACTTCGTGGGTTTGGAGTCTTTTAAAATTGCACCGGTCGTAAGAAACCTATACTCAATAATAAAGATGATCAAAATGATAAAAATTTAAACAAAAATGTGAAATGACAATGTCTTCGGTATTGTTTGTATGTATCAGTTCTATCTACCCCCTTGATAATTATATTGCTGCTTTGTTATGAAAGCAATTGTATATTTTGGAAACCAATTGTTTGTATTACTTTCTCTTGTACATTGTTCGAGTGGAATAAAAAAGAAAGTTAATGGGGAAATTGCGCACGACTTAACTTGGAATTAAAAAAAAAGAAGTTAATTACGAAAAAAAGAAAGGGAACGAAACAAAACGCAGTTTGTATGAGTTCCAACAACTCTTTTTGAAGTACAATGCAATTAAAATAATACAGTATGCGAATACCAAGGAATAGTCAAACTTTTAAGGGAGTAGCTGTACCCCACCACTCCAAACTTTGATGTGTTACAAAACCATTTAAAGTACATAGGGAAGCTAACTTTACAACTATTTTGTCAGTCTGAACGGAACGCAAGGGATACTGTACCAATGGATGCTTCTCTCCAAATAAAAAAAGTGGAGAAAGAAAGAACATGTTGTTGGGTTGTTAGTGTCTCCTCCTTCCCAATCATCTTTACAAAATGTCCTTATAAGGACTTTGTCGATGATTTTGAATTTAGGTTAAGTAAATGTACTAGTAAGTCATTATCGCTCTAAAATGTGGAAATCACTGGTTTCAAGGTCCGAACCACAGGGATTTATCTCGTTGATGGTTCTTCTATCATGACACGAGGTAAACGGGATAGAATCCTGTGGTCCGGATACTCGAGATTTTTCTGTAGAGTTTGTCTATGCATGTATTATTCATAGATTTCAAATCCTCCGATTAAAAAACGAAAACATTCTAAATCGCTAGAGACATGTTTAATGTCAATTGATAATCGTTTGAAATAGGGTTGGGTTTTTGTTGTTTTGTTTTTTGTAAGTGTACATTTTATAGATACATGATGTTCATAAAAAAGGATCCTGAAATACAGCAGTAAGAAGTCACGTTCGTTTAATAATGCGGGTAAATGTCGGTTTTCTATGAGAAATGTTAGTTCTGTGACATATAAACACGATAACTTCGCTGCGAGACGCACGTCAGCAGCATAGAAGAGTACTGCGTACCGGAGTCTACGAGGAATGCAATTTACGGCAAGCCTTGAAGCTAGTTACAGAGAGAAATGGACCTTCGTGGAACGATGATAGTAAGTTTATGTACAGAAGATATACATCAGTTGTAAAATAAAATGACATTTTATTTCCATTGGAGCTAAGTACATACTGCGTTTACGAAATCTCACCAACACAGTTGAAGTTAGTCCTGTCCTATTATGCCTGCGGCACTCCGTTTGGAGTACAAGGTATCAGGGGACAAGACTAAGTTGTTCAGTGTGCATCAGTCGAAATAAAAAATAAGTATCATTCGTTCTGGACAACTATTTTAAATTGTTCGCGGAAGTCACTCGTTGTCGTCGGGTCCAACAAATCATTTATTGTCCTGTATGGTATACGTTGTAGAATCCACTTTATGGCTTTTTTACAACGGTAGAGAGAGCGCCGGATTTTATTGGCGTTGATGTTCCTGTAGGGCGGTCTTAAATTCTCCTACGGTTTTGGCACGCACGACTGAATCTGGTAGGTGGTTCCAGTGTATACACGTGTCTGCGAAAAACGAATGTTGGTATTGCGATGTTCTGCTGCTAGGTATGACTAGTCCTCTGCTGTTGTAACACACGTGTTTATTTACTAAATTTGTTGTTTGGTGGTCCTGGTATTGTTTCGGTTTAATTTGGCGTTTGGTTTTTGCGTATTTAAGAAATGGATGAGGCGGCAGTGACGGTACCAACCCCTCAACCACTTTGTACATCAGGATTAGCCTCAGGCTCGTTCTTCTTTCCTCTAATGTGTTTAATTCGAGGTCATTCCTCATTGATGTTATTGCTCCCGGGTTCCTACTTTTGTAATCTTTCTTTATAAATCTTATGGCCCTGTTTTGGATCTTTTCAAGCTTGTCTATGTCCCCTTTGAGATACGGGTTCCAGATAGTTGCCCCATACTCCATGATTGATCAAACTAGTGATATGTAAGCTGTTTTTCTACAATGTTCTGGAACATTCCTGAGGTTCCTTCTTAAAAACCCTAAGGTGGTATTTGCTTTTTTGCTGATGTTATTTATGTGGAGGTTCCATTTGAGATCATTAGATATTTCCAAGCCGAGGTACAGGTGTTTTATACTTCTTGTAATATATGGTTGTTAAGTTGGTACAATTTTGATGTTTTCTGGTTAATTGACATTATGTAGCATTTTCTGCGTTAAATTTCATGCCCCACTTATTTGCCCAGTCTTCTAGTTGTTTTAGGTCATTTTGAAGTGCTGTTCTTGATGGTTCTATACAGAAGACAATCATCTGCAAAGAAGCGTACAGATAAGTTGACAGCATCTGGAAGATCGTTTATGTGGCATAAGAACACTATCGGGCCGAGGACTGTTCCCTGTGGTACCCCGGAGTCTACCGATGTTCCCTTCGACTATAGTTTTCATATTCCTTGTTGTTAAGAAGTTGTTTAGCCAGGTGTGTAGTGGTCCTTGGATGCCATATTGATGAAGTTTATGGAGTAATTTGTCATGGGGGACGGTGTCGAAAGCTTTTGAGAAGTCTAATATGGCTATATCTACTTGATGGGATTTGTCATGTTCTATGAGGAAGTCGTTGATTGTTGTCAGGAGTTGTGTTTCGCATGAATATCCTGATCGGAAGCCATGATTTAAGTTGGTAAGTATTTTATTAGTTTCTAGGTGTTTCATGAGATGTCTGCAGATGATATGTTCTAGGATCTTGCATGTAACTGATGTTAAAGAGACTGGTCTATAATTTTCAGGAAGGTGTTTGTCCCCTTTATAGCTCACCTGAGCGAAGCTCAAGTGAGCTGTTGTCATAGCGCACCGTCCGTCGTCCGTCCGTCGTCGTCGTTCGTCGTCGTCGTCGTCCGTCTGGCGTAAACTTTTAACATTTTCGACATCTCCTCTGCAACCGCTGCACAGAATTTCACGAAACTTCACAGGAAGCAAGTACTCAATGCCCTCTACCAACTTTGTGTTTTTTGAGCCGATCTGAAATCCAAGATGGCCGCCACAGGCTCTGATTGGCTGACACATTTTCGACTTCTCCTCTGACACCGCTTCACAGAATATCTCGAAACTTCACAGGAAGCAAGAACTCGATGCCCTCTACCAAGTTTGTGTTTTTCGAATCGATCGGAAATCCAAGATGGCCGCCACAGGCTCTGATTGGCTGACACATTTTGGACTTCTCCTCTGAAACCGCTGCACAGAATATCTCGAAACTTTACAGGAAGGAAGTACTCAAGGTCCTCTACCAAGTTTGTGTTTTTTCGTGCCGATCGGACAACAAATATGGCCGCCGAGTGCTCTGATTGGCTGACACATTTTCAACATCTCCTCTGCAACCGCTGCACAGAATTTCATGAAACTTTACAGGAAGGAAGTACTTAAGGTCCTCTACCAAGTTTGTGTTTTTCATGCCGATCTGTCAACAGTTCTGGCCGTCGAGGGCTCTGATTGGCTGACACATTTTCGACATCTCCTCTGCAACCGCTGCGCAGAATTTCATGAAACTTTACAGAAAGGAAGTACTCAAGGTTTTCTACCAACTTTGTGTTTTTGTGCCGATCGGTCAACAAATATGGCCGCCGTAGGCTCTGATTGGCTGACACATTTTCGACATCTCCTCTGTAACCGCTGTACAGAATTTCATGAAACTTTACAGGAAGGAAGTTCTCAAGGTCCTCTACCAAGTTTGTGTTTTTCGTGCCGATCGGTCAACAAAAATGGCCGCCGTAGGCTCTGATTGGCTGACACATTTTCGACATCTCCTCTGTAACCGCTGTACAGAATTTCATGAAACTTTACAGGAAGGAAGTACTCAAGGTCCTCTACCAAGTTTGTGTTTTTTGTGCCGATCGTTCAACAAATATGGTTGCCGAGGGCTCTGATTGGCTGACACATTTTCGACATCTCCTCTGCAACCGCTGCACAGAATTTCATGAAACTTTACAGGAAGGAAGTACTCAAGGTCCTCTACCAAGTTTGTGTTTTTTGTGCCGATCGTTCAACAAATATGGTTGCCGTAGGCTCTGATTGGCTAACACATTTTCAACATCTTCTCTGCAAAAAAAAACACTGCTCAGAATTTCATGAAACTTTACAGGAAGAAAGTACTCAGGGTCCTCTACCAAGATTGTGTATTTTGTGCTGATTGGTCAACAAATATGGCCGCTGAGGACTCTGATTGGCTAACACATTTTCGAAATCTCCTCTGCAACCATTTCACAGAATTTCACGAAACCTTGCAGCAAGCAAGTACTCAAGGTCCTCTGCCAAGTTTGTGTTTTTCTTGTCGATAGGTCAACAAATATGGCTGTCAAGGGCTTTGATCTGTAGAAGTATTTTTGTGACTTTTAACCCTTTGTCTGCAACTCAGGTGAGCGATGTGGCCCCCTTGGGCCTCTTGTTTGAAGATGTTGGATATATTTGCATCTCTCCAGTCTTTTGGTAGTTCCCCTGTATCAATTGATTTTTGCAATATAATTTTCAGTATTGGTGCTTATTTGGTTGCACATTCTTGCAGTATGCGATTTGGTATGCTGTCCGGTCCTGAAGATTTGGATGGATTGACTTTCTTCAGTAGTTTTTCCGAGGCCATTCTGGTCAATTTTGATTGGTTTGATGATACTTTTGGACTTAATCCTTGTTTCTGGCATTTCTCCTTTTGATGTTCTTGTGAAGACGGATTTGAATTGTTTGAGTAGTCTTTCTGCCTTCCCTTTACTATCGTTTACTAGAGTTGTTCCATGTTTGAGTGGTGCTATTCCGTTTGAGTCCTGCCTTTTTGATTTTACGTATTTCCAAAATGGTTTGTTGTTGTTGTTCTGCAATCCCTCAATGATATTTGAATTTACATACTCCCACTCTGCTCGTCTCAAGAGATCTTTTGCATTCTTTTTGGTATGCTCTGTAGTTTGTCCATTTCCTGGTTTTCCTGGCTTGTTTGTAGAGCCTTTGTTTCCTTTTAAGCATTTTTTTGTGTTTATGTTTAATCCATGGTATGTTGTTCGTCGATCTTATCTCCTTATTGGGTATGTTTTGAATAGATCTGCTTTGAATGTTGACCACAGTTGTTGTACCGAGTCTTCTTTTTGGTTGTTAGCTTCTATTGTCGTTTGAAGTTGCTCTTTATTGATGTTTTCCCAATTTGCTTTACTATATATATAGCATTTTCTGGTTGGTGTTCTATTGTAGTGCACCTTTGTATCCATATCTGTTATTACAATGTCGTGATCTGATATGCCTGGTACGTTTATGGACGATTTTACTAAGCTTGGGTTGGAAACAAAGACCAAGTCCAAAAGGTTATCCTCTCTTGTGGGATGTTCATGAATTTGAGTGAGATTATTTGCACTCATGATGTCTGCGAGTCCTTGTTGTATTTCCCTTTCTGGCCCTTTTGCTGTTTGTAAGTTCCAATTTATGTCTGGGCAGTTGAAGTCTCCAGTTAATATTTTGTTTGTTCCTAGAAAATAAATTTACAAAACGTGTTGTTGACCGAGCTAATTCAATAATATATGGGATACACCGCTTCTTTAGCCGTTATAACTTCGCGTCTTTTTTACACTTTTTAAAGGTCAAGGTGCCGAAAATTTGTGTATTCCAGTGTTTGTGTTTTTATTTGTATGATCCCATTCTTCTGGAAGAAATATTTCAATCTACTGCAATTATGTTTTAGAGGGCGAGGAAAAGGGGTCATTATGTAAAAGCACCCCCCCCCCCCCCAAACGCGACCTGAACTTACATTTATCCTTTTTTAAAAACCTTGTGACCCTGACCTTGACCTTTCACCTACTTACCAGAAAATGGTGTTTATATTCCACCGGGAGCATTTTTATTTCTTATATAGATCTTTGACCTCCGTGGGGGTATTTGACCAAAGGGGGGATTAATGAACAGTGTGTCAGACTCATATCATGATCGAATAAAAAAAGCAGATAAACAAATAATAACAGACTGCAAGAGTCAAGAATCAAATAGATCTACTAGGCTATATTTTTGCGCATAAAATAGAAAAAAAAAACGTAATAAAAATCTTTTTAAAAATTGCATAGGTGCAGTTTGCATTTTGAACAAAAGACAGAGTGTCGCGTGACGACAAAATCCGTCATATTTTCCCGGGATCTAGATAAAGATACACCGTCTCACGTGTACTTTCATTTTCAAAGTTGCCAAGTAAGAAACCTGATAAGCACTATCAAATTTCATGTCTCCTGGCTGTTTCAAAAAATTGAAGGATTTTGAGGTGTTTTTTGTAACTCTCTCTTTAATGGCTAAACATATTATCACCATTATAATTTTTTGAGATAGTACATGTATAAACCTACAAAATGGTATATATTTGGTGTAAAAAAATTAATTTTAAAGATGGGGACATGATGTTTGAAGATCATTGGGGTTTTCACTATAGATTATATAGGGAAAATAAAAATGTCTAAAAGTGCATATTTTAGATTCAAAATTTTATCAGATAATTTTGTTTGATGTTTCTAAAAATAATTTTCCTTTAAAGTTCATTTAATTTCCTATAAATTAATACATAAAACATGAAAATCCATCAACATTTAGATGGGGGACATGACATTTGAAATTAAGCCATAGGAAGAGACAGGTTATATAGAGTAAATTTGGTAGTGATAAGTTGATATCACGTTTTTCCTTCGTTTTGCTTTATTTCAGCCCTAGATTTTTTAAGTCAAAGACACTAAACATCCTGTCCATTTGACAGTACGTCCGAACAACTGAACAAATCTCTGACTTGTAGTAACAACCTAAATGTCAATGACTGAATGACATGCATCTTGGGGCACCACTTCTTCTTCTTCCGAGTGGAGTTCAGGGCCTGGAAATAACCGAATAAGAAAATAGCGTCTTTGTTGCACTGTAACTAAAGGGCTGTAGCTTTAGATGCAAAAGCTATGACATAGTACGATAAACATTAGTGAAGGAATGTACATTGAAAGAATTTAATTTTCTTCACATAGGATCATGAATCTGATAAGTGATTGATTAAATAATCAGTTTATATTGAGTGTAAAATTCCTTATATTTATTTAATTCAAGTTCCATTTCCTTCAAATAGCTTGAATTTCAGGTTATTCCATATCAGTGGCAGACTCGGGGGGGGGGGGGGGGGGGGGGGGGGGGGTGCGGAGTGAGCGTTCCCCCCCCCCCCCCCCTGGCACTGACCCAAAATTTTCCAAAAACAGGTATATTTTGGCCCATTTTCAGTAAAATCGGTAAAATTCGCCCCTTGACCCCCGGCAAAGGGGGCGCTGGATCCGCCACTGCATATAGTTAATGATGTCCAGGCTATATCTTTTGAATTGACCATGACGTCCTTAGCTTCAATTTAAAATGCACCAATCAGGCCAGGCCATGTCAAAGTGAAAAACCATGTTTCTTTAAAGGCGACTATGACACAATTAAGACAAAATTATCATCATTCGATTGGGAACAAGAACTCTGTGCAGGGGGCATAGAAGATAGTTGGGAGCGATTTACTGACATCATACAAGATACAATTAAAGAAAACATACCAGCGCGTAAATCGTCAACCCACAAATTTGACACCCCGTGGATGGACAACCCAGCATTAGAAGCTATAAGGAGAAAACGTCAGATGTGGAAAAAGTACAAATACAACCGTAACCCTAATAGTAGACACAAATATGAGGAAGCACGGGACGATGCTAATACAAAAATACGAAATGCAAAGTACAACTATGAAAAATCAATTGCTGAAAAAACTAAAGAAGACCAAAATATATTCTGGAAGTATGTACAGTCAAAAACGAAAATCAAAGAAGATATACAATGTATAATAGATGAAGATGGGACCATAATAACATCTAACAAAGAAAAAGCAGAATCATTAAACCAATTTTTGGCCGGATTGCAAAGCAATTCCGGTCTATAGATTGACGATGTCCGTCCGTCTGTCCGTCTGTCTGTCCGTCCGTCTGCCGTCAACATTTTGGCTAAAGTTTCTGGTTGAGGCAAAATCTAAGGAACTATATGCAGTAGAAACTTTATATTATACATGAAGCTTGCCCATGACAAGACCTTTCAATTTATGCCGTAACATTTGCCCTAGTGACCTTGACCTTGGACTTTGACCTACTCAAAGATTTTGGTTAAAGTTCCTGGTTTAAGCAAAATCTATGGTACTGTATGCAGTAGAAACTTTATATTATTAATGAAGCTTGCCCATGACAAAACCTTTCAATATATGCCGTAACATTTGACCTAGTGACCTTGACCTTGGACTTTGACCTAGTTTAGGATTTTGGTTAAACTTCCTGGTTTAAGCAAAATCTATGGAACTGTATGCAATAGAAACTTTATTTTATACATGTAGATTGCCTCTGACAAAACCTTTCAATTTATGCTGTATTATTTGACCTATTGACCTTGACCCAGTTAGTGACAAAAACTTACTTTGCAATCCGGCCATACCGTCTTTAGCGGTGTTTTATTTACAAGTGTATTTACAGAGGAATCAGACACCAATATCCCACTTTTTGATCTAAGAACAGACAAAAGACTAGAGAACGTTGAATTTTTAGATAGTGACATACTCAATTACATGAACAAGCTAGAAGATCACAAATCACAAGGACCAGACAACATGCACCCACACTACTTCAAAACATTAGCAGAACAACTTAAAAAACCTCTGCACATTTTATTTAACACATCATTTAGGGAGGGAAAACTACCAAACGTCTGGAAAACAGCAAATGTCACTCCACTACACAAAAAAGGACCAAAACACAATTCCTCAAATTATAGACCCATAAGCCTGACAAGTATAATATGCAAGTTAATGGAAAAAATAGTAAGAGATGCGTTAATGTCATATATGGAAGAAAACCAATTATTCACTGTACATCAACATGGCTTTAGGAAAAAACACTCTTGTGTAACACAACTAATAGAGGTATTGGAGGATTGGTCAAAAGAAATTGATTATTCCAACAGTATAGATAACATATACTTAGACTTCCAGAAAGCATTTGATAAAGTCCCACATAAAAGGTTACTGGAAAAGTTAAAAGGGTACTGAATAGGGGGAAATTTGTTATCATGGATAGAAAGCTTTTTGACAGAACGGAAACAGAGAGTGGTTTTAAACGGGTCCGAATCAAACTGGTCAAATGTAACAAGCGGCATCCCACAAGGAAGTGTCTTAGGTCCTACACTATTTCTAATATATATTAATGACCTACCAGATGTTGTACATAATATTGTCAAACTTTTTGCGGACGATACAAAATTGTACTCGGTGGTTAATAATCATGAACAACAAGAGAGATTACAAGAGGATATTAATAGTCTTGCATCTTGGTCCAACAAATGGTTATTGAAATTCAATGTTTCAAAATGCAAACATCTCCATCTAGGTAAACCCAATCAAACAACTTATACAATGAATGACGAAGAAATTACTAAATGCGATAGTGAGAAAGACCTAGGAATTACTGTAGATGATAAACTGAAATTTCAAGTACATATAAACACGCAAATAAAGAAAGCAAACATCAAACTAGGACTCATTAAAAGAACATTCACATACCTAGATAAAGACATCTTTTTGAAACTATATAAGAGCCTTGTCCGCCCACATTTAGAATATGGAAGTAATGTATGGTCTGTTATATATAAAAAAGAAGCCATAGCTTTAGAAAATGTACAACGTAGAGCCACAAGAATGTTACATTCCATTTCCCATTTGAGCTATACAGAAAGGTTGAAATGGTTAGGACTACCAACCCTCCAGTACCGACGTCTCAGAGCTGACATGGTTGAAACCTTTAGAATTATTCATGACATTGACAATATAAATGACAGGGAAAACATATTCCCATTTTCTAAAACACAAACAAGAGGGCACGAATTTAAACTTACAAAGAATTATTGTCAGAAAAATGTCAGAAAATTCAGTTTCTCCCAAAGAATTGTTGATAGATGGAATAAGCTCCCTACTTCAGTGGTCACTTGTAAATCTGCAAATAGTTTTAAAAACCAATTGAATATTCATTGGAAATCTTTTAATTTAAAATTTATACCCGACTGTTATGGTCCGGAAGCGGAGCATAAAAGTTTAAAC
Source organism: Pinctada fucata (assembly GCA_028142955.1). Classification (NCBI taxonomy): domain Eukaryota; kingdom Metazoa; phylum Mollusca; class Bivalvia; order Pterioida; family Pteriidae; genus Pinctada; species Pinctada fucata. The sequence goes on along the minus strand of AP027105.1, from coordinate 38,568,904 downwards.
ATAGAGAAGGATCAGAGATGCACAGCATATAATAGATCTCGAGTCCAGTAAGATCCAGTAAGAATTGTGTATCCAATCTCTAATTCAGTTTGTTGTTGCTTATGATCCATTGGTTTTAGATCACCTTTATCCAAGGTCATATTACCAAAGTCAAGGTCACCAGGTATGCTTATGATAAAATTGTATATGCTAATCATGTTTGGGCTATACCTCGTAAAAACAATATAATGAATCACTTTCATGTTTTAGGATGATGTCTGTTTTATTCTGAAAAACATTTTTTTAATTCAATGATGATTTTTGTCTTTTACGCTCCTCTTAGAATCAACACAAACTAACACACACTAAAAACACAGATGCACAGCAACTGAGCTATATTACGCCAGTGGATGATTTATCAGCAATAAAATTGAAGACTTTATATATAAATAAAACTTATATCTTGCCAGAATGCTCAAGAGCAGGCATGTTTCCAGTTATTTATATGTTTGATACCATTATATATACACATTTATAATACTATATTCTATTGTCTTCATACTGGTACTATGTTATAATATAGTATATTCATTTAATTGTCATATATTTTTATTCAACAGGCTCCTACAGTTACATTCATCTGTGAAAATAAGTAATGACTTTGCCAAGGGACAGAGGCTGGGCATTTGCCATCGCTATTTGTAAGTTGACAAAAATGAAGTTTTGTTGCTTATCAATGTAAAAACGATATACCGGGTATAGGTTCTGAAGTCAAGCCACAAATGAATTAAACTTTGTTTTGTCAAATAAGCTGAAAAGAAATCTAGCTCAATATCAGTTTTAATTACATTGAAATGTTTGAAATGTAGAATGATCTGTTTTCTTTACCCTTCCTAACTACTAGTATAATGCTATATACAACATAATGTATTGAAGAAATGACTGTCTTACTTTTGGTGTTCGTGGGTGTATAATTCTGGTAGGTCACGTGCAAATTCCATGAATCGTGAAGCGATTGTCGGAAAATTTGCACATGTCAAACCAGAATTATAAACCCATGAACACCAAAAGTAAGACAGTCATTACTTATATTCACATTTATTCTATGTATCGGTCATTTTTATTTGCATGCACGTCGCACATTTTGCCTGTAACAGCGTCAAATGTATTTTAACATTGGTAAATTCTCCCTAAATGCAAAACATGAACGTGAAGTCACAATAGCAACCCAAGTTATTGGAATATAATTCTAGTTGCCTAATGGGCGTTTAACATGGGGAATCTACTAGTAATGTAAATATTTCATATTGTGTTTCAGCTTACTTCTTCAGTTGCTTTATTATGGTGGGAACAGCCAAGTCTTTTGGAGTGATCATGTTGGCAATCAAAGAGAAATTCAACACTGATACTGCAACAGCTTCTTTAGGCATGAGTATTGGTGGAATATTCTATACTTTCATCGGTAAGGCAATACATGTAGATAATGGAATAGTAGATTACATGAATATAGGGATACTTGTGAATACCATAATTGGCTAGGCATGTACATGTATATTTATGTATATGAACACAACTGTATTTGTGGAATAGGATGTACACTCAGTGGTATTAAGGGAACTGCATGTATAGTATATTAGTACCTAAAGATGATGGCAGAATACTTTTAATATTTATATAAATTGATGATGCACATACTGCTAAGTGTTGTCAAGCATTTTTTTGTCGAAGTTATTTGTCTAATTCTTAAAAGTTGCACTTTACACAGCCAATTGTGCCTCATATGAAATTTATTTGAAATGAGCATCATGTAAATTTCACATGAAAGTTCATGAATTTCATGTGAAAAAATTGATGTAAATTTCATATTCATGCTCAAATCACATAAATTTCATGTGAACTTTTATGTAAAGTTCATATAAATTTTACATGAATTTCATATGAGGCACAACTGGCTGTGTACTTTGCTTTAAAACAACATTAAAGTTTGCCTTCTCATTGTAACATAAGTGCTCTTATGTTTTCAGCTCCTTTCGCTTTGTTGTTAGGAGAACATTTTACACAGAGGCGAATTGTCATTATTGGATCCATTTGTGGGTCTGTTCTCATTTGTCTGTCATCCTTGACATATAATGTGGGATATGTTGTCTTCATGTATGGGCTTGGTGCTGGTAAGTAGCAATACTTAGGGGGTTTTCTTTTATTTTCTTAATGAGTGCATAGTTGAAAAATTATCAAATAATTTGACAACATGTATATTTTGAAATTTAAGTTGACTTAAACTGATGAAAAATCTTTGCCTTTTTAAGAAATGCTTTATACACCCATCTTTAAAGATATTACAAACTGTATCATGTTATCGTGTTGTCCATTAGGTGTCTTACCAGTATATGTTATACAGGGCATTATTTCTGTCCCTCTGCATGGATTTCAATAACAGTTCACAATTAGCTAGGTTCAAAGGTCATAGGTCAAGGTCACAGTACTGTAAACCGTCTTTTATTCGCAGCATCTTACATTTGCGAACACGAGAGAGGTGACTGGTTCACGGTGTTTTACTTTCGTGACATGGTATGTGTACTACGTATCTTACTACACATATGTTAGGGCATATTTGTGGCATTTTATATTTGCGAATCAAAGGACGTCGCAAATATCGTGAAAATAAAATGCTTGCAAATGAAAGACGGTTTACAGTATACTTAAGGTCTTGGGTCAAAGATAAGGTCATAGTACACTTTATGAGTAAGACATTGTCTGGACAATAACTTCTTTCCCTTTGTATTGATTTCATTAAAATTTGAAGGAATTGTTGCTTAGAAACCAAGATTGCGTCATGACTTTGATCAAAGGTTCAAGGTCAAAGGTCAAGGTCACCACACACTTTGTTGTAAAACATTGTCCAGACCATAATTCATTCCTTCTGCATGGTATCAATAATATTCTACTGAATTGCTGCCATGTACCCAAGGGCATGCCATGACCTAGAACCAAGGTTGTAAGTCAAATGTTGGGTCATGACATTGAACCAAGGTTTAAGGTCAAAGGTCAAGGTCACAAAGCACTTTATAGGTGAAATATTGTCCAGGCCATAAAGTGTTCCTCTAGCACAGATTTCAATAAAATGTCATAGAATTATTTCATGGAACTAAGGATGTGTCATGACCTTGCAGCAAAGTCATAGGTCATATTTTAAGATCACAATTCACTTCAAAGGAAAATCTTGTCCAGGCTATATCTTCATCCCCTGGCATGAACTACAGGGATATTTTGCAAAATTGTTCCTTAGAAATCGAGGGTTTTTCAAGACCCTGAACCAAGGATAATGGTCAAGGTCATATTGTGCCTGATGTGTAAGACCTTGTCTGGGCTATAAGTTCTTCCACTCTGAATGAATTTCAATGATATTTCACTTAACTATTGCACAGGCCAAAGGTTAAGGTCTCGATGTACATGCTCAATGAAATCTTGCTATGCCATCACTCTTTATGATAATGATTTGAATTTTGATGAATACTTGAAAGCATTGCTCATGTTGCTAAACATTGATCAATGCATCATGACCATGAATAGATAACAGGTCAATCTTTTCATTGCCTGCATGATCTTTGATATTACCTAAGTGATTATTAATTTTGAAAGATTTTCCTTCTGTAGTGTTTGTTTCAAACAAAATGCTGTTTGATTTTTAAGTTGTTCATTGAAATAAGTGACATGCATGTAATATACCATTTTGGATACTGTTGTGGAATTTTAGACAACCCACTTTGTGATGTCATTTCATTTTGATTTTTGTTTTTTTTTGTAGGGATTAGCAATGCATGCCTGTTTGGTAACGGACTTGTGATGATTGGTCACTATTTCCTGAAGTATCGGTCAGTGGCCACAGGCTTGGCCTTATCTGGCTCCAGTATTGGTACTTTTGCGCTTCCGCCCATACTCCAACTTTGCCTGGACACGTATGGACTAAATGGAACTCTGTTGCTGATTGGTGGGCTGTATCTCAACGTTTGTGTTTGTGGGGCATTGTATAGACCATTTTATTTTTATGAAAAAAAGAAAAATGTGGAAAGTGCGATTGAAAAATCTGAGGCTGATAAATTGAATCATTACGACAAGGCTGAAGAAGGGGACGGTCTTCTTGCAATTGAAGGCAATGGAATGAGAAAAGATCGTTTCACGAGTACAGGGAGCATAATGATGGGCTCGATGGAAAGTCTACATGCTGAGGCTTATCTTCAAGAGAAGAGGGAGCAAGTTAAAACAGAAAATAAGTCAAGGGATTTTTTTAGGTTTTTCATTGAGAAGATTTTCCCTTTTGTAGTTCTCAAAATACCGGTTGTTATCTATTTTACAGTTTTAAGCTTTTTCATATTTTTTGGTTATTTCAACTTTGTAGTATTCATGCCAGCCGATTTAAAGACACGGGGCATTACTGGTTATGAAAAAGCTTGGTTGGTGTCTATATCAGGTATTGGGGATCTGATCGGTAGGGTAAGCAGCGGAATCTTAGGGAATTTAGAGTATATAGAGAGGTATAAAATTGTTGCGTTTTGCTGTACATTTGGTGGAATTCAAGTTTTAGTGTTTGCCTTTGCCTCTGAATACTGGTGGATGGCAATCCATGTAGCTCTGTACGGTTTTCTAGGTGGAGGGTTCGTAGCTCTTAATGTTCTAGTAGTCATAGATATAGTAGGATTAAAACTGATGCCTAAAGTTCTGGGTGTGGTCCTTTTCATTCAAGGAGTAGGAGCAGCTATTGGGCAGCCCATTGAAGGTAAAGTACAGGAAGATTTTATATATTTTCATATTTTCATGGAAAGAGTAACATATTTTGAAAAAGTGCTGTCAGTTGTTTAATCTGTCTGTGTGTCTATCTGTCTGTCTCTATAACCTTGTGGGGGAGTACTGGTAACAGGCTAAGCTGTTCTCTTAGCCCTACAACATAATGCTGAAACTATGGTTGTCAATAGAATAAAATATGATTTATACATGTGTATGTCATTTATATGTTGATATAATATGTAAAAATGACAAAAACATGTTTATACATTAAATTTATAAGTATGAAGCACAAAATATTTATGAGTTTTTACATCCCCTGAGACCCACCATAGGATCTTATAATTTGCCTTCACAGAACACAAACTTTTTGATTTTCTAGGTCATAAGTCAAGGTCACTTCACAAATGTATATTGTGATGTTTGGGGTACTCTTGTCATTGATCACAAAATTCTTAAAGCAGCAATTATTTTTTATCACTGCTCAATTTAACTTACTTTAAGGCTAACCCCTTAAAGGCCGGGTTAGCGCAGAGGTAGGGCCCTCCCTTCTCACCTCTAACATCCTGGGTGAATTCAACGACCTAACACTACAAAAATCAACGCACACACTGGACACGCACGTGCTATTTCCAAATAGACCGCTTTGGATCGTTAGCGGTCAACTCACTCTGAGGTACACCCTATTAAACAGCGTCTCCACCAATCAGAAACAAGCAAAATCAGCAATAATTCCTGATCATTTAATGATAATATAAGTTGTGTAACTTGTTTGTTAAATATTGTAAAATGAATAAAGTTTAGATTTAGATTTAAGTTACCCATGCATGTTTGAAAAATGGTTTGTAATATTTACATTGAAAATTTGCTATTTGAAAATGAAGTTTTATAAAGTTTCCTCAACATCTTTGTTTTGTAGGTAGTATGAGTGATGCAGCTAAATCGTTTTTACCTGTAAATCTCCTGAATGGGGGCTGCATGCTTCTTGGTGGAATTTTACTGTTCATGTATCCACTTATACGAAACAGAAGTAATCCTAGAGAAGGGGAGTTGGAAGAAACGGTAGAAGTTGAAAATCCAGCCGATGATGACAAGTGAGAAGAATGAAGGCATTAGAATTTTTAATCAAAGGCAGGGAAATGAATTTATAAATGAAATTATGGTAAATGTTCATTATGCTATGATGTACCAACAAATGGGGCATAAACCATATGATCATTCCTTTATTCCTTCCTTCCATCCATCCATTCCCCTTTCATAATGGAGGCATAATACTGTAAATGTAGTTGATAGGACTTTCATATATTATTACATGTGCATTCCTTTTAACAAGTTCTTTCTATTATAATTTTTTTTTCACTTTCGTTATCTTGGAACTTTTTGACCTACTTCAATAAAAAAAAGAATATATATTAAAATATCTTTTGAAAAGTAAGCAATGATATAGCTCTCACATTTTACGTGTGTATTTCATGTGGCAAAGAACTTTCTACTGATCTTGATCTTGGAATTTGACTCTCTTTATGAAAAAAAAAATCTACTTATAGCAGGTCTTTTGTTATGTACATGTATTTGTTATTTACAAAGTTATTAAAATCTTTTCTATTTTGAAACATGGCTAAATTGTCTTTAGTGTTATTATTTTTCATTTATCCGAATAATTACATGTAAATGAACATTTTGTACTTAGTTTAATTGCACTCAATGGAATATATAATTAAGGCATATATATTGTATGTAAATTTTGAACACAAACATTTATAAATGTTCAACAAATTTTGATGCCATAGTCAAATCATTGTTGTGATGCACTGTGATAACCATGCACAGATATAGACAATTTACAGACAGAATGCCGGAGGGCCTAGTCTTTTATCAATTAACTCTACCTAAGGTGGATCTATGGATGTGAGGAGATGAAATGTATTTCATTTTGTACTTTATATCTGTCTAAAATATGTACCCTATACAAAACATTGTTCATCTCTTACATTTTATTACACATATGGATTTCTTATCCAATAGAATTGTTCGAAAACAATCACATGATTGTCCCTTAGAATCCCTTTTTGGATTCCGGAAGTGCTGTATTGGATGGTTCAGCTGTCCCAATATTGTCTGTATTTCCGTCAATTTGTCAGTGACGTCACAAAGGCTATTGCGCCCGCAGGTTGGGGATGATATGTATGATAAAAAGATTATTGAACAGTGTTGTGTACAGTATGGAAAATATTGTACTGTCATAATCTCGTATAATATTTTTCCATACTGTACACAACACTGTTCAATAACCTAATAGTACTACATAGTCATATTCTAATCATGTGTTCATATTCACACAGTGCATAATATTGAATTTACACAAATATTTGTAAACATGTGTAACCTATGGTACAGATGAAATCTTTGTTTTTTTGTTCAGTTTTTGATAGCATCATCAAAACTTTTAAAGGCTATTGCAAGTGTTCAGAGAAATGTACATAGCTTTTGTATGATTACATTATTTAGTATGATAAAGATATCAGAAGAGCTGTTAGAAAAAGGGCTTGATTTAGCCCTGAAATTGATTGCCTATTTTTTATTATGTGCTTACAGTTTTGCATAGATTTAAGAAATGTTGATTAAGTTAAAATGTTTATGAAGACTCAAAGTAAAGGTTTTTCTTAGATTATTTTTAAAGTAGAACAAATTGATTAAGAAATTTACATGCAGGTCAAAGTTATTAAGAATACACTATAGAATTTCCGTATATACATGTAACTTACAAATTTTGGTATGTAACATGTATCTGTTGTAGCTAATTAAGTTATCTGAACGGGCGGAACTAATTCAATCAAGCAACTTGGATGAGATGATTGAAATTGACCCTTCCAAACGCGGGAAAAATTTGAGAAATTCCATGACGTCATAATGCAATTTTGATGTTTGACCAAGGTTCGAAGCTTGTTTGTCCGAGGTAAACACATGGTAAAAGCATTGTGACGTCACGAAATTTTGCATTTTTTTCCCGCAATCGGAAGGGTCAATTTATGTGAATAGAATAAAAATTTTATGTATACTTTTTGAGTGAGTGCCCATCACCCGAATTTTGTATAGCTTATATCACCTGGTCAGAATTAGAATCTTCCAATGTCCAGGTGAAAATAAGCTCTGCCCGGTCAGGTCAGTTTGCTATGACAATACCATTTCAGCTACCTTCATATTGTTGTGAATATGCTACTAGTCATATAGTCAAACCTGTGACTTATGTGCCTTGTCATAGATTTGGTTAGAGATGTACAGGTTAAGGCTAGATTCTGTCTTTTGAACAGATCCCTACTCCATTTTGTTCATATATACAATGTATAGCTGTGGTCACATGACTTAGGTTTCTCTGAAAATGAAACCTGACATTCCAGCATGTTAATGGAGGGATAGAATCGCAATATCAAAATTTGCTCGTAGATTATTATTAATTTTTAATGAATCAGATTTTTTAATAATGCTTAAATTAATTTTACATGTTAATTTTGACGAAACATATATCACTACAAGATTGTTTTTGTATGTCCGTAAAGTTGGACAGTTTCATTTTATCCTTAGCTTTATTATGTACAAATCTTTTGTATCATTCCCGATTTATTTTGTGAATCCCTCCAAATATCTGTATTTTGTACATTTGACTCATATTTTAACCATAAAATCTTAGGATCTACGTTAAATTTTGATAACATATTAGAAATATAAAGTTTTCATTTTAGTTCTGAAAATATACACATGTATTACTTGATATTTTACCTGCTCTATAGACCATGCATGCTGATCTCCATGATACTAGACTAAAGTATATTTTGAGGGGAAAATATTATGACCAACAAATCATTTCTACAAAGTGTATATTGATCTACAAACATGTACAAAGTGTAAAGGTGCTACATGTATTGTATGTTTAAACATATGTTTAGCTATACTCCAAGATTTAGTATAGAATCTTACTAGTATTTAGATTGTCTTACAATTTGGTCCTAAATTATCATATTTCTCCCTTCACTCAATAACTTGGCTAGACATAATGTAAATTTCTGTCCTTGGCATTCTTCTGTCTGTTCATCTGACAGTCTGTTTGTCTGGCAGTCACACTTTAACACAGAGTTATAATTTTCACATTGCTGTAAAGGTGGTAATTTTTGCGTTATTTTTCATGTATTTCACAAATCAAGAAAATTTGCAGGAATCCCCCTATCCCCACGGGAAAGTTAAACCCTGCTGCATTCTCACAAAGGCAGAGACGTTTTATGTCACAAATATTACCCCCAATTGATGTTATAATCGCAAAATTTTTACCAAGCGAAACTAACAACATTTACAATAATTGTTTTTCATTAACCTGATTTGCAGGGCATGTCATTTAAATTGAAAGTGAACACTAAGGATCAAGGTCAAGGTCATCCAATTTGGGTTAAATGTAATGGCTTTTACAATGAACAATGAAAGTTATACCTGTATATATCTTTATTATTACATGTGATAATTTAAGCAAACTTGAAGGGATGGCTGGTCAAGGTGAAGTCCACTTTCAAGGTCATGATTTTTGGGTCACATATTTCAACAGGTGGCTTTTGCGTTCAAATGTTAAAGCAGGCAAAATATTTTCATCAAGGCATTGTATTAAAAATCAATTGGAAATAAGTAATGAGTAGAAAAATTTTGTTGTATCACTGATATTTTAACTACAAGTCACATTGCTCTGTTAGAATTGGAGAAGTTGATATGTTCATCATTTCATATGGTTAAACATCTGCTCAAGGATTTACAATTCAGTGTCAGGGTTTTATATCATAATGTTGAATCATTTGTTTGAATATTTTATACAATGTTTTACATACCGGTATGAGAAAGATATGAGCATTATTCATTTATACTGTATACAAATGTATATATAATTGTGATTTCTTTCCATTTAAAAAAGTTTGAAGGATTTTTATACTTTCTTTCTAGACTCAAAAGCAATTCTGCATTATCTTTCTCCAAATTATTGATAAAAAGTTAATGTACTTCACACGAACTTTTTAAAATTAACACTAACTCAATTTCTGACAATATTGCATAACAATTCCAGCTTATGGATTGTCAATGTCCGTCTGTCAATTTGTCTGTCCATCCATCTGTCAATGTTTTGGTTAATTAACCTTTTTGTTAAATAATTTGTTTGTTCTCTATAATGGTTACTGGTAAGACTTTGCTTGAACAGTAGACTGAATTTGATGAGATGTACAGAGTTTTTATGCTTAAATATATGTGATGTTAACCTTGCTTTCAAATGTTTAAGTTGGTAAACCTTTGAGCTCGAGGTTTACCTTGTGACCTTGAGCCGATTATACATGTTCTGTAAGCAGAAAATTTCTCTTGTAAATAGGATAGGACTTTTATGCATGTATTTCATGTACACATGCACAATGGCATTTACATCTTGATGTCAAGACATTTGACCTAGTGACCTTGACCTTACATTCTGATTGATTTCAGAATGTATCAAGGTGCCAATATAAGGATCTTCAGGAAAGGATTATTCTTTTATTTCAAATGTTAATTCCTTATTAGCTCAAGGTGCTTAGTTAGTGAGAAAAGAGTAGAAAATTGTTGTTTGTAGGGATACTTGTCCTTCTAGCTGCAGTTTTGTCAGTCTGCCATATTAAAGCATAATGTGCCGTAAATTGTGATGTTACATTTTATTGGAATAACAATTTGTTACAATTATATAATTGTTCCTTTTTAGCAGATAATTTAATCAACTGTTGCTTCTTTCAAATGAAATTTGTTTTGTTAAGTATTATTTTTCTTCAGTTTCAAGTTAGATTTATATGTTAAAATTTTTTTATTTGCCTTGGACTATGAAGTAATGTATATTTTTGTTTGCATATCACAAAGTCACCTTCAATAAGTTTAACTGCATGGGCAACATTTTGAACCTATATCCTTACGATATGTCCATATAAATGTGACATTTTCTTTTTAGCTGTGACAAGGTATAGTCTGTTTTAGTATTTTACATGCGTGTTAATCTTTTATTTTTTGTTTGAGAATCTCGTCAAAAGAATTTTTTTTAGATCCTAGATAATACACATGTACTTGTTTGACCATCATTGCTTATGTTTGTGTTATCTATTGTTGATCCTTTATCCAACATCAACTCAATCTTTAATCTATCTTAGAACACTTTTATATGCAGGATGCAAATTTTATAAATCAGGATAGATTGAAAGATGAATCATTGTGTGGAATGTCAGCTTGGCATATAATTGTGTTCATACATATGAATCTCTGTAGGTTGCATGAATTTCTTTTTACTTGTTGTTATTGACAATTTTTGATGACTAAATATATATATTTGTGAAATAAGTTTACTTTTCTGTATTTTTCACAAAGATTCAGTTTTTATCAAGTGCAGAATAAGGTGTAGGGCACAGCAGAAAATAAAACTCAGGGCAAAGGGATATGGTAGCTCTCAGAATTGATTGCTTTCTATACCATAAAAAGTTACATGGAAACAATATGTGTTGTGAGCAAATTTCTTGAGATAATTAATTATCCCCTCGCAGCTTGCTGTTGTGCATCCGAGTTGTGTTTGTGTGTGTGTGTGTGTGTGAGGGAGGGTGTGTTAATATGTGTATGTATCCAGATTCTTGTGAACAGCATAGAAGACAAAGTAATTATCATAGAAACATCAAACCTTCCACAAATGTTCCCTATAGGAAAAGGATGTACCCTATTGATTTTCAAGGTCAAAGGTCAATGTTACTGTTGACTTTGGCTTCAAATCCTTGTGAACAGCTTAGAAGACAAAGAAATCATCATAGAAACATCAAACCTTCCACTAATGTTTTCCATGGGGAGAGAATGAGCCCTGTTGATCCTTAGGGTCAAAGGTCAAGGTCACTGTGGACTAAAGATAAAAATCCTTTTGAACAGCATAGAAGACCAAGCAATCATCATAGAAACATCAAACCTTCCAAAAATGTTTTCCATGGGGAGAGGATAATCCCTATTGATTTTTTAGATCAAGGATCAAAAGGTCAAGGTCACTGTGGACTTAGGTTTAAAATTCTTGTGAACAGCATAGAAGACAAAGAAAACATCAAACCTTCCAAAAATGTTTCCCATTGGGGAGAGGATAAACCCTATTGATTTTCGAGGTCAAAGGTCAAGGTCACTGTTGACTAAGGCTTAAAATCCTTGTGAACAGCATAAAAGACAAAACAATCATCAAAGAAACATCAAACCTTCCACAAATGTTCCCCATGGGGAGAGGATGATGAACCCTATTGGTTTTCAAGGTCAAGGGTTAAAGGCAAAGGCCTCACTGTGGGCTAAAGCTTAATATCCTTGTGAACAGCATAGAATACAAAGCAATCATCATAGAAACATAAAAACTTCCACAAAATTTAATGTTTCTTATAGGAAGAGGATGAACCCTATTGATTTTCAAGGTCAAGGTTCTGTGTGACTTTGGCTTAAAATCATTTTGCTCAGTGATATAGAACATGCAATTGCGTGGGTACGCTACGCTTGTGTTGCCTTTATTATAATAATACAGTATCAAATCATTTTCCATCAGTCCGTATATTTTTTAGCAGTTTTTCGCTACTGGAAGATGCTCAAATACAGTGCCCGGTTTCTTACGAAGTTTCGCGAAAAGTCCAGGAATTTGCGTAACTTTCCTCATTAAGTGAAGGGAGTGTGCTTTCCAAATTTCATTTGTACATGGTTGGTATAAATTTAGGAACAATTTAAGAGAAGAACAAAGTGGTCAAAAGTTACGAAAATTCCTGGAATTTTATGTATTTTTTAGAATTGCCTGCAGAGTGACAATATCTTAAAGGCAATTACATTGTATTTTGTTTGGAGGTCGGTATATAGGCATGCTCTTTGCAAATAATCACGGCAATTGGTATGTGTGCTGTTTTCGGCTAAATGTTTTTTGGCTCAATTTTACATTGTGTTCATGAGCTGTATGTCGGGAGGGCCATTAAAGGTTCAGATATATCTTTTGTCTCTAGGTCTACATCATCCGAGATGAGAGTCCCAAATAAAGTTTTTGACCAACAGTGAGAGTCCTTTGAAGAACTTGCACTGCAGTGACCTATATCACCGTCATTGGTTTGAACTCGCACTGCAGCGACCTATATCACCGTCATTGGTTTGAACTCGCACTGCAGCGACCTATATCACCGTCATTGGTTTTGAACTCGCACTGCAGTAACCTATATCACCATCATTGGTTTTGAACTCACACTGCAGTGACCTATATCACCGTCATTGGTTTTGAACTCGCACTGCAGTGACCTATATCACCGTATTGGTTTTGAACTCGCACTGCAGCGACCTATATCACCGTCATTGGTTTTGAACTAGCACTGCAGCGACCTATATCACCGTCATTGGTTTTGAACTCGCAGTGCAGCGACCTATATCACCGTCATTGGTTTTGAACTCGCACTGCAGTAACCTATATCACCATCATTGGTTTTGAACTCACCCTGCAGTGACCTATATCACCGTCATTGGTTTTGAACTCGCACTGCAGTGACCTATATCACCGTATTGGTTTTGAACTAGCACTGCAGCGACCTATATCACCGTCATTGGTTTTGAAATCGCACTGCAGTGACCTATATCACCGTCAATGGTTTTGAACTAGCACTGCAGTGACCTATATCACCGTCATTGGTTTTGAACTCGCACTGCAGTGACCTATATCACCGTCATTGGTTTTGAACTCGCACTGCAGTGACCTATATCACCGTCATTGGTTTTGAACTCGCACTGCAGTGACCTATATCACCGTCATTGGTTTTGAACTCGCACTGCAGTGACCTATATCACCGTCAATGGTTTTGAACTCGCACTGCAGTGACCTATATCACCGTCATTGGGTTTGAACTCGCACTGCAGTGACCTATATCACCGTCATTGATTTTGATAAGTTGAAATATATGGCCATCTACAACACAACACAACACAAGGAATGCTAGCTAAATCTCACTGAAAGCAAATTATAACTCTCCAATAATATCATGGATATCATCATGAATGCTGATTTCTTTTGGGATTCAAAGAGATATTTAAACGATTGTCAAACTATTATTCATATTCTACATTCGATCCAAATGCTAACTTGTTGGCTAGGTTAGATAGGCTTCGTTGCATGGCTCCCTTTAGTTTTTGGCTGCGAGTTCGTTTCAGATCCTCGTGACTAAGGATGGGAGATACATAGCTCCCGGAGCTTTCTGGGATCAAACGGTCTGAATCTGTATTGGAAAGATTGTTGCTTTAGATTGGAAAAAAAGTTTCAAATGACATGTTGATTGGAGCTCTGTCAAAGTTCAGACAGCCAATACTCGTTTCACTGATGTGACATTAAAATGGAAATTCCTTTATACGTTTTTGAATGAATATTTCTATTCGTACCGTCGTCTTTGCTTTCTTCCTCTTCCTCGAAAATATTAAGGAGATCTTTTTCCGACTCCTTCCGTAGATTATCGATCTGAGAGCGCAGTAGTGCCTTGTCCTCGTCTATACCTTCTGCAGCTTCAGCAACTTCAGACTTCTCTCCCTCTGTTATCGGCTGAACTTGTCGTACCTATCCATTGATATAACATTGTTAAATTATTTGAAGATTTGCATGTATCATATGCTGTTGATGCAAACTTTCCATGATCAAACTGCATTTATACTTGTGTGTTTTTATGCAGGTACAAGAGTATGAGGCGCCGTTTTACTATTTATTCCCTATTTTTTGATATCACAAATTTATTTCTTGATATCAAAAATCAATTTGTGATATCAAAATATAATTTGTGATATCTAAAATTCATCTTTTGATATCACAAAATCAAATTATTTGATATAAGGAAAATCGAATTTGTGATATCATAAATTAGAATTCGTGATATCACAAAATTGAATTTGTGATGCGAAGTTGCGACGAAGCGAAGTCACGATGCGAAGAAGCGAAGTTACGATGAGAAGAAGCGAACATGCGAAGTGAAGTAACGAAGTAATGTTCTTCGTTTTTTTTGCATCGTAACTTCGCATCCATCGCAATTTCGCATTGTATCTTCGCATCTTCGCATCGCAACTTAGCTTATTCGCTTCGTCTTAACTTTGCTTCTTCTTAACTTCGCTTCTTCGCAAATTCGCTTCTTCTCAAATTCGCTTCTTCTTAACTTCGATTCTTTGCCTCTTCTTAACTTCGATTCTAGGCAACTTCGCTTCTTCTTAACTTCGCTTCTTCGCCTTCCTGTTTTATTGTAGCACATGCGCTGTGAAATGAAACATGGTTAGGATCATTGAAATATCGGTATATAGTACACCAGGAGGAGGAGTCTTTTTCTAACATGAATAAATACATGAAATAAACTAATGACTACCCATCGTGCTCATCAATTGCCAAAACGGAACGCGAAGTTGCGATGAAGCGAAGTTCCGAAGGAACGAAGTTACGGTGCGAATAAGCGAAGCTACTTCGCTTCTTCGCATCGTAACTTCGCTTCTTCGCATCGTAACTTCGCTTCTTCGCGTGTTCATTTCAAGCGCGAAGAAGCGATGTCCCTAACGGAACACCGTAAAAAAATCGAATTTGTGATATAACAAATTTTATTTTTTGATATAAAAAATAGGGAATAAATAGTAAAATGGCGCCCTATACAAGAGAATGACATACAAGGGGATGTTACGTATTGCACAGACTTGGTTACAAGTATATTCATAATGAGAAATTGGGAATCTATTGTCTGGTTCCTTTCTCGCATGTTTGATTTCCTAGTCGTTAAATGAAGAAGATGAATGGGGTTTTATTTTAATAATTCCGCTGGATTTTTCATACTTCGGATGTTCGAAATAAATTATAGAATTATAGAATATATATAGACTTACAGGGATTAAAGCGTGGTAGCTTGACATACGGGCACCACTAGTAGCGTCGCACCTTATACCTCAGTCACACCTAGCCGGATAAGGCGAACGGACGAGTAACGGATAGCAAAATGTTCAATCCGTTGGTGTCCATTCGCATCCGTTACTCATCCGCTAATTGTCCGTTACATCTCCGTTTTATCCGTTACTCGTCCGGCGATGACCGTAGGTGTCCGTTGGCAAGTTTTGAGCATGCTCAAAACTTGCTAACGGACAGAACGGACTAAGGCATCCGTTACTTATACGTAACGTGTCCGTTGGTATCCGTTTTGTCCGTTCCTCGTCCGTTACATCTCCGGTAGGTGTCCGTTGATATCCGTTAGATGTCCGTTAATGTCCGGTAGACTCAAGTCACGAACGGACATCTACCGGACGTGAAACGGATAAAACAGAGATGTAACGGACAGCTACCGGAGGCCAACGGACGAGTAACGTATGTCCGTTTTGTCCGGTTCGTATGCGTTGCATATCTGTTTTATCCATTGCTTTTCCGTTACTCTTACGGCGAAGTCCGTTACACGTCCGTTACTTTTCCGGTAGATATCCGGTACTCGTATGGTACGTGTCCGTTAAAAACTAGTCGCAAGAGCCGCGAGCAGTGGCAGTGTTGACTTTTTACAAACGGACGACCAACGGACTAAGGATTTTGGCATATTTTTCATCCCTTAGACGTCCGCTCGCGCTTTCCGGTAAGGTGTGACGCGACCATTACCGGATAGCGCGAACAGACGTCTAACGGATGAAAAACTGCCAAAATTCTTCGTCTGTTGGTCTTCCGTTTGTAAAAATCAATGCTGCCACTGTTTGAGGCTCTCGTGACTATGTTGGAACGAATGCGTACCGTACGAGTACCGGAGATCTACCGGAAAAGTAACGGACGTGTAACGGACTTCACCGTACGGGTAACGGAAAAGCAACGGATAAAACAGAAATGCAACGTATAAGAACCGGACAAAACGGACAATGAACGGAAATCCTTTACTCGTCCGTTGGCCTCTGGTAGATGTCTCCGTTTTATCCGTTTCACGTCCGGCAGATGTCCGTTCGTGATTCGAGTCCACCAACGGACACGTAACGTATAAGTAACGGACACCAACGGAAATAGCCGAACGAATAAAGGATAAAACGGTGATGTAATGGACATTTAACGGATGCGAACAGAGACCAATGGATTGAAATCTTTGTTATCCGTTACTCGTCCGTTCGCCTTATTCGGCTAGATGTGACTGACGTCTCTATCACTGACCGATTTTGCCCCTTGCTTTCACGAAACGACCCGTCCGTCAGTCCGTCTGACTGTCATGTATTTCCCTTGATGTAAGATTAATAAATGATGAGAACTTACTCCCCAGACTGTTTCTGCTAGGTATTTTGATGAATGTGAAGTGTGATACAGTAGAGATTCACTGGCACTGGTAGGTCTGGAAATAGTGCTTCTTGATCGGCTCAGGGACTCGTCCTTCTCTGGTTATTTGAATAAAAGAGTAATGACCAAAATACATGTAAATGTATAACTTGAAGATCTCTAACGAGAACACGTTACAGTGACCACAGCGGAACACACCCATGATTGCTACAAACGCTGGACGCCCAACAAACACACAAACAGAAATAAAGGCTTACCATAATAGTTAAGTGGATAGAAAAAAATGAAAGTTTGATTTTGCACATATTTTTTGTCTCAAGAAGCTTTCTTTACAATGGTACAGATGTTATTCCTACTCGCCTTTGCAACGCCTGGTAGTAATGAAGACGAACAAAATTTGAAAATTCTGTACACACAACTGAACACACACTGTACAACCGAGCCTACTTCAGTGGCGCTCAATAATGCAAGTTGATGAAATGAAAATGCCACCATGCAACACACCAAAACCCATGACACTCTGTCTATGTATGAGACAGGATTTTTTTTTTCTAAAATTGCTTTGAAGTTATAAGGGTAAGAAGAAAAGTTCATTACTCAGAGCAAACGACGATGTTGCTAGGGAAGATCTTTTAGCAGTTGTTGGGACAGAAGGAATTTCGGACGACAGGGAGGACTGTAGTATATTACGTAGATCGGATACGCTGTCAATGTCCGCTTCCGATGACATAGGCTCTAACAATGCGTCATCATCCGACAGTGGCCCGCCGGATTCATCATGAGTTTGTTCCGATACGGCATCGGAGCTCATTCTCCTTCCCCTAGACATGACGAAATGTAATATAAAATACAATGTATATTGTATAAAACCATAATCAAAAGGAAATAGACAATAAAAAATTATAGAAAATGTTCCATACCTTCACCTCAAACCCCCAAACCACGACTATTATGACGTCACAATGCTCTATAGTTATTTGGGATCCCTCGTAAGCGACGTCAAAAACCTAGCAATATTTGTGACGTTGTTAAAACATTGCGAATATGAGTTTTAAAGCAAAAGGGTTTATAGTAGTACTAGCAAGAATAAAGCCTGTGTTTGTGAAACACGAATGCCCCCGGTGGCATCTTTGTTAGTATGAACACTATTTTCTGTTAAGTACATGTATGTGAGGTCACTGGGTTAAAAGGTCAAAGGTCAAGGTCACAAGGTCAAAAATTTTGGTATCAATGGAAAGGTCTTGTCACAAGGAATACGCATGCGAAATATGAAAGCCCTATCACTTACCATTCAAAAGTTATGCCCAATGTTAAAGTTTTTGAAAAGTAGGTCAAAGGTCAAGGTCAAGGTCACGAGGTCAAAAATTTTGGTATCAATGGAATGGTCTTGTCACAAGGAATACACATGTGAAATATGAAAGCCCTATCACTTACCATTCAAAAGTTATGCCCAATGTTAAAGTTTTTGAAAAATAGGTCAAAGGTCAAGGTCAAGGTCACGAGGTCAAAAATTTTGGTATCCATGGAAAGGTCTTGTCACAAGAAATACACATGTGAAATATGAAAGCCCTATCATTTACCATTCAAAAGTTATGCCCAATGTTAAAGTTTTTGAAAAGTAGGTCAAAGGTCAAGGTCAAGGTCACGAGGTCAAAAATTTTGGTATCAATGGAAAGGTCTTGTCACAAGGAATACACATGTGAAATATGAAAGCCCTATCACTTCCCATTCAAAAGTTATGTCCAATGTTAAAGTTTTTCGGACAAACAGACAAACAGACAAACAGATAAACAGACAAACAGACGGACAGGCCAAAAACTATATGCCCCCGAATCTTTGATTCCGGGGGCATAAAAAAGAAGATATTGAAGTCGAATTTGTATTCTAATATGACTTGAAATTTCCTCCCTATATGTACCATAGAACTCGCCTGGTGTAAAATCTCCAACAAACTTCCAGTGCGCTAAGCTAGGCCCATCCACATGCTATATTAGAATAGAAATAACAACTAGCTAGCTAGCTAGCTCGTCTCATGAACCAATCAAATTGTCACCTCGCCGCTTCGCGGCTCGGTGATTATTTGATTGGTTCATGCGACTCACGGAATTACTGGACAATAAACCACGACTAGCAAGTTGTTATTTCTTAATCATTTTGACGTTATTTTGATAAAAGTCGGTGTTTTTATGTTTCATAAATACCATAAGATGAGATAATCATTCGAGATCCTCAATTTACGTCAATTTTTATCGATTTCTTGTAAATTTCTCACAGGAAATGACTAGATTTTGGGAGGGGATTGGATGGTGGTATAACATTGAATAAAATACAGCGACTTGGCTACACCATTTTTGAAATTCGATATCGAAATCGTTAATGGAGAATTTTATTCAAAGGTGTATGAAAAAGAGAGTATTTTGACTTTAACAGAGTAATTTTTCTTGGTTCACATATTGCCATCGTACGGTATTGTTTCACAAGGGCATAGGAGAAGGGGGAGGGCAGCCGGGGCACAATCATGTTTGTGCCCCCCCCCCCCCCCCCCTTTCAATCACAATATTTTATGATGCATTAACATTGTTTAAAATAGCAACATTTTGTAGCATAAATCTACAATTTTTCGGTCAATTTTCACAATTTTTCTTTGGTTCGCTACCGCTCGCCAGCTTTTCATAAACTTTCTGAATAATTTAGCTATCTTATCCATCCTATATCCATATTACTTTATCAATGTACAAGAAGACATTTAACTCAAACTCTCAAACTATATAGAATATCATTACATGTACTTATTAATGATAGAGGGTATAGGAAATATTATCCGATATTTGAAGTCTATATTTTGCCCCCCCCCCCCCCCAAAAATTCCTGGCGAGCTACTACTCACCAAACATTTATTCGTGTACTAATAAAAACAGATCCAACTAGATATATCTGAATAGCTAAATTTGTACATACATAACATGAAATAAAAAACCCATTCTTTATCTCCCCCCCCCCTTTTTTTTTATTTCATTATTATTATTATTTTTTTTTTTTTGCTTGTAAGAAATTTGGGGATGTTGTTCCTCTCCACTTACTCAGGCAGAGCTACGCCATTGTCTCATGTATACCACATCTTGCTCTCATACTTCGACGTATCATTAAAATGATGATCAAAATAACACTTAAAAAATTAGATCTAGGATTTCGATATCACCAATTTGTAAAAACAGGAATTGTTCTGCACTCCTTTCAAAAATTGGGACAAATCCAGCAACAGAGTATCATTTTAAATGTCCATTGTCAAATGATTTGATAAATATGATTAAAAGGAAAATCGAACTCTTTTTACCAAGGATACGATTCTAAGCTATCAAGGAAACATTAAGCATGCCTTTCCAGCATTGTGTACTGACCAACTGTTCTCTACGGGACTCCATGACGAGTACCACCCAAATCTCATCTCGTCAAAGAGGACTGAACTCTGATCCTCTCTGGAAGCAGGTTGGACTTCTTTAGTGATTGATCACGAGATTGTTTCAGCAAGCAAAGCATGGACTGTTTTCCCAAAGACCAATGCTTTTGACTTCCATTTATATAGCTCTTATATTGCCCTGCGTTTTTACTATCTTGTTAGTAATGTCACCTCACAATGAGGTTTTTTGTTTATGCCACAGCTGTTGTCTCGGAAGACTCCTGTATATCCGGATGAGTATGAGACTTGTACTCACGTAATCCGGATAACCACTCAATTCACTTTCATATAGAGAATGGCCGACCAAGGTTGACACCGGGTGCATGCTGAATTCTCCTTCAGTTTAGGTATTGTCATTTATGTTCCGGTGTGTCTACTTTAGATTGTCGTGTGTCTCGGAAGGCCGCTGTATTTCTGTATTTTGAGCTTTGTAATCAAGTAATCCGGATAACTTTCGTATAAAGAATAACCCACCAAGGTTGGCAACGGGTTGACGCTGATCTCGATCAGTTTAAGTTTCGGTGTGTCTACTAAAGACTGCTTATTGGTCGATTTTGGTGAGAGTCCCTCCTTGTATACCCTTTTGTTTGTTTATGTTAGTCATAGTCATAGCACTTGAAGACTATGATTATGCTTGTTCCTGCAATTTGTCTGATGTGCTTTTGATGACTCAATGGCTATATTGGAGATTTTTGGAGTCATATTGGAAGTTAACTCTTTCTATTTTGTTCTTGGTTTTCTTCAGTGTGTTTTGTCTGGACAGAATTTAAGCGAATAGTATATGCGTCTTATATAATGCTTTGTCTGATGTAATAAAGTTTGTGTTTCGTGACTCTATTTGATTATTGCCAAAAAACAAGTAGGGTATAGTTCTCTCTTCTGGTGTTGATCTTGAGTAAATAAAACAGAAATGAAAATGAAGACAAATTGTCATTTATGTCAAGTTTATTACAAGCATCTACGTAAAGAACATGTATAAGTGAAATATTGCACTCATCTGTAAATGATGCGAAAATCACAGTAAAGCCATGAAAAAAATCATCAAAATATCACAAATAAAATAAGACCACTAGCTACAGAGTATAAATGAACGTAAAATAATCAAAATAATAAAATGCAAATGTAAAAAAGTAGAATGACAAAGTTAAATATGACTTTTTTTGCGTTTTCAACTAAACTCGACAATCTACTCCATCACACCTTATGACCTGTTCACCAGGTATTTGTGGTCCATACGTACCGACCAGAGATATTTAAGAAAAAAGGAAAAAAAAGATAAAACATATCTTCCGTCAATGCATATTTATAAACGCACAATTTATCATCTTATTGCAATGCAATCATATTGAGTAATCATGTCCAATAAACGCTGCGCATTTATTTAAACATATACAAATGCTAGGAAAGATTTACATAGTTTATGCAGGTCTTACAAATATTTTGTTGTTGTTGAGTATTTTACTATTTTAAAGAGAACTTCAGAGGCGGATTTACATGTAGAGAAACACCCCCCCCCCCCTTCCACCCAAAGTTATTGATTCAGAATATATTTTTGTGTGCGTGTGTGTGTTGAAGCACTTAACTTTAGAGAACGCTCTCATTTGATTATTTGCCTACTTACGACTCATGTTGCATTCTGTTTTCTTTCTTATCATGCTCTTGCTATGAATTGATCACGGGCGTCAAGGGGTCTCGGAACCCCTCTTTGGTATACAATGCATAGTATTATGCAATGCAAACTGTAATCCATAAATTTTGGCCATCTTATCTGTCAGTATTTGAAATAATTTTTCGCTTTCGCTCGCCAATTTTCAAGACTGTATTACATGTACAAGATCAAATTCAATTGATAAAGCTTTCAATACACTAAACGAGGATAGAGAAAGTAATTTTTGACATTTCAAATCCATTTCAGCAAAAACAAAAAACAAAAAAACAAAAAAATATTGGACAAAAAAATCCCATGAATATTAGTATACATGAAGTTTATAATAAACAATGATGAATACGGTACTGGCAATTAATAGTAATGTCATGTATTACGTATAGAACGCTGGAAATTCTAAGATCCGAAATCATTTTACAAGTTTATCCCTGATAATGTCGTAACATTTCTTGCTTCGATTGTTGTCTCTGTTTCAAAAAGTCAAGTACACTGGAACTATCTGACGTCACTTCCGACTTGAGAACTTGCACATCTTTAGTTTCCGGTTTGTAATTAGACGCCGCCTTTCTCTTCAATTCTGCTTCCTTTTTCCTACGAGCGGCCTCTTTTTGATTCTTTTTCATTTGTTCTTGCTTCTTTTTCAGTTGCCTTTGCTTTCGGGCTTTTGCTCGCTGTTCTGCCTTCTTTCGCGCTCTCTCCTCTCTCCGGAGTTGCCTTTGTCGTCTGCGTTTTTCTCGAGCTTCCAATCTTCTTTGTTTTTGTCTTCTTTTCTCTTCCTGGAGGCGTCTGCGTTTTTCTTGTTTCTGTTTCCTCTGTTCTGCTCGGAGCCTTGCCTTCTCTTTACGAGCCTTTTGACGCGCAAGTATCCTTTTCTTTTCCTGCTCCTGCTTTCTCTGTTCTTTAAGGAGCCTTGCCTTCTTTGCTTGAGCTTTTTTACGCTGTACACCACGGAGACGTGCCTCCTCTTCGCGAGCTTTTTGTCTTGCGAGTTTCCTTTTCTTTTCTTGATCCTGTTTTATCATCTGTTGTTCTAATAAACGCTGCTTCTTTTCCTGAATTTTAGCCTGCTGTACTTGTTCCTCTAGTTCCGAAGCCGTAAAACCAGACTTAACATCGGTTTTAGATGCTTCATATTTCATTTCAGGTATCATTTGAACATCTGTGGAAGTAAGCACATTTGCTTTCGTTCCAGTTAAAGGCGATTTTTCTACAGGGACCAATGGAAGTACCCCGATGTCAGGATGGTGTGGACCTTCGTGGGGAAGGACACCAGTATTGTCAGCATATTGTGGACCCTCCTTGGGAAGAACACCAGTATTGTCCAGATGATGTGGACCTTCGTGGGGAAGGACACCAGTATTGTCAGCATATTGTGGACCCTCATTGGGAAGGACACCAGTATTGTCCAGATGGTGTGGACCTTCGTGGGGAAGGACACCAGTATTGTCAGCATATTGTGGACCCTCATTGGGAAGGACACCAGTATTGCCAGGATGATGTGGACCTTCGTGGGGATGGACACCAGTATTGTCAGGATGGTGTGGAACTTCGTTGGGATGGCTACGTGTGTTGTCAGGATGGAGAAAACTTTTTGACTCCACAGCAAGAAGGAGTTCGTTGTTGTGAGGATCAATCACATGACCACCCGTCACGTGACTGTCAATAACTGGCAATAGACTACAATCGTGCTTATCAACAATATGAGTGATTTTTCCGGTGCTGTCTTTTACAACCCCTTCACATTTGCGGTCATTTACGGCATGATGTCCACCGTGACCATGTAAATCTGTATTTATATGGTGTCCAGATGATCCTTCTTGGTTGTCCACTGCACTATTAGCGCCAACATAGGGAGCCTGTGTTGTTGTAGATTCAAATGGCATGGGCGGTAAAGGAGGTCCAAGAGCCGGTCCCCGTACAATTTTTGGAAATATAGCGGGTGTATCAGCGACATAATTGGTATCAGAAGTACTCACCGGCTTTGTGTCTTGCAGTGGTCCGTTATTCGTGATTACCGGAGCATCTGAAATAAGGCTTTGAAGAAACTGGTCAACTTTATTATCATTTTTACATGTAGTAGTTTCTAGCTTTACGTTTTGGTTATCTGCATAAGGCGCTGAGTAAGACATATCCTTCACTTGATTCCCATTGTCATGCACCAGGTGAGTATCAACGGGAATAGCATGATCAACGTTATGTTGTTGTTGCTGATGGCCAGGGTCGACATGGACCACGTCGTTCACGTGTACAGGAATGGGATGAACTGATGCATGGTCAGACACAGGACCATTGTTTTGGTCGTGACTTTGTGGATGTGCTGGCTTATCCCAACTTGTATCCATTGGATCACCGATCAGCATATTTGGAACGTCAATAATCTGATGAGACATCCCGGATGAAGCCCCGCTCTCTTTATTAGATAAAACAGAATTCGAAACATCCAGATTTTGATGCGAAATCCCTCCCGAGTTAGTTATTTCTTGACCAGCTATCACAGTGTTTGGCAAATCTAACAGTTGATGGGACATACCCGGGTTGCTATGACCTGCCGTCATAGAGTCGTGAACATTAAGGACTTCATGGGGGATTCCTGGAGGTATATTGTTGTCTTTGCTTCCC
The DNA here is from genome assembly GCA_028142955.1 of Pinctada fucata. Taxonomy (NCBI): domain Eukaryota; kingdom Metazoa; phylum Mollusca; class Bivalvia; order Pterioida; family Pteriidae; genus Pinctada; species Pinctada fucata. The sequence goes on along the minus strand of AP027105.1, from coordinate 38,544,085 downwards.
TTTTGATCAGTCTGAGTCGCACCACCTGTGGCTATATTGAAGAAGGAACTCTCAAGACCAGCTAACCAAGGATTATCAAAGGGATTTGTTTCAGTGGGTGAACCTACCATTTGTGCCAAATCTACAGGCTCTCCAGAATTAACAGCGTGTCCATCGCCCACGGTCCTTATCATGTCTATAGGTGGACCCCATCCGTGTGGATCCATAAAGGGACCGTTGGCATCTACACCTCCAGCTTGTCCATCATCCACTGGATGTGCCATGTCAAAAGGTCCCCATCCGTGCGGATCTATGGCTTGGTTTGATGTTCCCGAAGGACTATTGGCATCTACATTCCCTGATTGCCCATCGCCCACGCCATGTCCCATGCTTATTGGAGGACCCCATCCATGTGGATCCATAACGGATTGTGGCAACCCAAAAGGATTGTTGGGGTCTACACTTCCCCCATCGCCCGCGGAATTTACCATGCCCATAGGTGGCCCCATTCCATTAGGATCCATTGGTAGGTTTTGCATCACAGAGGGATTGTTTGTATCCTTGTTTCCAGAATGCCCATTGCCCACGGCATGTCCCATGTCTATAAGTGGTCCCAATCCATGCGGATCCATAGCGGAGTGTGGTAACCCAAAAGGATTGTTAGGGTCACTTCCAGCGTGTCCATCCCCCGCGGCATTCGGTGGTACCATTCCGTGCGAATCCATTGCGGGTTGTGGTAATCCAAAAGGATTGTTGGGATCTATACTTTCAGAGTGCCCATCACCCACGGCATTTGGTGGTACCATTCCGTGCGGATCTACACCATGATGTGGTATCCCCGCTTGATTGTTGACATCTTTGTTGGCTGAGTGAGGTGGTTCTATATGATTTGATCCCCACGGTACGGTATCTATAAAACTGGCCACGTCGGCGGGTGAGGGTGGTAGGTTGGGATCTGACTTTTCCTTGTTATTTGAAGTAGCTTCATCGATAATAGGCAGACCTGAAAATCAATGTAAATATTACTGCATTGTAATTCTTTTCACAAATATGTCTTCTAACTTTGAATTCTGAATCATTAATAGCCATGTGCTCATTTTAAATGATTCAAAATTAAAATTTAGAAAAAGACAAATACAATACAATGTAGGTGCCTAATATCTCAACGTTTAATGATTTTTTTTTTCTCCAAAATTTCAACCATTGATTCTTTATGCTTCACTTGGAGAGATAAAAACTAGGTTCTATACTGTATACTGGAAAAATCACAAAACAAGAAATTCCCCGTTGTCTAGATGTGAAAAGACCCATATCAGTTTTAATCTCTCCAAAAATTATTCATTTGGGTGTACGCTGTATCCTTAAAAGAGACCAAATTCAGACAGAAGGTGTAATCTTTCTTTTCTTATTTTTAATTCGAAAGAGAGAAGGAAAAAAGGATTCTTCTGCCTGAATTCGATCTCGCATGAAAGGTGAGCATACAGTATCTCGAACTTCATTTCATTATCTTTTACAATATTTGTATATTAAATATGAAATATGACAAGCTATTGTGCTTAATTTTATCAGCCACCCCCCTCCCCCCGAACATTCCATTCGTTTATTCAATAATGTAATACAAAATGAGTTCACTAAATACTAAATAAGATATATATATGAATGAATTTTAAATGGTAATAAAAAAAGAAAAATTGAAATGAAAACAAATGAATTCTACTTACATTGAATAAATGAGGTCACTTTCAGAAATATTCCAAGAATGATAAGCTTGGCCATCTACACTATCCACTCCTCAGCTGAGCTGACAGAAAAAAAAAATAGAGGTACATATATTACTTCTTGAATTTTATATTTTCATAAAACTTTAATCATAATACACTATTGATGCTCAACTAGAAAATTTGTTTAAGATTGCCAAGTACAAAATAACTTATTTTTCATTTCAAGAAACTAAGAGTAACTGTAGCTGGACAGTAAAATATACTCTATATTTAAAAGAATTGAATATAAAAAGTGTGTATATTTTTCTTCCGTCCAGGGTCTTAAAACAACGTTATTATTTTACCATATAACTGTTATTAGACTCCTTCAAACGAAGAATGAAAAAATTAGGTTCCTTCTTATCTATTTATTGTCTTCTTTCTTTAACAACTGATCACTTAGAACCGCAATGCCCCAACGAGGACGTCAAACTGACGTCACACGGTTAAAATAGTGTTTGTTTTATTTTTCATGCAATGGTCCAATCACTGCACGTCTATTTAGCATAATGATGGATTGTCTTGCCCCGAATTGACGTCTCCTAATTATATTTACCTGGGAGGTATGTAATACATTTAAACAAATTTACCTTAAAGATGAAAAACATCACGTTTTATTTCTAAGATAGTAACAGCTGACGTTTTGCTTATTTCGTATTAACAAGCTTCGGGAAATTGTAAATGTGCATATTTCGATATTTTCGAACGATCATTACGAAATGTGAAAGTTTTCTCTTACTTATTGCGTTTTGTTTTTTGTGTCGCCTGTGAAGCATAGCGACACTTAGGGATCACTTTTTAATTTTGTATATACAATCAATTTGAAGAAGATAAAAAAAAAAATGAAAAAAAAAATTAGAAGCGATCTAAGGCGAAAATGTGCGATTAATATTAGTCGTGTTTCTGTGAAATGGGTGGACATTCAATATAGAATTCATACGCGGACCTAGCGGGCATTCCTCACTGACATTTGTCATAAGTAATTCCAGCTTTTTTTACCACTGGAAAAAGAGGTGAAAAAAAAGGGGGGGGGGGGGGCAAATTATTGATACAAAAATATTTCATATGAGTTTCATGTAGAAACTAGATCTTCGCGGAGAAAGATATTCTGATCATTAAATCACTGGACTCGATCAATAATTCAATATGAAGAAAAAGAAAAGATCTTCTGTACCTGTCAATTTTCTACCGAGCAGAAGTCTGCATGCCAGCAGGAGACGCTTACTTTTCCTTGACATAGTCAGGGAGATCACTCCTGTTCACATTACAAATGTTTAGTTTCGATTTATTATTTTTGTATGCTCTTTAGTATGATTTTCAAGAAAACGATTTAGGTATTTCTGTATTGATTTATCTATAGTTTGCTTAGCTATAGCTTTATATATTTCTGAGGCAAAAGTATGCCACAAAAACTCCGATTGTTTCTTAATAAAGGATGTGTTTCTGAAACACTGATGTCCTAGATGGCGTAAAAAAGGATACCGCTGAGTTTGATCAAATTTCGAGGTCAAAGTCAAACATTTGATACCGATAGAAATGTTTTGCCACGAAGAATAGACATGACTTCATTTGGGTTCCCTTTAACCGATGTAGAATCTAGAGATATACAAATGCATTTTGTGTTTGGATATCCTTTTCGTTTCTGTAATTCATGATAACCTTTAGAGATGTAGAGCAAGTGACCATATTTCGCCGCATTTTTCGTATATTTCCAAGAAATTTTCCATACTTGGAGGCGAATTCAATGACTGGTGTTGCTAAAATATAATTTAACTCCACTCTCGATTGAAATACTACAAAAATAATTAATTTTACCCTGTTTATTGTATCCTTATAAAACGTCAAAATATTTCGTTTCCATGTTTTCAGGGGTGACCATATTTCGCCGTTTTTGTTGATAAGTATCTTATTTGCGCACAAAATTATGATTTTGTTTTCTTGAAATCTTTTGTTACTACTTCTAAGAAATTATCCCCGATAAAATGTTTTGTTTTGTTTTCGTAAAAAAAAAAATCGCATGTTTACGCCTAAAATTTGGTGTTTTCATTAATTCTTCCGCATTTTATGGTATTTTTCATCACAATTGAGTGCAGGAGATGTCACAATTATATCAAAACATGACTGCCACGGTCATATTTGATAGGATATAGAAAAATAAACTTTACAAACAATTCCGATAACTACGGAGAGGCAATTAACTATGAAACGGCGAAATATGGTCACCGGTGGAATATGGTTCCTTGCTCTACGCATGTAATCAGGGTAACCACACCATTTGCTACTGACGTGGCAGGTGGCCGTCCTAAGTCGGCACCGGTTGCCCATTATTCTCGTTGGTTTATGTGTAGTCTTTTGTGTTTGATGTTTCTATGTTGTGTGTTGGTGTTCCTTGGTTCTTTTGCGTCTCTTGCGGTGTATATCTGCTCTGTTTTTTTTTTCATGGGGAGTTTTGCTGTGGGTGCTGCATCAGAGTGTTGTTGGAGATCCCATCCTTCCTTCATTAAGGTATTTTTGGCCTTCATGTTGCTGTCTTTGCTTTGTTCGTTTGTCATTGCTCCTTTTCTCCCCAAACAGTTTTTAACACTTCATACGGTAGGCCGGGAATGCCACATTGTATGCAAAGATGTGCATGTGAAACACTGACCCCCCCCCCCCCCCCCCCCCCCAAAAAAAAAAAACAAGTCCCGCAACTCTAACCAGAATTATTCAATCAAAAGTGAACTCAAACACCATCTATTTTACATATAAAAACCTTATTAATCAAGTGCAATATGACCTTGACCTTTGTCAAAAGTCATGAGATACTCTTTGATCTTATGCAAAAATTCTATGAAATATTCAAATGCACCCAAACTGTGAAAAGTTATTGCTGGGTCTAGATTTAAACCAGCATGCACTGTGACCTCAGATGAAGGTCACGACACATCCTTGGGTCTTAGGCAACAACTCTGTGAAATATTATTCAGATGCATGGAATCAAACTGATATTTTTCCATTCCTTTTCCTTTCACACTTGGCTTCTTTTTTTTTCTAGTTAAGAATATCCCACATTTTTATACCTTTCCTTGAAGACGGCCATGGAATTAATGCCAAATCTGACAATAAATCTGTCATTCAAAGCCTTTAACTCTGACCTTATTGCCAGATCAGGACCATGCAATGTTAAACAGATTAATGAGTACTTGCTCTCCATCACATTTGCTGAAATTCTTTGCAACTAGCAACTGTGCAGAAGAAGACCAAAATTGGTGTGATTCTTCTACAGGAAAATGTGATGTTCAGAAAATGAATAAAGTCTTATGTAGCATACCTGTAAAATCCCCTGGCCTTGAAACGTATAGACATTAAAATGAAGGACTGATGTTACAATTTCAGGCTATGTTGAGTTAATTGTAAAACTAGTTGTAATGATGCATAAAAGTAATGTGAACAGATACCAAGAGGCATAGTGGATTCTTTATTATGAATGATACATGTACGAGGCTAAAGAATAAAGTCTTAACATCAGTATTATTGACATCCTCCTTTATAAATTTAAACTTAAAAAGTGTTCATTGATATTGATATTGCACTATTCGCTATTTTCGAAAACCAGAGTTACTTCCCATTTCAGACGGTATCTGACGTAGACTGATTATGACGTCATCAAATTCTATAGAAACAGTCCTAAAAGTCTGGGAAATGACGGTATAAAATCGACGTTACCATACCATTTGCATGACGTCACAATGGTTTTACGTCAGATACCGTCTGTAAGGGGAAGAAACTCTGTATTCAACAAAGACTCAATATGTAATAAGAGTTTTAAAACACACAACAGCTTGCTAATCAATGCAAGATAGATGTGGTGGCATCTGAACAGTCTACATTAATAATATATAGCTTCAGGATTTCTTCAAAGTCATCTTTTCTGTTCAAAACTCTGCCTACCGTTTTCTTCTTTACTTTTATTCTGAAGAATGGATTAAGTAAATCAGGCTGTCCATTTTAAGCACCTGAAAGAGAAGTGAAGTCTTACATTATGAGATTTATAGAGCGAAAAAGTCCTTGATATTATAAAGTTCCATATATAAATACATGTATATGATCAGACCTGCCAACCCGTATCTTACCAGCAGCACGGTGGGTAATCTCGCAATGCAGAACAATAGGTTTTTCTATATTTTTGTGCAATATAGATCATTTATAAGAAAGAGGGGAATGTGATGCAGTATCAGAGTGTCTTAGCTATGAGTTGTTTCCAAAATAAAGTGAATATTAGCTTTTAATAACATGTAAAAACGATCTGCTTCTACTTTCACTTTCATCTACATGAATCATGC